>JAOSBN010000008.1:37802255-37815201 GCA_027563595.1 Erythroxylum suave | reverse complement strand
GATAGCTAGGTTTAAGGAAAGCTTCATGTGTGTGTTGATTAAATGAAATATGTTTGTTCTTAGGGAATCAAGAATATTGACGTCAAGAGCAAGGAGAAGAGCAAGCTTGACTCTTGGAAGTATTAAATAAATAGTTGGGTAATGCGTTTATAGTTTTGTGATGATGAGCTAAAATAACTGTGTGTATATATGTTAAATATGTTTGTTTTGAACCATTGTAGATGTGGAAAAAATGTGTTGTAATTTGTTAACTTGTTATGCTTAAAAGATTTTATTGCTTTGTGTTAATGAAAAACAGAAAAGTTAAGAAGTATGAACAATGATTAAGTTATCAAATATATATATATATGCATTTAAATCTGTTTATGTGGGTAAAAGAGGAACCCGTTTCGTTAGTCACATGCACAATGACCTATAGTCTTCTCCCGACTGCCCGCTTAAGGCCACGAGATCTTGAAAAATCAGACTCGTTTCGTTTTATGGTGAAACCTTTGGTTTCTCCGTTTCATTCCACGAAGCTCTCCAGCCATTATGTTGTGCATTGCATTTTGATATGTCAAGTTATGATGCAATTTGAGTGTTATGTTTTGATGATAAATTATATCCAGTATATTCTATGTGATGATGTGTTGAATTATGAGATGTGAGTTGGAATTGTGAATGCTGAAATTTTATTGTTGGATTAAGACAAGACAAGTATGCCTATACGAGTATTCATATATGCTTGTGTGTGGTTCATTATCACTGGCTATAAACATATTAGCCATTGAACTTTCCGGCTCACCCCATAAATTTTCTACTGCTCAGGTGAAGAATTAGCAAATCATAACTGAGCCCTTGCAAAGTTTTGGCAATTTCCAAGAATTCCAAACTTTTGTAACTAAAGTTAGTGAGAATCATTTTTGGTGACCTTAAAAGCATATCAGCATAAACATTTATGTATGTATTTTTTAATTATGATATTGATATGACATTCTGATATGAAGTATGAAGATGTGTGTCAACTTTGTTGTTGCAAATTAACAGTTAAAGTTGTCAGTGAAAGAGCAAAAATTTCTCTGATATATGTATGTATAGGTATATATGCAAATTCTTTTTCTTCTGTTAAGTTGGCTTTGTGTTGAATGTTGGGAGATCTTTGGATGGACTTGTTTGAAGTAAATTGTTTATCAAAGGAGTTTTGGTATGTAGGGAATTGAATGTTGGTCTGGGTCCTTTGAAATTTGCATTAAAAATGTATGTGAAAAAATGAATGGAAACAGAGAATAGGATAAATGTGATCTGAAACTTTAAGGAATAAACTGCTTTGATATACTAAATGGTCTTGAAAAAAGTTGTAGAGTAATCCTTTAGCTTTCTAATGGTATAAAGATTGAAATTTTTAGACTTCAGATGCAAAAGTTACGGCCTTTATAAGATAGCAGTATTGGTGTACAAATTTTTAACTGAAATAGTAATCTTTACTTAAATGATTAAAATGTATTGATACAGGCCGAATTAGACAAAATTATCTTCATAAAAGTTGTAGATCTTTTTCTTAGCTTTCCAACAATATAAAGTTTGAAATTTTTAGACTTCTGGATTGAAAGTTATGGTATTTAGAAGTGAGGGTATTCAACTAGGAAGTGGCGATTGCGACGAAGCACGATCGTGACAGTCCCAAAATTTCATAAAAATCGCGATCATGACACAACATGATCGTGACTCCCCTCATTTTCTTGCTACTATTCATCCTATGTTGTGATCGTACTCAAGCACGATAGCGACGTCTCTATTTTTGCCTCCCTCTCACGGGCGTGAGAGATAAAAGTGACGCCCGTGACTTTTTCCTCTCCAAGCCATTAAATTAAATAAAATGCCATTTTGTTTTTATTTGTTAAAGTCGTGACAATGAAGAGTCATGCATGTGACTTCTTCACTTTTGAATTAAGATGGTCCATTACTAAATTAAATTGCAAATTAATTCTTTTCACACCCAAACCTATTTATTCTTTGTTCACTTTTACTATGATAATTTTTCATTAAATTGTTGGGTATTATTTTTACTTCCCCTGTGAATTTTATTTATTTAATATAATTATTATCTATTATTTATTTATTTTATTATTAATTAATTTTTTATATTAATTCTTTTTTTATAATTTAATTTTATGTTTAAAATCATTCTATGATATTTTAATTACTATTTGCTTATATCAGAAAAGTCCGCCCATAGATCTTCTTTGTCTAGACTTTAATTAAATTTAAATGTTATATTTTATTTTATTGAAGTGTTCCCAAATATATTATTATTATTTAAAATAAATCCCAATGGTGGCACGTAATTGCCATAAAATCCGTATTGAGACCTAGGGCTAACACTTATAGCATATTAATATAGTTGATTTAACCAAGAGATAACATAAGCTGTTTATTTAAGGATGTTTGGTAAAATTAACTGTTTAGTATTGACTGCTTACGTGTAAAATAACTTATAAGGGCATGACTTAAAAAAATTCATACGGACATGAGTATTATATCTTAGTATTTGTTTCAATATTCTCGTAAGAGTTAAGATACAACAAAAGAAGAACACAATCATTTAAACTAAAGGTTTAAAATTGTCTAAAAACATCATCTAACTATCATTAAACTGGAAGCAATATTATCATGAATAATTGTATATTCTTACTCAAATTTGATATTAATTTAACTTCAAAAATTAAAATTAAAAATATTCAATTTAAGTAATGAACTTATCATCTGTATCTGTATCTCTATTTTTATTTCTATCTCTTTGAGTATTTTGTAAAAAAATTTGGATATAATAATTTTTTAGTCCCTTAATTTCTCAACTGCTAAAGAAGAACACTCTTTATATATAGGACTGCTTTCAAAATCAAAGGATTGGGTTCAATATTGTTAGGATATTATATATATATATATATATATATCTTTTGTTTTGGCATTTTATTTATTTTAATTGGACATACATAATTCGGTATTTTATTAAAGTGTTGGAGTTGAAGTGAAACTCTTGTATTTGGATTTAAGTGGGACTGATTATTGAGATGATTCTGTTTTAAATGGATAAAAAGAGATCTGCAGATTATTTTCCTAGTTGAAGACACGTGTGTGAAGATTAAGCTATTTCCTAGTGATGATAGAAATCTTCTTAGTTGAAGATACATGTGAGCAGACTCGATAAGGTGTGTGTTGATTTTTAGCTGAAAGTGTGGCAAGTGTAGAGGGTCAACGTGATTGGAGTTGGGTTGTTGAATTTCTAGAGGGCGTTGATTTCATTTCTTTACGGTGGTGCTGTTAGCGTTGAGAGGGTGTGAAATAAATTGAGTTTTTGAGTGTTGTTGTGTGTGCTGTTGGGTGAGACACGAACACTATTAAGGGAAGTTCGTGAGTGGGCTGTACATACACAACTATTTCTTTTGGTGGCTGTCTATTGCTCTCATACGTGGGAGTGTATTGATCTATTCTTTGCCTTGCTGTTGGTTATGATACCGAGGCTATATTAAGGTTTAAGTTTCAGCCAAGTGAGTGTGAACAACACACGCATACACCTGAGTCGTTTGTTCTGTTCATGCAACAATCACTTGCGCACTTATTTTATTGGCTGATTCGATTTTTCATCTTGGGAGATTGGCACTTCAGTACCGTGACACTTGGAGGACTGAAATTAATAGGGAAGTTTCGTTTTGCAGATCTCAAGTAGTTTGGTATTTTATTTTCTGTTGATTAAATACTTGAGATATTTTTATTTGTTATTACATTGAGTGAAATAGGTAGAAAAATCCTCTGACAAGGTTAGCATGAGTCGGTCATGTTAGCGAGTGTGAAAATCTTTCACGGGTAGTTAGGTTGTGAGATAGTAGCAGATATTGAGAGAAGCTATGTTAAATCAATTCTTGTAATTCTATTAAACTCCTGTGAAAATGATTAAGCTAGGTGAGGGCCCAACAGACGTAGGCAGAGTGTGTTGAACTGTGTTACCAAATTTCAGTGTTTCTTTCATTTTTTGATTCAGCTTGTTTTTATTTTGTTGGTGATAAAGAAATTTGTGGCACGTTTGCGAAATAATTAACACATTGAGTTTTTTAAATGGTATCAGAGCAAGGTCGCTGATTCAGAACTTAGTAGCAAGTTGGTGGAGATCCTAGATTCGCAAACATGGCTATAAGGGAAGGTGCATCAATTACCAGACAACCACTATTGGATGGATCAAATTATCCATCGTGGAAATCTCAGATGAAATTTTTTATTCAAGCTCAGGGGACAAGAGCCTGGCATTCAGTAGTACACGGTTGGACTCATCCAATGATTGTTGGTGAGAAAGGAGAGACAATTCAGAAATATCCATCTGAATGGACTAGACAGGAAGAAGAAAGTGCATTGGGGAATTCACAAGCAATGCACGCGATATGCATTGTCGTCATTGAAGGACGCTTCTCCATGATTTCAGCATGTGAAACAGCAAAAGAAGCCTGGGATGTTTGGCAAACCATTCATGAAGGATCAAAATCTATGATATATTCAAAACTACAAATGCTAGCTGTGCGGTTTGAAGAGCTGAAGATGGATTAGCATGAGACTATCGGAGACTTTCATGAAAAATTGAGAGATATTGCAAATCAAGCTCGTCAATTGGGAAAGAAGTATTCCAATATGAAATTGGTCAAGAAAATGCCGAGATCGTTGCCCCCGAGATTCATTCCAAAAATTGCAGCAATACAGGAGGCTCATAATATTGATAATTTGTCATTGGAGAAGGTTATCAGCATTCTCACAAATTTTGAGATGAGTCTCTTAAGGGGTAAGTAAGAAAGAAGCAAAGGATTGGCATTACAGGTGGAAGCCGGAAAGAATGTGAATAATGTGGAAGATGAGTCAGATGAGAATGAAGACATGATTTTGCGCAGTCAAAATTTCGGTAAATGGTTGAAAAGAATGAGGAAAGACAAATCTGATTTCAGACAATACGGTGTGAGTTCATCTAGTAACAACCCAGGACAACAAGTCAAAGCACAAAAAGGTGAACAGAAAACAAGAAGGATTCAGTGTTATGAATGTCAGGGGTTTGGTCACATTCAATCATAGTGTGCTAACACATTAAAGAAACAAAGAGGAAAGTCCTTCACCACCACTTGGAGTGAAAATGATTACACAATAAAAGTCCAGTTACTTGCTCAACAGTAACTGAGAAGGAAGTAACTGAAGGCAAAAAAAGGGAGAAAACGCGAAAATTTTGAAAATGATTCAGTTCGGGATTCAGTATCAGACTATGACAGTGATGAAAATAGAACTGACGATGAGAATGGGAGCACTAACGAGGGTTACAAAGCTATATTTGAAAAATGGGTGAAAACGTATAAAGAGAATGAAAGATTGAAGGAGGAGAATTTTACCTTGAAGAAAACCATACAAGAATTGGAAAACAAGCTGATGTTGACGTCAGATGAGTTTGGTAAAGCTAGAATGAAATTGATGAGTACTGAAAAAGGATTGAGAATGTTAAATGGAGGCACGGAAAAACTAGAGAAGTTGGTGGAAATTGGTAAGCCTAAAGTGAATTTTGAAGGTATAGGCTACAGAAGTGAGTGCTCGAAAGTTAATGAAGAAAAGCTTGGTATGCTCAGACCAGCCCAAGAGGTGGAAGTGTCAAATAAGAGAAGGAGATTTATACCCACTTGTCATTTTTGTGGGGTTGTAGGGCATATAAGGCCAAGGTGTTATCAACTACTGCAGATGCTATATGAAAGAAGGCAAGATCGAAGACATGCATACGCTCCACAGAAGTTTCAACATCAACCCTTAGTTCCTAAATCTACTTGGGTAAAAAGAAGCAAACTACAAGCTCTTGTGGTTTGTACAACAATGGAGGCAATGTTGCAACATGGGTGGTATTTTGATAGTGGATGTTCACGTCATATGACAAGGGAAAAAGCCTACTTGACTGATTATCAGAACTGCATGGATGGTCATGTGACCTTCGGAGATGCAAAGAAAGCTTTTGTGATTGGTAGAGGAACATTGTGCGTGGATGGTTTACCTCCTCTCAAGAATGTGCTTCATGTCAACGGATTGAAGGCAAACCTGGTAAGTATAAGCCAACTATGTGATGATGGGTTGCTAGTTAAATTCACAAGTGATGAATGCAGGGTATCTGCCGAGCAAGGCAAATGTATTGTGAGCGGCAAGCATTCAGCTGACAATTGTTATATGCTGCAAGTCAAAACCACGTGTAGTTCGGCCACTCATGAAAATAGCATTGATCTATGGCATCAAAGGCTTGGGCACGTGAATTATGACCTCATAAACAAGTTAACAAAATTGGAGGCGGTGAAGGGCTTGGCTAGAATGAACAAAGAAAGGAAATCAATGTGCAGTGGATGTCAGATGGGAAAACAACTGAAAGTGCCACACAAACGGGTCAGGTATTTTACCTCATCTCGCATTTTGGAATCGATTCACTTGGATTTGGTTGGTCCAACACAACATGAAAGCATTGGTGGAATGAGGTATTTTCTAACATGTGTTGATGATTATTCGAGGTATACTTGGGTAGCTTTTTTGAAAGAAAAATCAGATGCATTTAAGGATTTTAGAAGCCTATGTTTACAGGTGATGAATCTGAAAAACTTGACCATATTGAGAATTCGATCAGATCATGGAAGGGAATTTGAAAATGCAAGTTTTAACGAATTCTGTGATGAATATGGTATCTTACAAGAATATTCGGCTCCCAAAACTCCACAACAAAACGGAGTTGCAGAGAGGAAGAATAGAACGCTTCAAGAAATGGCCAGATCGATGCTAAATGGGAGCAAAATGTCTATGCGATTTTGGGCTGAAGCGGTTAACACAGCTTGCTATATATGCAATAGAGTATATCTTCAAAACTTCTTGAACAAGACGTCATATGAGCTTTGGAGAGGAAAGAAACCAGATGTGAGCTATTTTCATATTTTCAGGAGCAAGTGCCACATTCTTCGAGATCGTGAGCAGTTTGGAAAATTTGAAAGCAAAAGTGATGAAGGAGTCTTCATTGGGTACTCAACTCATAGTATACAGAGTTTACAATCAAAGAACAAAGAAAGTGCAAGAATCTATTAACGTTGTGGTAGATGATGCATCTTTGATGAATGGGCAAGTGACTGAAGAGAAGAACAGCAACCAATCATCTTAATCAACTCAAATAAGCAATGAGACAAAAGCGAAGAGCTGACCAGATGCGCAGTTAGTTACAGTAGATGAAGTAACTGCTGAATCTGATTCACAATTAGTTACTGCTGAGGAAGTAACGGCAGAAACTGAAGAAATTTCAGTTACTTCGAATGATGAACCAACTGATACAATGGAAGCTGAATTGAACCGAGGCTCCTCATCTTGAATCAGAAGAAATCATCCAGCAGAAAATGTAAAAGGAGATGTAAATGAAAGAAGAAAAACAAGAGAGAGGAAAAGGGTTTATTATAGAGAACTTGCAAGATATTTGTGCTATACCTCATCACTAGAACCAAAGAACTTTAAAGAAGCACTACAAGATGAATTTTGGATAGCGGCTATGCAAGAGGAATTAATTCAGTTTGTATGGAATGATGTATGGGAATTAGTGCCAAGACCACAAGATACCAATGTGATCGGTACAAAGTGGGTATTCCGAAACAAAACAGATGAGAAAGGAAATGTTGTTCGAAATAAAGCAAGGCTAGTAGCTCAGGGATATTCTCAGGTGGAAGGAATCGATTTCGATGAAACATTTGCACCGGTGGCAAGACTTGAGTCGATCAGATTACTATTGGGGATTGCATGTATAAAAGGTTTTAAACTTTATTAGATAGATGTAAATAGTGCTTTTCTGAATGGGTTTATACAGGAAGAAGTTTTTGTGGAGCAATCGAAAGGTTTCATCGATTCAGCTCATACATACTATGTCTACAAATTAAAGAAAGCACTCTATGGGCCTAAACAAGCACTAAAGGCCTGGTATGAAAGACTCACTCAATATCTTATCAAGCAAGGATATAAACGAGGTAATGTTGATAAAACCTTGTTCATTAAAAGGCTTAAATCTGATTTTGTGATTGCTCAAATTTATATTGATGACATTGTGTTTGGTGCTACACATTCAAAGATGGTTGAGGAATTTGTTAGGCTGATGACATCTGAATTTGAAATGAGTATGGTAGGCGAATTGAATTTATGTCTAGGTTTGCAAATCAAACAAGCGGAGAATGGAATCTTTATATCGCAAACCAAGTATGCCAGAAACTTAATCAAGAAGTTTGGTCTCAAGAATGCTAGACATGCAAGAACGCCTATGAGCGTTTCGACAAAATTAACAGAGACGAGAACGAAAAAAGTGTTGATGAGAGTTTATATCGAAGTATGATTGGGGACCTGTTGTACTTGACTGCAAGCAGACCAGATATTTGCTTCAGTGTTGGAGTATGTGCTCGCTATCAAGCAAATCCAAAAGAAACACATCTGACGACGGTGAAGAGGATCATCAGATATGTTAGTGGTACATCTGATTTTGGGATATGGTATTCATCTGACTCAACACCTTATTTAGCCAGATATAGTGATGCGGATTAGGCTGGAAACTTAGATGATCGGAAAAGTACTTTGGGAGGTTGTTTCTTTCTAGGAAACAATTTGATCTCATGGTATAGCAAAAAGCATAATTCAATCTCACTATTAACCGCTGAGGTAGAATACATTGCTGCAGGTAGTTGTTGTTCACAACTTCTTTGGATGAAACAGATGTTAGAAGACTATGGAATAAATCAGAATGAGTTGACTATCTTATGGGACAACAAAAGCGCTATAGACATTTCGAAGAATCCTGTGCAGCATTCAAGGAAAAAGCATATTGATCTCCGGTATCATTTCATCCGAGAGCTTGTGGAAAGCAAATTGATCACTCTGTCACTTGTCTCCACAGAAAAGCAGTTGGCAGATGTATTTACAAAACCACTTGATACAGTAAGATTTGAACTACTTAGAGGAGCCTTGGGGCTTTGTATCCTTAATTAGTAGCGTTTTCATTTTTTTTAAAAAAAAGGGAAAATTTGAAAATGCGCTGTTTCTGGAAAAGGGACTTAAATCTCTAAATTTTCATCTCCTCACCACCCATTACCATCGCACGCCCCTCTCCTCCAAAAGCCAAAACTCCACGCCATACATGGTTTTCTCCATGAAATCATTTCATCTGTTCAACTTCTTGATTGATTTTCTTCTCACCCGTGAAGATTGAAGATCATGTGTTTCCATCTGCCCCATGTGATTATACGGTGTGGATCTTTTTCTTCTCACAGTTGAGTTTTGCGTTGGGCTTTAATTAAAGTGGTGTAAATTGCCTTGGTGGAGTGTTATAGCCGTGGGTATCTAGTGAAGTCTTGAGGATTTCATTGTTTTTGAGAAATTTGAAAAAGTTCCGTGACTGCTTGGCGTGGTGTTGCTGTTGGTTTGGTTGTGCTTTTAACGTTTTTCGTTTTTGTTGGCTGAGTTATTTGGGTGATTCAATTTCTGGCTGGATTTTGATATACCTAGTTGTGGAAATTGCTGAATTTTGACTGCATATAGATTGGGTAAAGTGTTGATAGCTGTTGATTTATCCTTACTGGTATATTTTGGGTTCTTGATTGTGCTTGGTGAAGACTATTTTTGTGTTTATTGTCTGGCTAATATTGAATTATAGGAAGAACTAAGGAGAAGGATGTAATCTTTGGCTCCGATAAAAAGGCAGCAACTCCTACACGACGATTAGGTCGTCTGCAATTTACTCCGTCATCTGGTAGAAGGTTTACTGGGGCAGGATCATCTTCGGCAGCACCCATTGACATTTCGGATGCTCAGGAACAAAATACTCCAGTCCATGATGCTGCTCGTCAGTCTATTCCACAGCCGGAACCCCCTCTGGCTCGGGAAAAACATATAAAGATTAAGTGCCAGAGGAAGGTTTCCCCGCCTCATCTTCGTCCTGTGGACAGATTGCCAGTTGACAAAGCGTTCTCTTTCAAGTTCTATACTTCAGCCGCGGAGCAGAAATGGAATACACTTTCAAATACTGGTTTTGTTCTAGATCGGCCGATCAGCTTGGTAGAATTTCAAGATCAAGGTTTACATAATCTAGTTTCAGCGAGGAACTTGTTGCGAGCTTCACTCCTCCCTCAACATTACGACGTTGATCTGATTGCCACAGTTATAACTGGTGGCAAACTCACTGCTTGGCCATCTAGTTCCGTTCTTCGGTCCTCCATGCTGACTCAGAAATACTTTATACTTTTCAAGTTAATTGTGACAAATTGGATGCCGAGCACTCATGTTGTGACAGTTTATCTTGCCCAGGGCAAGCTACTTTATGCCATCGGTACCAGCATCCATTTTAATCTTGGGCGTCTGATCATCGATGCAATGTTAGCCATTGAGGGTAAGCATCACTCCTTCTTATACTTTCCATGCTTAATCTCACAATTTTTGTATTCCCCTAAGGTTCCAAGGGTTGAATCCAGTATCCTGATGTCTGCACCATTGTTGACTATCTCCCCACGGATTTTTCGGCAACCACGGGTGGTGGATTTGCCATATGTTGCTTCGGATTCTTCGGATGCTCCAGGGACTTCCAATGTCAAGCCCCCATGCAGCACTATTTTCGGAGATTGAGCGGATTGAAAGTGTCCTTCACGTTGCTACTGAAGCACTTCGGAGCTTGAAACAACATGTTCTTCGCTTTCCCAGCAGCTCATGAAACTGTCTTTTTGACATTTGCTGTCCCAAAGGGGGAGAAGTCAGATAAGTGTGTGACTTGTAGTTTTTTCTCTTTTTGTGTGATGACTGCTGATGGTTATGTAATGTTAACTGGATCCTATATTAAGGGGGAGCATTGCCCACTGTTTACTATATGTCCAATTATGCATCTTCATGTGTTGTGACCAACAATGCCAAAAAGGGGGAGATTGTTAGAATATAATTGGTTTTGGCATTTTAAATTGGACATATAAGTAAATTAAAATAATGAAGAGTCATCTATCTAGTGCACTACCTTTGGGCTGTACGTTATTCTAATATCAAGTGTACTGCCATTGGGATAAAGTTCAGATAAGCTCAAACACTTAATTAAAAATAGATGTCTACTCATATACGTATGTTACCTATCCTAGTTGAAGTGGTTATCCTAGTTGATGTGGAATCCTAGCTGATTGGGTGTGTGCGGCAAGTGAAGATTGTGTGCGTCACTGAAGTGGCGTTGAATAACTTTTGTGTGATTTTCGTTTTTGTGGCGGTGAAATCATCTTCGAGAGTGTGGGTGACAAACTGATTTTTCACTGCGTTTTTGTGTGTGCTGTTGTGTGAGAAACGCTCAGTGTGGAGGAAATATTTAAGTGGGCTGCACATGCAAACTTGTTCTCTTTTGGTGGCTCTCGATTGCTCTCATACGTGACGGTGTCTTGCTCTATCTGTTGCTCTGTTGCTGGTTGCGATACAGAGATTGTGTTGAAGCATCAGGTTCAGCCAAGTGAGTGTGAGCAACTCACGTATACTCCTGCGACAATCACTTGCACACTTATTCTAGTAGCTGATTTGTTTTTGCATCTTAGGAGACTAGTACTTTAGCACCGTGACACTTGGAGAACATAAATTGATAGGGAAGTTTTGTTTTTGCTGATCTCAAGTAATTTGGTATTTTATTTTTTGTTGATTAAATACTTGAGATATTTTTATTTGTTATTACATTGAGTGAAAATAGGAAGAAAAATCCTCAGACGAGGTTAGCACGAGTCGGTCATGTTATCGGGTGTGAAAATCTTTCACGGGTAATTAGGTTGTGAGATAGTAGCAGATATTGAGAGAAGCTGTGTTGAATCAAGTCTGTGTAATTCTATTAAACTCCTGTGAAAGTGATTAAGCTGGGTGAGGGCCCCGCAGACATAGGCCGAGTGTGCCGATCTGCGTTACCAAATTTTGGTGTTTCTTTTATTTTCGATTCAGCTTGTTTTTAGTTTATTGGTGACGAAGAAATTTGTGGCTCGTTTGCGAAATAATTAACACATTCAGTTTTTCAAAAACTTCTAGTCTTTATAATTTAATTTAAATTAAATGCTTGCAAAAGTAGGAGCAGTGATTAGTTTAAATGATTTCGAACTTGATTGTCATTCAATTATAGAAAAACATACTAGTTTAAATGTCCCGGAAGAAATGTCACATCTTATTAACTAAAGAAAAACTTCATAGTTGCATCACTGCTCTAGTGGGAAGTTAAAATGGTTTCCTAAAACTTGCTAAATATATATCTAACATCCATAAAAAGATTTCACGTTACATTCTTGAAAGCAATTAGTTTGTGAAAATCTGAGAAACAATCTGCATAGATGGCCTAACATGTGGATCAACGTGTGAGCAAGAGAATGCCATGTTTATGACAGATACCAATTTCTCTTTTACTTCTGGTAGTGGAGCTGAAAGTCGCTGATCCAGCACACCTTCCGATACCATCTTAACATTTCCTGGCATCAAAGATAACATATCACCAGGGTGGCTACCTTTGATTACTTCCAGTGCTAACACTCCGAAGCTGTACACATCACACTTTTCAGTTATCTTGTTTGTGTAGGCTAACTCTGCAGGGACAATACAAAATGTGAACAAATAGAACACTTTCAATTGATAATAAGAGCGACCTCAAAAAAAGAAATGGTATCCTGTATTCTAATAACTAAAGACAACAATCAAGAGATATTACCTGGTGCAATGTATCCATATGTGCCTGCAAGACTAGTCCAGTTTGTAGAGTCCCGATTGAGAAGCTTAGCTGTGCCAAAATCAGACACGTGAGCTTCAAAGCCCGAATCTAGCAGAATATTATTGGCTGATAAGTCTCGATGAACAATTGGTGGTATGCACTCATGATGCAGGTAATACAATGCACGGCTCACACCTTGTATCACATTCA
>JAOSBN010000008.1:37780249-37802155 GCA_027563595.1 Erythroxylum suave | reverse complement strand
ATGGACTATCTTCCTTCTTCCATCTTCCAAAACCGAAATTGGTAGGTCATATTTAGGTTAATAGTCTTTTCATGTAGACATTTTAAAGATAAACAAGAAGAGTCTCATTTATTAGGTACTTTATGATTGATTAAAATAAGAAGTGATGCATTGGATGCTATTCTCTTCTTCCATTCCATGCATAACCAAAATTGAAGGTTTAAGAAGGTGTTCTTGCATGGTTTGACTCTCTCCCTCCTTTCATGCATGAGTGAGCTGAAATTTGCATGAGAAGAGTCTCATGTTTGGTTCATTTCTTCTAAGAAAAATCTCCTCCAAACATTTCTTCTCCTTTCACACCAAAGGATTTTGTTAACCAAGTTGTCCTGGAAGAACAAGAGGTAAATCAAATTGGATGAGGATACAACAACAAGGAGAGGATAGATTGACAAAGAAAAGGATTCAAAATCAAAGGCTTTGGGTACAAGAAGAAGAAGAGGATAGCACAACGAGAAATTAAAGCTATAGTGAAGGAGTCGGTAATATCACGATCTTATTTATGTTTATTGTCATCCTTATACCATATCATGTATAGATTGGCATGATGATTTGGATATATTGCTTCTGCTGCAAATAAGATTTCTAAAAAGTTTGGAAATCTACCGATTCTACAAATATGACATGCTTTCTTTTACCGATCCAACACTCACTTTAATTCATATTTGATTTTAGGTACAATTTAGAAGTATAATGGCTAAATTGAGTTGAAAGCATACTCTTTGAGCCATATTCTTGATATTCTTACTCACTTGTCTTAATGGACTAAAAAGGAGAAGGACTAGAGCAAGAGGAGATTAGAAAATGCATAAGAGGAAGAGTAGATATGGCAAACATCAAGCATGCACGATTAATGGAGACTCACAGTCGTGTAAGACAAGTCACAGGTGTGAGACATCACTCATGCCCGTGAAACATGATTGGTGTCACGCCTATGTAACCATGGCTTAATTCCATAAGCCTCACATTGAGCTAGTCACAACCATGACAACACAAATCACGAGTGTGACTCTTTGCCAACTGACCTTAAAACCTAATTTTTGCTATAAATACATTATATTGATGGAGGAAACATTTAATTATTCATTCATTCTTCATTTTCTAGTTTCGGGAGAAAGAAAGAGGCAATATAAGCTCTTCCTTAAAGAGCCTGGAGAAGATGGAGGGCTAGGTTTCTCGACACTGGTTTGAAGGTGAAATTGACGCCCAAGTCATGGTTAAACATATTTTCTCTTTATTTAATGTTGAATCTCTCTTTAGGGATTGTTATTGTTGTTCTATGTTGAATGATTTGGGTATTGCAAAGATGATTTAATGCGTTCATTTGATTGTTTATTACGAAACCATTGCTAGAATCTTGTATATAATCCATAATTGTTGTGTTTAAGATTCATTAGTAGCCACTAATGACCTTGTAACCCGAGCTTGTGAGGGTAATGCCTACATTGATCCTATTTCCATTTTGTAATGCAATTGCCCAATTAAATCTAAAAAATGTGTTCTAAGTTAGTTAGTAGTTAGGTTTAATTAATGAGTTTCTCTTAATTAAACACGATCTAAGGGAAAATAAGGATTAGCAAAATGTGTTGTTATTCCACGATCACTGGTCCTAAAAGAGGTGTGAAATCATTATAACAATGAGATGTGTTTAATCGTGTGTAGACCGAGACTGATATGAGACTAGGGATTTATCATTTTTGACAATATTTTATAATTTGTTTTCGTTAGTTTATGTTTACTTTATTTTCTCAGTTGCATCAAACCTAAATCTGCTTTTATTTCCTTTATATCAATTATTTTCATTACAAAAATTCACAGAACATTCCCTATGGATACGATCCTAACTCACCATAGCTATAAATTTTATGGAGCAGAGCTAGGTAAATTTTGCAGTGCACTCGACACATGCTGTCAAATTTTGGTGTCATTGTTGGGAAGTGTGGTGATTTAATTTTCGTTTTTGATTTTGGTGGCGATTTGTGTATATATTTATTTATGATCATTTCTTTAAGTTATTTGTTAATCTTTACAATTTTGTTAGTGTTGTTATATGGTAGTTACGAAATCACCTCATAAAGAAACTATGCAATTTGTTATGGAGATTGAGAGGACATTGCGAAGATTAAGAAAGGAAGCAAGAATAACTTCGGAAGTAGAACCAAAACTCGAACCTGAAGAAACAATGAAAAATTCAAGATCCTTAAGGGAGTTGGATGTACCAGACTTAACACAAAGATCGTTATGCATTACATTTCCTACTTTTGCTGAGCATGTTACTTCTGAACTTAAGTTTGGATTAAGACATTTGTTACTTATTTTTCATGGTCTTATAGGTTAGGATGCACATAAGGATCTCAAGGAGCTCGATTTTGTTTGTTTAAGCATGAAGCCTCTAAGAGTGACAAACGAACAAATAATGTTGAGGGCTTTTTCGTGCTTACTAAAAGATGCAACAAAGGATTGATTGTTTGACTTACCTACTGGAAGTGTGAACACTTGGCTAAAGAAGAAGAGGTTGTTTTTGAAAAAAAAATTTCCGGCATCTAATAAAGTAAAATATTCAGAAGGAAATTTGTGGCATAAAGCAACATAACGGAGAGTCCTTTTATAAGTATTAGGAAGGATTCAAGAAGCTATATGCTAATTATCTGCACCACAACATTTTAGAACAACTCCTTATCCAATATCTTTATGAAGGTTTGTTACTGATGGAGAGGAGTCTAGTTGATGCAATGAGTGGTTGGGCACTATGTAAGAAGACTCCCATCAGAGCTAGGATTCTACCTAAGCATATGGCTACTAATAATTAACAATTTAGGACTTGCAACGATGTGTGATGTGTAAATAAGGTTAGTACTTCATCTATCGAACATCGTTTAGATGAGCTAACATCTTTTGTTATACAAATTACAGTTAGATAGACACAAGTTAAGGCATGTGGAATATGTTCAATCATGAGCCATCCAACTAATAAGTGTTCGATATTGTAGCAAGGAAGTATGGAAAATATGAATGTTGCGGGTGGGAATGTTCCTAACCAATACAACCTGTACTATCATAAGTATAACCCAAGCTGGATGGATCATCCCAACTTGAGCTACGGGGGGAACAAGCAACATATTTACTTCCAAAATAGGTCACAAGGATCACAATAATTTCAACTAAGGCCATAAGCCTCTTCTTCCAATTCAAGTATATCTCTAGAAGAATTTATCAAGACTTTTATTGATACAAATCTTCAATTTCAACAGAGTATACATAAATAGCTTCAACAGGTTATACATCAGTTTTAGTAGGAGACAAAAGCAAGCATATAGAATGTGGAAAACCAAACAGGTCAAATGGTAGTGAGGCTCAATCATCTAGAATCACAAAATGGAGAAAAAATGCCATCTTATCCTGAGATTAATCTGAATAATGTCAGTGCTATAATCTTGAGAAGCAGAAAGGAGATTGAGGTTCCAAAGAGAACTCCACCGAGGATTGTCAATGAAGAACTTGAGAAGGAGCTAGAAAAGGAAGAAAATCCCTAATCGAGGTAAACTTTTAAAGCCCTAATATCATTAAGACTAACCCTCATCCTTTTCCTAACATATTGACAAGATTGGACAATAAAGAGAAAGATAAGCAGATATTAAAGACTTTCTAGAAAGAGGAAGTGAACGTACCTTTGCTTAATGCAATTAAGCAAGTACCAAGGTACGCAAAAGTGTTCAAGGAACTGTGTACACATAAAAGAAAGCTAAGAGGTTATGAAGAGGTGATGATGGGTGAGAATGTATCTACGATTTTTAAGAAGAAGATGCCTTCAAAATGTTAGGATCCAGTATGTTCACTATTCCTTGCAAAATTGGTAACACTATGATTAATAGAGCTATGTTGGATTTGGGAGCTTTAATTAATGTTATACTTTGTTGAATTTATGTTTCCTTGAATATGAGCCCTTTATAAGAAATAAGTGTTATCATACAATTAGCTAACTACACTAACGTTTACCCCGATGGTGTGGATGAGGATGTTTTGGTGCAGGTGAATAATTTAGTATTTCCTGCTAGTTTTTATGTTTTTGATATAAACGATGACACTTGTATAATCCAATACCTATCTTTTTAGGAGACCATTTCTCAATATGACTCGGACTAAGATAGATGTTTATGAGGGTGCCATGACGATGGAATTTGATAGGGAAGTGATTCATTTTAACATTTTTGATTCCATAAAACATCCTCATGATGACCATTCTGTTTTCTCTATTATGTGATTTATCCTCTAGTGAAAAAAACGTTTAAATTAAGTTTCAAGGATCATTTAGAAATAGTATTGACTAAGTGTATGGAAGCAGAAGGCAACATTGATGTTGAAGTGGGAAAAGAACTGGTTGAAATGGTAGCTGCTTTTGGAATCATTGGGGAACTCTCGAAAAATGAATAATTTGAATTCGTTGCAGTTATCTAAATCTCACCAAAAGTTATTACCTTATAATGTGCACACACCTGAAGTGGAACTAAAGCCACTCCCCACATACCCTAAGTATGCTTATTTGGGAGATAAGTAAACTCTCCCACAACAAGAAAAATGTCATTTGGTGACGGGCATTACTGAGAGAAAACCTAAAGATTTCGTTGGTAAGCCAAGTTAGCGATGAAATTTACCGACTGACCAAGGCGTCATAGAAATAGCCTTAGGTAATAATTTCTGACGAATAACAAAATTCTATCGGTAAATTCACTGATGGAAATTTTATGTAACCATTAGTAAATATATCGACTGTTGTTTGTGCAGCCCACCATAAGTAAATTTCCTATGGTTAATATTTTTCATCGACAGATTTACAAACGGTATTGTTTATTCCGTTGTTAAGTTTATTATAATATTACCGACGATTATATTTGTTCCATCGGTGAGTATACCAAAGGTTTTTCTGTGACTAATCCTCTCAATAAATTTGGTGACAGAATTAGTTATTCTATCTGTGACTTAATGTCAATATTACCAATCGTTTGTTGTTTTCTGTCGATAAATACAATTAATTTTACCGACGCACATTTGCTGTACCATCGGTAAATTAACCAGAATTTTTTAAAATATACCATCATTAAATTTTATTTTATGATCTTATGGTTGTTGTATAATTTAAACAGTAATGAATTATCTATGCATAATAATTTGATTTGCTTATACATTTAATTTGTTTAAACATAAAGTTAATTGATTATATAAAGTTAAAATTATCTTAATTGATAATAAAACATTAAATTGTACATAATAAGTATTGTTAATTAAAATGAAATGACTACAAGTACAATATTGATTTGGTGACTGCAAATGCTCTAATCGGTGCGATGAGGTGCTACCCCTCCCCTTCAACTCATCCATCTCATTACAGAGCTGAGCTATGTACTCCATCCACTGTTGCAATTGAGTTGTCAATGTCTGCACTGTGCTTCGAAGCTCTTGGACTTCGTTGGTTATGGATCGCCTACTAGATGCTGCTATATTGGGCTTGGAGGATTGCGAATAACACATGTTCGTAAATGAACCTAGTCCAAATATCCTTCCACAACAGTCCCTTCCACCTACTGCATGAAGATAGGTTTGAGTCTCATCAACATCTTTAGACTGTTGAGACTGTTGTTGAATGCTTTCTTGTATTTGGTCCTATCAGAAGGCAATGTTTATATTAGTAAGTGATAATTACTAAGCATTAATATTAAGCAATAAACTTCACATACATTTAGTTCTCTACGTCGAGTGTTGACTACTGTCACACTATCATACTTCTTAGTGTGAGTGTGCAAAAAAAGCTAATGGGGTGTAGGCCTCATGCCCATAAACTTTTCCTGCATAAGAATAAAATGTTATAAGTGAACTAGAATTTATAAAAATTTCGACAGAGTTTCCTCTATTTTATGATATTTACCGCTATTGAACAAAGAAAATAACTCAACAATACAGTCATATATGGCACTAGATATTCATAACATTATCATTCTCCATAATACACCTATTTTCATTCTAAAATTAACACATCGAATTTAATTGAAATGCTGCAAAGTAAAAAAATCAGAATATAAATGAAAGTGTAGATATTTACAAGTCTCTGTATATGCTCATGGTGGTTAATAGATCCTCCTATATGTATGGAAAGACTCTCTCCCCCTGTTCCTCTATGTCTGTTGGTAGAATTATGCTCTGAAGTGGACATTGCCTCAGGTGATATCCAATACTACTACCAATGACTGCATATTTGTTAAGAAATATAAGGCGTTTGTACACTAGCCTTGTGTATTGCACCAATACAGTCCTGATAACGTGTACGTGCTCATCTCTCCCATAATTTATAAATGACTGCATCAAATTCATAATTCAAAAAAATTCTTTCTAAAATAAAAGGAAAAGCATTTGATAAATACTTATAATGTAATAATATTTATTTAATTAATGAATTAAAAAAGAAATTAATACTTTTTTGTACCTCAAACTTCTGATAGTAAAATTCTTTTGTAGCTGGAGAGATATTCTTCCATACATAACCCTCAAGGTCAATCTTCTCGTTAAATTTGGATGTCATGTTTTTTAAGCACGGTCTAGACATAATCAACCTAATATAAAAAAATAATTTTATATCATTTTTAAAATTTAAACCTATAACTTAATTATAAAAATATAGTGTTCATGTATTTTCACTTAGAGATTATTGAAAATTGTGATGTAAGTTCTTTTATCAAGACCTTCAGCTCCAGGCTAGCAGCTGCCTCCTTTATCCGTATTGTTTGCCTTTGATATCTCAGTTGGTATAGGGGTAGTAAGGGTGGTGGATGGTTGATGGTGTAGCAACGGGTACAGAAGGTGACATCTCATCTGCAAGTGTAGTAACTGGAAGAGGAGGAAGTGATTCAATTCCAGCTGCAGAATGTGATGCTTTACCTAGACAGTAAGTAGCTTCGAATCGTTGTCTGAACCTTGGTCACATTATACCTTGCTTTTTCTTTGGTGGCATATTTCAACCTGAAATTAATATTTGATTAAATTTTTTATAAATATAACAATTTGAATTCAATATTTTATGCAATATATTGAAAAGGAAATAATTGATTTGTTGAATATAATATCCATTTACAAACATAAAGTAATTGTTATCATCACTTAATTGTAATTCAAAATCATCTTCTTCTTTTTTAAGAAATAGAATCAAGCTCCTCTTTAAATCTTCGGCCCTCCTCATCGTCTCTAGATAAAATTTCAACATATTCATTAGATGGATCATTCAAAGATTCATTATCCTTATATATGACAGAAGAATTATCTTCTTGAAACGCTTCACTTTTAATTCTCTGTGCTCCTTTTCCATGTGATTCAAAAACAACTCTAGGTTTAACTTTGCAAATGAGCAACCAATCTAACTTATCTCCTCGTAAGCTAGTAAAAGGGACACAATACACCTGGATTGCTTGCATTGCCAACATAAAAGGTTCAAATTGTCTAAATCTTCTTTGCTTGCTGATTTCAATTAGATTGCATTGGCTATGCACTTTTGAACCAAAATTTGGAGTTGGATTAAACAAGTCACACTTAATATCACATTTTGCCTTATTGGCAATCCAAGATACTCAATTTCAAGTATCTCAATAATTTTACTATAGTAATCCATCAATTCTCCCTATAAGCAAACTCCTCTAGCTATTGTTTCCATGCTGTGACTATGATATTCTGTATGATATTTATATCCATTAACAAAATACACCAGATATAATTTAATAGTTCGCAAAGGTCCCTTCACAAGATCACATATGAACTTGTTCTTTATTGGATTTTCTAAGCTTACATAAAACAAATTATCATATTAAACAGTATAATGTTATTTGAACACTTAAATCTTATAATTCAATCATTTCAATATTTGTATGTGAAAACTTACATATTTCTCGAACTATCGAGGAAAGTGTCTTCCAACTTCTTTAATGATATCATCCTATGTTTTATCAGGCATTAGCGCATAACAATTCCTCGTATTATTTAAAAAATTATTATGTATTTTAGTTATGAATAACACTAAATTTTAAAACCCAAATAATCAATTTCAACTTATTGCACAAAAGTTTGAACCTCTTGACAGTTTAATAAAATTGAACCATAAGTAACCTCAATTTCTTCTTCTGTTAACATTCTTCTTGTTGAACGCCCATATGTTTACCTAGGATATGTGAAAATAGATAAGTTGCCATCAACATCACTAATTCTTCCCCCATCGTCATTACGAGGAACTTTTCTTTCTCTTGTGTGAACATGTGGCTCAAAATAATGTGAACAAAATGTACTAGCTTCCTCCACTAAATAAACATTACATGTCGAACCTTTAGCTCCAGCCTTATTTTTGACATTTTCTTCAAGTGATGCAAACACCTATATTAGCAAATAGGGTTATACCGATTTAGTTATTAAAACATGTTATTACTTTAATTACAATCATTTTTGTTGAATTACCCCTCAAATGGATACATCCATCGATATTGAACTGGACCGGCTAGTTTAGCCTCATGTGTTAAATGCATATATAGATGCTCAATACAATCAAAGAAGCTTGGAGGAAAAATCCCTTCTAACTTGCATGAAATTACTGCTATTTACCTTTCTAGTTTTTTCATTTTAGTCAACTTGCATTCAGATGATGTTAAGCTTTTGAAAAACAAACTTAATTATGTTATTACTTCCCAAACCTTATTTGGTAGTAACTCCCAAAATGCAATTGGAATTAGCTGTTGCATAAACACATGACAATTATCATTTTCATCCCAAATAATTTGTACCTCCTTATGTCCACACACCTTGCTAAGTTTGAAACATAACCATTGGGAAATTTTAGACTTTTCAACCATTCACACAATATTTCCTTTTATTTTCTGTCCAAAATGTAATATGCTTTTGGATATTTATCAGTTCGAAGATCTTTATGTAACTCATTCTTTATATAAAACAGTTTCAAATTAGCTCGTGATTTTGCATTATTTTTTGTCCTCCCTTCTATGTTCATTATGGTATTGAATAAATTGTCAAAAATATTTTTTAAATATACATCACATCTAGATTATGACTTACCAAATTAGTTTTCCAATATGGCAAATCCCAAAAGATACTTCATTTTCTCAAACCAAAGTTTTTACTAATAGTTGTATTAATTTCATTAGCTTCAAATTCTGTAAATTTCAGCAAGCCTAATTTCTCAGTCTCCTGCAATATCTCTTCAACAGCTTTGTGAGGGGGAGGAGGTGTTTTTATCATGTTTATTGTGTCTAAATGGTTGATGTGGAGGAATAAATTTTCTATGGTTGTCAAACCAACATATTTTGCCCCCGTTTGGAAGATAAAATACATCAGAATCATTTCCACAATAATGACAACCCAATTTTCCTACTGGGCTCCATCCAAACAATATGGCATATGCCAGAAAATCACTAATGATCCACATTAAAGCTGCTCTCAACATAAAATTTTGTTTTACAAACACATCATATGTCTCAACACCATATTCCCAATGATGCTGCAATTCAGATATCAATGGTTGTAAGAATACATCAATTTTATGCTTTGGATTTGAGGCCCTAGCACAATCATTGTCAAGAACATATATACTTCTTTCATACACATCTATGGAGGCAAATTATAAGGAATAATTATGATTGATCATGATGAATATTGCTAACTGGATTGGCCAAAAGGATGGAATCCATCTATCAATAATCCCAACCTAACATTTTGACTTTCAGCTGTAAACTCATAATGGGTGTAATTGAAATGTTTTCATGCCAGTGTATCTGATGGATAACTCAATATTACTTCTTCCTATTGGTGTTCATTATGCCATCCCATGTGAGATGTAGTGACATCATAATCATATAGTTTTTGAAGTCTCAAAGTTAGTGGGAAATAATACACCCACTTCTAGGGCACTAATTTATGTTTCATAGAACATTTTCTAAGCTTGAACGTAGATTGACCACAAAATTTGCACTCTTATAATTGCAAATCATTTCCCTAATACAACATACATCCTAATTTGCAACAATCAGTCTTTTCAATAGGCAAACCAAGACCCCTAATAAGTTTCTTCATATTGAAAAACTATCAACTATTGTATGATCAAGAGGCAATGATTCATTATACCTGATAGTTGTTATTTGCATTGTGGTTTAGGGATTAATTTGATAAGCATTTAGTGTTAAATTGAGTCTTGAGTGTGTGTTTATGTGTTAATTGTGTTAGTTTAGGTGTTAAGTATTTTTATAGGTTAGTATGAGTCTTTGAGTTTAATTGTTATATATTTGAGGTACCTTGATGGGTTTGCTAGTGCTTTAGAGTAAACGGTGAAGAATGGAGAAGATGTGAAGAGTTTTAGGCCGAAGACATAGCTCACAATCGTGGCATAACAGGCCATGATTGTGATAGAGAGGGACGAGCTAGCAACCAAGCTAGGATCATGCACATTAGTCACAGTGGTGACAAAGAGCTTTTAAGCAGGCCATGATCTTGCACATTGGACTACGATCATAACAGAAAGGTTTAATTGCTGGCCATGATTATGGTAGGCAAGGCCACGATTGTGGTTTGCATTCGACTGATATGAAAACTTAAGTTTTGTAAGATTTTTTGGACCTTTTCGAACCAGGATTAAACCTAAGGCTTCCACAGAATAAATAGAACATGATGTGATAGAGGCAGTAGTCTTCAGAGAGTCGTGCAAGAGAGCTTTATTTTGTCAATTCCAAGAGAAATCTAGAGAGAGATCAAAAGATTGAGGAAGGAGACGAAGGAAGAGAGACAAGGAGATAAGCTTGACCCGACGTACTTCTCAAAAATAGGTAATTTCCTGCTGTCGCTGCATCCGAGATCCACTCCAATAGTATTTCTTATTTTTATTTCGATTTCATTGATATATGAAATTGGGACATAAAATTGGAAATAGTGTTGTTGAGTGTTGATTTATTTTCTATACTCACCTTCAGGTTTTTAGTTCTTGAGATTAATAAAGTTTATGTGATTGTGTTTTCTTTCCATTTAATTGTGATTCAAATTCTGTTCTTTATAACTTGGCAATAAACTAAGAGGGCGAGCTAAGTAAAAATCATCGATTTAGGTTAATGAGAGTTAGGTGAATCGATAGGTAGAGAATTGAATTAAACCGGTGGAGTCGTGTAACGAGAGATCCAATATAGATTCCCAGTAGGTTAGTAGACAACTTAGAATTAATTTACATTTTTAGGCCAATTGCGAATCGAGAGATCATGATTCCATAATTTAAATTGGGGATCATCAATTAAGGTTAAGAATTATAACTCGAGAGAGAGTAATTCACCCTAGGATCGCCTAAGCCCGTTAAATTAAAAATTACATAATTGGTTAGGTTTTCTTTAGTTTTGAATTAAATCCCCCTTTCTCTCACTTGGCTATTTCTAGGTTCATTTTGGATTGTTTGTATGAGTTTGACATTTTGTGACTTTTCTGCACTTTAAATTCTCATATTTGATTATTGATTAATTTAATTTTTGCAATAGTTGTTTATATAATTTTTTTGCAAACTTAGTTGACCTTAAATTTTAGGACTAGTTTTCCTTCCTCGTAGGATTGACACCTTAGGTACTACACAAATGACCCGTGCACTTGTGGAATTTACTAAGGTTATAAATAGTAAAACTTAGCGCATGTAACCTTGATTGAACAAGTTTTTGGTGTCGTTGCCAGGGAGGCAAAGTTTAGTTCTTTAGTCTAAGGTTTTCACTATCATTTGCTTTTAGTTTCATTAAAAAAAATTAGAGAAGGAGTTTGAACTGTAAAATAGTTTCACATCAAGGAGAATTGAGACATCTGAAGAGCTAGATGTAAGAAAAAAATGGAAAGAACAATGATGGAAGATAGATATTATAGGGAGCAAGGAACTTTTGTGAATTACAATGAGGTACAGTATGATTAGGGAAGTAACAATCCTTATTGAAACACATACCCTTCGGGGTGACAGAACCACCTCGATTGCTATTGGTCTAATAATTTAGGTATTCATTTAGGACATTAAGACCTGTTTGAATTTCAGCAAGATCAATCCAGTTCATGGGAGTCCAAATTGGACAAGATCCTGGATAAGCTAACATATATGGAAGAAGGGCAGAAGAGACTAGAAGAGAAAATTGATCTAGTAACAGAAAATCATGTCACTTTTATTCATAACCTGGAGATTCAAATAAGACAACTTTCCCATGAATTTTGTAAGAGAAGTGTGGAAGACTCTTTGAGAAATATGGAATTACATCAGCGAGAGCAATACGAGGCAATCGCACTTAGGAATGGGGTAGAGCTAGAAGACCCCAAGGAAAACTATGCTGAACCCTAACTCATTGTTAACCAAGAGACAAGGAAAGTGTATAAGGAAAAGACTGCCATCCCTCTATTCACCAATTCTTGATATATCATATATAACCATCGAAAAATCTTGGGTAGATCTCCATACAAAGAACCCTATCCTTTGGATTGACGATGATGAAGAGACATTCCACATGAATGATGCATTTAAGAATATGAAGGTTAGTAGCTCATTCAAGATAATTGATGTATTTGAATCTTATGAAGAACAAGAGGATGAAGACCAGATGACAACAAACATCGAGTTAGAAGAAGCGATGAAAGCCTCTATTTGTGAAGTGAAAAAGCAGAGGAGATGAAGGTGTGATTAAGGAAGAAAGAGAACAATTCACCTTCTTACAGGACAAACTATTAGATGGAATGGAATACTCAGGGAGTTTTGCTATTCCTTGTTTTGTTGACAATTCGTTCAAAAAAAGGACATTATTAAGCTTAATTGTTTTTCATAATTTTATCAATATTGTCCTTCTAATTATTTTGCAACTTGTAGCTTACATACAAGCTACAAAATTGATGTTGAATGAGAAGGGTGGAAGCAAGCCGCTTATAATTGATCTCGGTTGAGTTTCTAATGAAACAAGGTCAAGCTAACGACCATAAATTAGCATGTTTAGTAGCTAGGATTAAATTATGTGTAGTTAGGTTTGTTTTAAATTCTAAAATAAGTTTTGAATGATTTGGAATAATTTGGATTGCTAAATCTTTTGCTTTCTTAAATCACTTATAAGATAGGGAAACACTCTCGAGTAGATCTAGTCTCAACACTATCGCCATCACCATAGACGGTTTCGTGTTCTAACCCTTTTCTTTTCAATTTTGTTAACATTTTCTTCTTATGATTTTTGCATATTGTGTTTTATTCCCCCTTATATGTTTGTGTAACCTTCTCACATTGAGGACAATGTGTTGTTCAAGTGTGGGGAGGGTTGTGTGTTTTTACCTTGAGTGTGAATTTTGCATATTGTAGGATAGTTGTTAAGCTGCATTTTGTGAAGTTTTTGAATGTGTCAATGGCTCAAATGGACTGAAATTTGTTTAATTTTAAACACATTCTATTAGGTTGTGAATGATCATTAACTCGCAAAATTAGTGAATTAGGTTCTTTGGATAAATATACAGCTTAGTTAGGACTTAGTGTAAATTTAGCACCCTCTAAATTGTCACATTCATTCATAATTTGATAACTTTCAACTGAAGTTGCTTTACTAGTATTTTTTATGAAAACGAATAGCTCCAACAATAAGGTAGGCAATAAATTGCGAAAAAACTTTGTGTGTGTTTTGTTAATAATTTACTATTTCGCTGACATTCGAGTCATGAATAGAGCTAGTAGTTAGTTGAAAACGTGATGTAGCTGAGTAACCAGATCGACACCCATCATAAATGTGTGCCTTCGTATCAAAAGGTTATAATGATGTTTCAACCAAGCTATTTAAGCATGACTTAGTTGGGTAACCGGATCGACATTCATTATCAATGTTTGCCTGCACGTAAAAGAGTCCATGTTCAAAAAAAATCAAAAAAAGAAGAAAAAAAGTGTGTTTCCCTTAATAAACCTACTAGACTTGTAAATAGCTTGACTTTTCATGATAATGTACTTTGGAACAGTTACAAAGTTTGAAGGACCAAAGACTTATTAATGTGTCTGCACAATTAAAAAGGGTAAATGAATTAACAATTAGATCTTGATTAATTTGTATATTTAGCCTAAAGCCTTTAGACATAGAATTTGTTTGTTAATGATTAGATATAACTTGTCAGATTGTGTTCAACATTAAATTTATTTCATGACGTTAAAGCCACTGTTACGTATTGCATTGTGTGTTTTATGTTTGTTGTTTGTTATTGTTTTGCTTGCTTGAGGATAATTAAATGTTTAAGTGTGGGGGAGTTGATAGTTATGAACTACATTATATTTTAGGGCTTAATTTGTTAAGTATTTAGTGTTAAATTGAGTGTTGAGTGTGTGTTTATGTATTAGTTTAGGTGTTTAAGTGTTTTTATGGGTTAGTATGAGTCTTTAAGCTTAATTGCTATATATTTTAGGTACCTTGATGGGTTTGCTAGTGTTTCAGGGTAAATGGTGAAGAACGGAGAAGATGTGAAGAGTTTCAGGTCAAAGACATAGCCTACTATTGTGGCACAATAGGCCACGATTGTGACAAAGAGGGACGAGCCAGCAACAGCTAGGCCACAATCGTGCACATTAGGCATAGTTATGACTAACAACAGCACATTAAGCCATGATCATGACAGAAAGGTTTAAGCGCTAGCCATGATCGTGGTAGGTAAGGCCATTATCGTGGCCTGCATCAGGCTAATATGAAAACTCAAATTTGAAAGATTTTTCAAACCATTTGAATTAAACCTATGGCTTCTACAGAATAAATAGAACATAATGTGAAAGAAGCAGCAGTCTTTAGAGAGCCTAGAGAATCATGCAAGAAAGCTTCATTCCGCCAATTCTGAGAGAAACATATTGAGAGATCAAGAGATTGAGGAAGGAGATGAAGGAAGAGAGACATAGAGATAAGTTTGACGCGATGTACTTCCTGGAATAAATGGTTTCCCGCAGTCTCCACCTCTGAGATCTGCTTTGACAGTATTTCTTATTTTTATTTCGATTTTATTGATGTATGAAATTGCGATATTCATTGGAAACAGTGTTGTTGCATGTTGATTTACTGTCTATACTCACCTTCAGGCTTTTAGTTCTTGAGATTAGTAAAGTTTATTTAGTTGTGTTTTCTTTCCATTTAATTGTAATTCAAATTCTATTCTTAACAACTTGGCAATAAACTGAGAGGGTGAGCTAAGTAAAAATCATCGATTTGGGCTAATGAGAGTTAGTGAATCGGTAGGTAGAGAATTGAATCGAGCCAGTAGAGTCATGTAATGAGAGATTGAGCAAAGATTCCTAGTAGGTTAATAGACAACTTAGAACTAATTTAGGTTTTGGGTCAATAGCAAATCAAGAGATCGCGATTCAATAATTTAAATTGGGTATCACCAATTAGGGTTAAGAATTATAACTCGAAAAAGATTAATTCTCCCTAGGATCATCTAGACCTGTTAAGTCAAAAATTACATAATTGGTTAGATTTTCTTTCATTTCAAATTAAGCCCCCCTTTCTCTCACTTGGCTATTTCTAGGTTGATTTCGGATTGTTTGTGTGAGTTTGCTATTTTGTGACTTTTCTGCAATTTAAATTCTCATATTTGATTATTGATTGATTTAATTTTTGTAGTAGTTGTTTATTTAGGTTTGTTATGGACTTAGTTGACCTTAGATTTTAGGACTAGTTTACCTTCCTTGTGGGATCGATACTTTAGGTATTACGTGAATGGTGTACTTGCGGAATTTACCAAGGTTATAAATAGTAAAACTTAGCGTCTGTAACCTTGAGTGAACAATACCATCCAATAATTTTATCAAAACTATGATTAGAAATATGCCCTTCAAGCTTTATGTTCAATATTTGAGCAATTGAAGACAATTGAGTCATTATCTTACAATTTGGTCATTGTTCTTGATTAAATAAGTGTAGTAAGTCAAAAAATTATTTTGCATGTGGTTTTGGTTCTTCTTCAAGATTTTTTATATTTTCCTAAAAGGTATAACCGGCTATATCATAAACCATTTTCATGTAAGGATTTTCATTTGTATCCACATTATTTGTTCTAAATCCAATCCCCCCTTTAAGCTCATTTAAGTTCACTGACGATTGTACTTTATTACCCCTTGATGTGCTACAATTCAATGGTTCTCCATGTCGTGTCCACTTAAAACAATTTGGGACAAACCATTTTCTCAATAAATGCCCATTCACTTCATCAATAGGAGGGAAACGAATATGTTTGCACTTTTTATATGGACATATGAACTTTGGGTCATCCATATATGCAAGTTGAGAGCATGCATAATCAATAAAAGCTTAAACTCCCTCAACAAACTTAGGATTAATGAAATCAATAGGTGTTAATAGTTTATACATCCAAGATCTATCAACATTACTCATTTCTCTAAAACTGTTAACTTTAAACAGTGATTACATAGTTGGTATCCTTTTTATTCCCCAAAGTTTACAGAACATCTAAACTTTACACAACATCCCATAAGTATTAACCAATTGAATTAATCACCTACAGTTGATTCCAAAACTATATTACATGGCATTGTTTACACCTGTGAATCAAGAAAATAAGTTCTCACTGTGACTCCTAGACTGGTGGAATTTTTTACCAATAAGCCTTACGGGAGTTGCATCACGGATATCCGACCCGTATATCATCCTAGGAGTTTATTAATGTAACACACCACTACCATAGGATATATGCCCAAAATTCTTGAGAATATCAAAGAACATACCCTATGGGAATGGCATGTTAGAGCAGTCACATTCACTTAATATGGCATCATACACACCAAAAGTAATCATAAAAACAACTTATCTCATTCCACTAACAAAACATGTTTTACCCTGTTATTTCATTATAAACCATTCATATATTTACATTACAGAAACGATCTGTGATCACACTATTTTAAACAGAAGATTCTTCATGAAATGAAAACTATACAAAGTACTCTATCTAAAATCCTCAGACGATAGTTGACCAGACCTTTGAGCCATATCTTGATCCAAAATGGATAGTACTAAACTTTAGTTAGCTTGCTCTACTAGCAAGGTCTCCTCTCAGTACCTGAAAATCAATGTTGCAATTTTTATGAGTTTTGCAAACTTAGTGACTGAACCATCATTGATGTGTTCACTCAAAAAAAAACAAATGCACACACACACACACACACACATGCACACACACACACACACACACATATAAGTAACACTTCATTTAGAGCTATAACTTGTATTCTACAATCTGCATCATAATACAATAAGCTTTTAAAAATACAATCAGTTTTTAAGTCATTCCAGAAGTACATTCTGAATGTAAGAATATCATGTAATCATTTTAGTGCATAACACTCATTTATCACAATTCTTCATATCACCATCAAAGTTATAAGCATTTCTCAATATCATCACAACATAGTTCAACGTTCATTTGCAATCAATATCATGAACACATTTAAAGATACAAATGCAAAAGCAAATGAGATTCATTCCATTTTAACTTTGTTGTGACCGAGTGCCTATTTCATTGTCATATATCCGTTGTAGATATCGGACTCTTTTTAGTAATGTCCCGTATTCGTGTGGATACCGGGCTCATTAATCGTTGAGCTTGAGGCTTTGATGTGCATAACTGAGCTTAAAGCCCTTTTCACGTTGGCTACTCTGGTCACAACTCCTTTATGTGAACATGCATCATGTAATGGAGTATAACAGGTCACATAATATATCATCAATCACTTTCAGTCAATGAGCACATTCAATTTTCACAGTTCATCGGATTTAAGTACGAAATTCAATAAATAGTTGAGCATTCAATTGCTTATTCACATTCAAATCATAAACACTCCCAATATAGTCTCGAACATCAAACTCCTCGGACAATCAATTGCCCGGAATCAATAAGATCACAATTATATCAATATTAATTCAATATAGAGGTATTAAGTTTAACCATCACAATTTGAACAGAACACGTTACTAATCGAAATCTCACATCTAGGTTACCCATTATACATACAATTCCAACAGAAGCATAAATATTTGAGTTTACATAACTAGGTTAACTCATAGTATAGTCCAGTTAGCTATTGCCTCGATAAGCCGGTAATGTCTAGATGGTGTTGGTCGATGTGTGCCTCTAAATCAAACAATACACATATGTACACATTACTAATTAATTAATTAAATGAATGCTCAAAGTTACATAAATCATACTTATACATTCATCATGGTTTGTGCATCATTTAGTTTGCAATTAGGTTTATGCCTTAATACACTTGTTCATGTTCAATTGATCACTCATACATTTATCACTCTTTTTCCTAGGATTATACACTCATACAATTTCCTAGTTCTCTTTCAATCATTCCCAATTCATCACTTATATACTTTGAACCACATTACATTCATGGGAACATCTTTGTATCATTATCAACTCATATTTTACACTTATCCTTGAACATTTCCATGATTAAAAAGCTTCTTATAAAAACACACAATTGGTACTTTATATCTGAAACTTTAGCAAGCTAAATCTATACAGTCACCAAAATTTTCCAGCAACATATACTCATACATTCACCCAATTCTCATTCATAAATACCCTATGTTCTTTAATGCTCATTCATCCATAGCTTATACACATTTATCACATTCTTAAGATCATGTTTGCATTAAAACAACTCATTTATTCCTTTAAAACAATCAAAATTTCCAGATTTGAACTCAACCTCATCAAAACAGTCCATTCTTTAGGTTATGACTTCAATTGACTACATAAACTCATCAAGATATCCTATGGCCAAACTGTTTCACAAAAGCTTTAATAAGACATCAATAATCATTTTTATGTTTTATATTTTGACTAATTCGAGCTCTAAAGTCCCCAAAAATTAGGAAATAATATAAGGTTCCTGCACAGGGGTCTGTCACAAGCAGTATTAGGAAAGTAAGCACAACTCAAGCTCTAGTCACCATTTTATCAAGCCACTTTCACAGAGGTCAAGATAAGACCTATATCTACAACTTTAATTGTTTGATTTTCTTCAAATTCATGCCATAAAGATATGTAAAATAGCTAAAAAGAGGAAGATGACATTAAAACCAAAATTTCGACCTACGACTCTAATTTTCCAGATTTTTTTTCAAGATAGATTTTTAGACAATTTTGTCCTTTGACATAGAAAATGAGGTATTCAGGCAATACATTCTTCTGAAAAAATGTTCCTAGGTGTCTTAATTTCCTAACGACATCAAGTTCATGTAGTTTGGTTCAGTATTCCGCAATTTATACTTCAAAAAATACAGACTGTTCTCACACCGTAACAACACTCAGTACTCAACTTCAAGCCAAATTTCAAAACCCTTAGAAACAGAATTCAAATATGATTCCTTCATAAAAATTGTAGCAATATGTCTCTAGTTTAATCTAAATAAAAAAATCCCATTTAGATATCTACAAATCAAGATATGGGTACAATACAAATGCATGTTCAGTGAAAACACTATAGTTAACATATTCCAGCACACTTTAATCATTAACGTCATTTACAATTCATCCTAATTCATCATCATCAATTCCGTATCATAACATGCTATAAACAAAAATCATTCAATTACATATTTTAACTCCAATTCCATCTCAAAAGATCAAGGCAATCCAATACTCCAAGCAAGCAAAAACATCACACATTCAAGGAAAAACTTAGATAGATTTCGGCTAGGTTTAGTAAGATAACTGCAAGCTGATCTTTTACTTAATTTTATGAGACAAAAACATGGATTATTTGTGCAAAAATTAGGAATAACCATAAGCAAATGATGAGCTGAACCAAGTTTGCTTCTGTTGAATGTTACACCTGAGGTGTTAGGTGTCATCTAATGAAATGGCCAAATGTCTAAAGACATGTTCAAAATTTATCAAGTATAGGTGTTGGCATATGTTACCATTAAAGCTAGGTCACATGTCATTTAAGCATAACAGTCAATTTTCCATTAATCAATGCCATTTGTCATCAACTTACTAGTCCATTTGTCCCACAATGATAATGCCAAATGTTACTCAATTGTAGGCTTAATCATCCTAAGTTTCATGTATCAATTTTTATTACCACTTGGCATTTTTCTTAGACCAAATCTACATTTAATTCCTCAATTTTCCAACTATATTCACTACTAGTAATCAATTAAACCAAAATTCAAGGCATAAATGTTCCACAGTTCACATCATGAACGTTTTAATCTTTTCATACCCCGGAATGAGTCAATTGAGTGCATATGCTAACTTGTAATGTGTAAAAATATCAATTTGTGTATGTATGCTAATGTTGTGCATGTATATGCAATGCTTAATCTAGGGTTGAACCTTAAGCATATACGGGAAAATAGGATATTACAATTAATGCCTCAAACCATCCATAACATCTTAAACTCATTCCATATATAGTAAATACTTAGACTATTAAAGAAGAACATAAAAACTCATCAATGAGTATAAGAATATTCTAAACAACAACACAAAATCAAGACCACCTTTGCATTCAGACAAAATCGAAATGTATCAAAATCATATTATTAAAGCAATACGTATGGTAGACATTAGTTGGACGACTAACCTTGATGGATGGACAACTTCAGACTACAAAAAAGAAAGATAAGCGATGCTCTTCAACACAATATAGGGCCTGCAAAAAAGAATATTTCATATTTAATATAATATACTTGTTCTAATATTTGTTAAGAAAATAAGATAAATTGCATTAGTTAAATCTGATGGTGTTTATCGATCCTTTAATAAAGTTAGCTTTTGGTTTTTCTACTTCAAGTTCATAATTGAACTAAATCCCTTTATGTTTGGTGTTAACTAAGGTGATAATTATATTTTTTGTCCTTTTTAATTCTTCTAATATTAATATCTATAACATTACATGCGTTATTAGCTATGGTATGAGGTTCTTCGACCTCTAGCCACCACAAGAAAACCATTTATTAGCGGTGGAAATTTACCAACGGAAATCAAACTATAGCTAATTACCAACGGAATAATATTATGCGTCAGTAAATATGTCGTTAAAGTTTCATTTTACGACGGACACAATTGTCGTCGATAAAGGTGAAGGGAAAGCATTTCACGCAAAATTTTTTATGACATATAGCGACGATCTAACCATTCCCGTCAGTAAAAATTGCGGGAATGCTTCCCATAATTAAATGGTGTTGGACATTTGCCAACAGAAATAGTTCAGTCAGTGAAATTTTCTTTGTTTAATAATCAGCGTCGATTATTTACCGACAGAATAAAATCCATTGTTAATAAGTAGTCTCATTTACCGACGGATAGCTTAATCCGTATAAATAAGGGGACAAGACCTAGCGCATTATTTGGTGAATTTAAATATTGACAGAAAATATGTTTCGTTGGTAAATCAGGACTTGTTCATAAATAAAACGACGTCATTTGGTTTGCTATCATCTTAACCTGACCCTCTCCCCCTTTGCCATTTTTCTTCACTCCTCCATCGTTTTGGTCAGTTTTGGGTGATTTTCCTTGTTTCCACTGTTGGTTTTTACGTGTTTTTTGCCCCCATCGAGCATCATTTTCCTGTAAGCTCTCTATTGGGTGTATTTTGTCTCCAAAAAATGTAGCTCTTATATGGTTATATAAATGTATACTGTGGGTGTTTTGGGTGGTTGGTTTTTGTGTGATTATTGTTAGTGTATACATTTATATAACCATATAAGAGCTACATTTATATGGTTATATAAATGTATACTGTGGGTGTTTTGGGTGGTTGGTTTTTGTGTGATTATTGTTAGTGTATACATT
>JAOSBN010000008.1:37742781-37780149 GCA_027563595.1 Erythroxylum suave | reverse complement strand
TTTTTTGTGTTATTGTTCGTTTATTTGTTGTTTACATGTATTGTTGTTGGTAAATAATAGAAAAATGCATTGTTTTGTTATTAGTTAGGGATAATACATATTGCTACTGAGTTGTTTGATAAAATGTCCCTTAGATAATACATATTATTGTTGTAATGTTTTGTTGTAATTTGTCGTAATATTTTTCTGTAATTGTTGTAATAATAATTTGTTTTAATTTTTTGAAGAGAAGGGATTTGAGATTGAAGTGTGAATTTGAGATTGAGGAGAAAGGATTTGAGATTGAAGTGTGTATTTGAAGTGTGTATTTAAGATTAAAGTGTGTATTTAAGATTGAAGAAAAGGATTTGAGATTGAAGTGTGTATTTGAGATTGAAGAAAAGGGATTTGAGATTGAAATGTGTATTTGACATTGTGTATTTGATATTGAATTGTGTATTTGAAGTGTGTATTTGAGATTGTGTATTTGAAGAGAAGGGATTGTGTGTAATTGAAGTGTGTATTTGAATTATGTATTTGAATAGAAGGGATTGTGTAATTGAAGTGTGTATTTAAGATTTTGTCTTTGAAGTGTGTGTTTGAAGTGTGTATTTGAAGAGAAGGCATTGTGTAATTGAAGTATGTATTTGAATTGTATATTTGAAGTGTGTATTTGATATTGAATTGTGAATTTGAAGATAGGGGATTGTGTATTTGAATTAAAGTGAATATTTGAGATTGTGTATTTGAGATTGTGTATTTTAAGTGTGTATTAAAATTAAAATTATTATTATCATTATTTCTACTTATAATCTTCTACCTGTTATTAATTTTATTAATATTAAATATATTATTTTTATCAATTATATTATTATTATTATTATTATTATTATTATTATTATTATTATTCTTCTTCTTCTTCTTCTTCTTCTTGTTGTTGTTGTTGTTGTTGTTGTTGTTGTTGTTGTTGTTGTTGTTAGTAGTAGTAGTAGTAGTAGTAGTAGTAGTAGTAAAACTAAATATATTATTTTATTAAATTTATTGTTATTATTATTTTTCTACTTATTATTATTCATATTATAATAAATTTTTATGATTATTATTATTGTCATTAATTATTATTAATATTTTTATTTTTATTAATCTTATTAATTTTATTATTCGTATTATTAGTAACAAAAATTATTTTTAATTTTATACTAATTATTGAATTTTATTTATTTATTTATTTATTTATTTTATTATTATTATTATTATTATTATTATTATTATTATTATTATTATTATTATTTTTGTTGTTGTTGTTGTTGATGTTGTTATTGTTGTTGTTGTTGTTGCTGTTATTAATTTTCTACTTATTATTAATTTTATTATTATTAAATTTATTATTTGTATCTATTATTTGTATCTATTATTATTTGTTGTTGTTGTTGTTGTTGTTGCCACTGCTGCTGCTGTTATTGTTGTTGTTGTTGTTATTGTTGTTGTTGTTATTGTTATTATTATTACTACTACTACTACTACTACTACTATTATTATTATTAATTTTCTACTTATTATTAATTTTATTATTATTAAATTTATTATTTTTATCAATTATATTTATTATTGTTATTATTAAATTTATTATTTATAATTATTATTATTATTTAATTTAATTTTTATTATTATTATTATTATTAAATTTATTATCCTTATTTAATTTTTTATTATTATTATTATTATCATTATTTTTTAATAATATTATTAATATTACTAGTTTTATTGTTCTTATTAATTTAATTTTTAGTAATAATAATTATTGTTATATTTAATATACTACAGTTGTTTATAGCATAGTGGTTCCCTTATGAGTCCTTACTTTTGTACTTTGCTTTAAACCAATAACAAAAAAATTTATTATATTAAATATTTCATTTTTTTCGTAGGACCTACTGTGTGGAAGATTGTCGCTCATCTTTCTTCGTTATAGTTTGAAATTATCCATCCATCCAGGTTAGCCTCGAATTAAAGTTTACTATACGTATTGCTTTAATAATACGATTATGATACCTTTGTTCTTCTGCTTTGAATTAATACAACAATTATTAAGTGTTCTGTCTTTTTTCTTACATTAGTTTATGATGTTGTATTACCATCAGTTTGAAATCAATTGTAAGTTATTAATTCGATCGATTAATTGTAGGTTATTAATTCGATCAATTTATTTGATCGATAATTGTAACTGATTAATTAAAACGATTAATACTTCAACTTCATTATTTTGATTAATACAAACATAATATTAGCACAAGGAAGTAATACGTTTCATACACAAGACAATTCGTTCCATAATAAACCCCTAGAATGGTATATAGGCTGGAAACCCGAGATGCAACTCCTGTGAAGCTTATTGGTGAAATATTCGACGAGCTTAGGAGTCACAGCGAGAACTTGTTTTCTTGATTCACAAGTGTAAACAATGGTACGTACTATAATTTTGAAATCAATTATAGGTGATTAATTCGATCGATTAATTGTAGGTGATTAATTACTATGATTAATACTTCAACTTCAATGTGATTAATGCAAACATAGTATTAGCACAAGGAAGTAATACGTTTCATAGATAAGACAATTCGTTCCATAATAAACCCCTAGGATGGTATATAGGCTGGAAACCCGTGATGCTGCTCCCGTAAAGCTTATTGGTAAAATATTCCACGAGAAGACAGGAAATTTCAGGTTGAAATATGGCACCAAAGAGAAGACAAAAAATTTCGCGACCAAGATTCAGACCACGATTTGGAGGTACTTATTGTACAGGTGAAGGATCTCATGGAATAGCAACTAAAGATGAAACACCTCCCCTCCTCCACCTACTACACTAGCAGATAAGGCTACATCATCTACTACTTCTACATCATTTACTACACCTATACCGACAGAGATATCAGAGATAAATATTGCGAATGAAAGAGACGGCTGCCAGCTTAGAGCTGAGGGACCCAATGGATGAATATACATCACAATTGTCAATAATATGTAAGTGAAAATACATTAACCATTATATGTTTATAATTAAGTTATAAGTTTAAATTTTAAAAATGGTATAAATTTAATTGTTTTTATATTAGGTTATTTCCATTTGGACCCCGTTCAAGAAACACGACATCGAAATTCAAGGAGAAGATTGATCTTGAGGGCTATGTATGGAAAAATATCTCTTAGGCAACAAAGGAATTTTACTATCACGAGTTTGAGGTATGACAGAAAGGTTTAATACGAAAAATGCTAAACCAGTTAACACTCTACTTGTTGTTCATTTCAAGTTGAGCAAGAAATCCTACCCATCAATGGAGACAAAAAGAGAAGATATATCAAATGTACCATATTCTTCAGTGGTCGGAAGTTTGATGTACGCAATGGTGTGTATGAGACCAAATATCGCTCATGCAGTTAGCGTTGTGAGCCGATTTTTGTCAAATCCCCAGAAGATACGTTAGGAAACAGTGAAGTGGATCTTCAGATACCTGAGAGGAACCTCAAAGTTATGTCTAACTTTTGAAGGAGAAAAACCTACACTTGTTGGCTACACAGATGCAAATATGGCTAGTGATCTTGATGAAAGAAAATCTACATCAGGACATTTACTTACATTCTTAGGGGGAGCTATCTCATAGCAGTCAAGATTGCAAAATTGTGTTTCCTTATCAACTACCGAAGCAAAGTACGTTGCAGCAACAGAAGTAGGGAAGGAAATGCTTTGGTTGAAGAGATTCTTTCAAGAATTAGGTGTGCCGCAGGAAGAATACATAGTCCATTTTGATAGTCAAAGTGCTTTAGACTTGAGCAAGAACACTATGTATCACGCACAGACAAAACATATTAACGTAAGGTATCATTGGTTCAGACTTGCCATTGACGAGAAGGCATTTCAGTTGCAGAAGATTCATATAGATATAAATGCTACCGATATGTTGAAGAAAGTTGTTCCCAAGGAGAAGTTCGAGTTATGAGTCAAACTCGCAAGGATAGGCTCCTATTGACAGCCAGTTGAAGACCTCCTCCAGTATGTGATCGTCGGGGCTGAAGGGTGAGAATTGATGGGTCCATCCACTAGTTGTTGTTCTACTCATTATTACAATAACCCACCATACTAATTATGAGCATCAATTGTGGTGTTGGCTGGCTGAAGATTTGGCCAATTTGAAACCACAAAACCATGGTGTTTTAAGTTTATAAATAAGCTTATGATTTGCAGTATTAGGCAGAGAAGAGAAAAGCAACAAAACTCAATACACAGAAAGAGTATTGAGTGAGTCTTGTGCTGTGGATCACATCCACAAAGAGGTGTGAGGTGAAAATAGAGCAATAAAATTTGAGAGTTGCTGGAATTGTGATCATATTCTAGTGGGTGAGAAATTTGAGTGATCATAAGAAATTTTCTTAACACATATACTGAAAATTTTACCAGCTTGGCTGGTGGTTTTTCTCTCTAAATTATTTAGGAGATTTTCCACGTAAATCTTGGTGTCTTTATTTTTATCTGGCATTTACGGTCATTATTCGATTTTTATCATGGTTATTATTTCTACTGGATTCGGTCGTCAAGTAATTATTGGAGATAAAGATGGTAACAATAATTTAATATTTATCGGCGTTATTAATCTTTTTTACTGTCGATAATTTTATTTTACTTTTATCATCAGCATTCTGCTGTGGGACTCACTCGGGATTGGAGCATAAATCCCAACAACTGTTGCTCATTGTTTCTTGTTTCTTGTCAGGTGGACTAATTGTCACCTTGCTGGTACTTTGGGATTGCTTAGGTATATTAGTTGTTGTTCATCATCACCCAGTTTGGAATCTCGCAAAAACGCGAGATCTGGAGAGGTCTGATAATACGCAGCCTTGCTCCTACATAGTAGAGAGGTTGTTTCCGGTAGACCCACAAGCACATGAGATAATAATGAAAAAAGATGGAAATAAATAGATAATGAGAAAGATATACCTTATATGAAGCCCATCTCTGTAAGAATACCTAATAGGCAGGAATAGACACGTCGCTGCTTTACTCCTGTAGGACTAGAATTACGTGTCCTGCAACCCTGAGAGAATGGTAATGTTATGGTTACCGGTATCCGTTTTGGGCCTTTCCCCTACACCTGAGTGTAAAAGACTAGAAGTATGACAGAAGGACTGGACTACCACACGCTACTAGACAAAACATATAAGGCTAATTACGCTGTTCAAATACTATTCGAGTGGTACCAGAAACAACTCCTAATGGACTTTCTCGACTGTCATTTGTGAACTTCAAAGGGGTTCTCGCACTTTTATCCTATTCTGCCAGAATTTTCTACTTCTGGCCGCTTCCGTAGTGAGGGCTAACTCTATCATATCTTTCTTGACCACTTCTCTCCAGTTCTTGTATGGTCGGCCTCTTCTCCTCCTGTATCCACTAAGGATAATTTATTCGCATCTTCTGACCAGAACATCAGAGGGTTTTCTGCTCACATGCCTAAACCACCTAAGCCTGGTCTCCCGCAACTTGTTGACAATACTGGCCACCTGAAGTCTGTCCCTCGCAACCCGATTACGTACCTTATCTCGTCTGAAAAGGTCATATATCCATCAAAGCATACGAATCTCGGCTACCAACAGTTATCTTGTACGTTGACATTTGGCAGGTCAACATTCTGCCCCATGTAACATAGTAGGCCTAATCACCATTTTGTAAAGCCATTTGCCCCACTCAGATCTGATGCGATGGACTATATCCTCATCGATATTACCGTCACTCTGGATAATGGACCCTAGGTATTTAAAAGTCTGGGTTTATGGAATAACGTCAGGCCTAACAGCTACTGCTGCTTCGGGGGCCATGTGGGATCCCAAAAAGTTGCATTCTAAATACTCCATCGTGGTCTTGCTCAATCTAAAACCTTTCAACTCTAACGCTTCTCTCCAGCATTCTAACTTGGACAGGACCCTTGCCCTAGTCTCATTTACTAGGATAATATCGTCTACAAATAACATATACCAAGGTACCTCTCCTTGAATATGTTTGGTAAGTTCATCTAACACCAATGTAAAAAGAACCGGGCTTAATAAAGAGCCTTGGTGTAGGCCAATACCAATCGGAAATGCTTCTGTGTCACCCCCTATCATTCTGACGCTAGTCAATGCACCATCATACATATCTCTAATTACGTGGATATAGGTCATAGGAATTCCCTTTGCTTCCAAACACCTCCATAAAATTTCCCTAGGGACCCTATCATAAGCCTTCTCCAAATCAATAAAGATCATATGTAAATCTCGTTGTCATTCCCTATAGCATTCCATTAGCCTACGGAATAAATGAATTGCTTCTGTCGTGGACCTACCAGGCATAAATCCAAATTAGTTGGCTGAGATACAAACAGCTCGCTGGACTCTCTTCTCAATTACCTTCTCCCATAGTTTCATAGTATGACTTATTAATTTGATGCCTCTATAGTTGTGGGAAAGTTGGATGTCCCCTTTGGCCTTGTACATTGGGATTAACCTACTCAGTCTCCATTCATCCGGCATTTTGGCTGAGTCGAGGATCACATTAAACAGCTGGACTAACCACTCAATACCTAGAGGTCCCATATGCTTCCATACCTCTATAGGGAACTCATCCGGCCTTATTGCCCTTCTGCCCCCCATCCCTCTCAATATCTTTAGAAGTTCTCCCCTTGTGACCCGATCACATTCGGACCAGTTTGGAGAAAGCCCCGATATGTTGGGGTCACCTAACTCTATGGGGACTAAGATGCCTTAATTATACAAGCCATAGAAGTACCTCCGCCACCTGCTCTGGATGGCCTGTGCCTTCGTGAGAACCTGACCTGCTTCATCACGAATACAGAAGACTTGATTGAAATCTCTCATCTTGCGTGCCCTATCTCGCGCCAACTTGAAAATTCTTTAAGCTTCCTTCTACGTGTCCAAGTCCCTGTACATACTCTCATATGCTTCCCTTTAGCCAGGGCAATTGTTTTCCTTGCCTTCTGCTTTGCTAAGCGGTACCATACTCTCTGAGTCCCGCTCTACACTTGTGTACTCGCGACGAGGTCTTTATACGCTCTCTTTTTCGTCTTTACCGCCCCCTGGACCTCTTCTGACCACCACCATAATTCTGTCTGCCTGCCCCTCTGTCCTTTCGAGACGTCTAGGAGTGCCGTAGCGGATTCTCTCACTATGGGGGCTACTCTCTCTCACATCTGGTTTGTGTCCCCTCTCAAGGACCATACGGCTCTATACCGAATTAGAGTCTTAAATCGTTCCACCATTTCTCCTTTAAGATTCCACCATCTAATTCTATGAACATGCTGTAAATTGATGTAACCTCCATCCCTTAATTCCTAGATCCACAATCAACAATTTATGTACGGTTGATAGGCATGCAGCTGGAAGCACTTTGCAATCCTTGCACCATGTTCGGTCTCTCTTCTTGACAATAAAGTAATCAATCTGCGTCTTGGTCGTGCTACTCTTAAAAATCACCAAGTGCATCTCATTTTTCTTGAAAAAGGAATTAACAATCATCAACTCAAACGTCACGGCCATGTCCAATAAGGCTTTACAGGAACAAAGGAACCGGGTAATGCATTTTGCACCAAAAAAAACAATTTGAGTTCAAGGTGATGGTACAAATTGGGTAATATAAGATCAAAAAATAGTTCGTGATTACAATAGTTATCTTGATTTAAGATTTTGGCCTTAGGGAAGGCAGAAAACAATGATGAATTAAGACGATGATTTGTTCACTAATTTCTTTGGCATATTTAAAAGTGAAATATTTTTATTCTAGCATTTCACTAATCAAATATTAACAAAATTAATAAATAAAATTTCATAAAAGCCTTATTAATTGCATAGAGATACCATCGGTTTTGGGTTAATATCACTACGACGTCAATTTGATAAAAAATTTAATAAAATTCTAATCGTATTACTTTTATAAATATTAGGGAATAAATCAGTTTCAAAACTAACAATAAAGATTATCGTAAACCTTTTGTCGAAAATTGAATAACTCGTTCCTTTTGTCTTGATACTAATAACTAAATAATTTTTATTTTAAAAATAGAAAATTAGAAATAAAAAACAAATACCAATCAATTATAATAAAAGTGAAACCAAGCATTTTATGATTTAATATTAGTTAAATATATCCTATTTTATTATTTAATATGAATTATTAATTATAATTATAATTAATATTTTATTATAATAATTAATTTAAAATAAACTAATTATTTTTAAATATTTTATTTTCATAAAATATAGAATTTTTAATACGTATTATTAATAAATATTATACAAGATAATAATAATGAAATCATTTACATAATTAATATTTATATCTAACTTTACTTAATATTTATTTATTGTTATAAATAAAAAAGGAAAATAAATTGAAATTTTTATTTAAAATAACATAAAAATTAAAATAATAAAAATTAAATTGCAATGAAAAATAGAAGTGTGACCGATTGAACTATTTTCATAGAATAGTACAACATGATAATTTTTGATATAGAATGATTTTTTGTAGACAAAACTATAGCAGGAAAATAAAAAATCAATTAGTTAAAATTTTCATTTATGTTTTTGACTATTTCCAATTTCCATAACTTGTGAAAATTATTAAAAATAGTTTTGTTTTAAAATTTTCTATTTTTCATAACTTGATTTATTATTAATAAATATATACTTTGAATTATCTAATTTTAATTGATATGAAGAATTATGACTAAGATAATTCAATTATTAAATTTTATTTTAATATTATAAATAATTTATAATTAATTAAAATATTTTAAATTTGAATAATCATTTAATACATATATTGTAAATTTAACATATCTTTAAAATAAAATTTTAAAATTGTAATTTATGACATATTTATTATAAATATTTAATAATTAAAATTTCTATTACAATAATATTAGTTAGTAAATAGAATTTTTTATTTTTGTTATTTACTTAATATAATATAATATTAATTAATTAATTAATATTATATAGGAGATTAAAATAAAATTAGTTATTTAAATTAATTTACAAAATAATTTATATCTGAATTTTCTTTAATATCATTAAATAAAAATGCAATTACATGGATATTAACATTCTAACAACTTTTTGATTTTATTTCAAAGAAAACAAAAAGTTAAATATAAACAAAAATATAAAGAAAGAAGTGCGTCCAAATAATTTCTAAATTATTAAAAGAGCAAGGATGACAATAACAACAAGTCATCACTCATCACCCAACCTCAATCTGATTGGTTATTAATTAAGGGTTATTTTGCTACCAGTGGGTCAATTCATAAATAATAGAATCATAAAATTATGGCATGTTTTTGGAATTTTATTTAGATCTAGTAGATGACGGGGTTTAATCTTTGATCATACAAAAAGGATGAAGTTGCTTTGGTTTTAGGTAGAAGGTTGAGATTTTGTCCATAAAATAATACAGAACATAGAGTTAACAGTGCCAAAATAGAAGCTAATGTATCTCACAAATTGTGAGATAGGATAGGAACATGGTTGAAGAGATATTTGATTCTGTTAGGATAAGAACACATTTGAAGAAACATTTGATTTACTAACACTATAAGATTGGCTTTTGGTTTATGATCGGAACGTAGTTGAAGAGAGAATTCGATTTAGCAACTATAAGATGTTTTTCAGTTTAGGATATGAACATGGTGCATGAGATATTTGATTTGGTAAAATGTAAACTGTAGTTATGAGAGTGCCTTCTCAAACTTTCCCGATACGTTGATAACTTTCACCTATCCATTTGGCGACAGAAAAGTTACTTCCATCTAAGAAAACGACGGCTTTATGTCTATGTCTATCCACATAGGGAAACGTGCCCCATGGATGTGCCACAGTAACTTAACAGAGTTGGATACATTTACATTTGCAGTAAAACAAATCCTTCGCTCCTTCAAATCTGAGAGCTGAAACATAAAGGCGATGGCAGGGGCTCCAATGGAGTCTTTTGAAATCAACTCACTTGAAGCCGACGGAGACAAGAGTTTTCTGGGTGGTGGTCCTCCTAGGAAGGCTCCGATGAATAGAGATGCACTTGCTTGTGCTCTTCTCGCCTCCACCACCTCTGTCTTATTAGGCTACGGTAAGTCCCCTCCTTGTCTTTAGTTTAATTGAATCGATTGGAGAAATTCCCAGATCTAGTTTTGGTTATATTTGTTTTCATTGAATGGCATTGATAATTGGTGGGGCAGATATTGGGGTGATGAGTGGAGCAGCAGTATACATAAAAGAAAACCTCAGAATCACATCGACCCAAGTGGAGATTTTGGTGGGCATCCTCAATGTGTGTTCCTTAATCGGTTCATTAGCATCAGGCAAAACCTCGGATTACATAGGCAGACGCTACACGATAGTTTTAGCCGCAACAACGTTTCTGGTGGGTGCACTTCTAATGAGCCTAGCCCCGTCATACCCATTCCTTGTAGCTGGTCGCGTCATTGCTGGTATCGGAGTTGGCTACTCACTTATGATTGCCCCGGTCTACACCGCCGAGCTCTCTCCCACCACGAGACGCGGCTTTTTGACGTCTCTCCCGGAGTTTTTCATCGTCTTTGGCATTCTTTTAGGTTACATTTCTAACTACGCCTTCTCAGGATTGCCTGTTCACATGAACTGGAGACTTATGTTAGGTCTCGCTGCAATTCCTTCTATTTTCATCGGTTTTGGTGTTATAGCAATGCCAGAATCGCCTCGTTGGTTGGTGATGAATGGTAGAAATGATGAAGCAAGGAGGGTTTTGATCAAAGTTTCGGATACTAAGGAGGAAGCTGAATTCAGGCTATTTGAAATAACAAAAGCAGCTTCAGACTTGCAGTCCAAACAAATTAATTGGCGTGGCCAAGGTGTTTGGAAGGAGCTTTTGTTAAGGCCGTCTAAACCGGTCCGGCGAATGCTTGTTGCTGCCATCGGGATCAATTTCTTTATGCAAGCTTCAGGCAACGATGCTGTTATATACTATTGCCCGGAGGTGTTCAAGGACGCTGGAATCGAGAACAAGAAGAAGCTCTTCGGCATCAATGTGGTCATGGGACTTTCTAAGACTGCTTTTGTGCTGTTATCTGCTTTTTTCTTGGACCGGTTTGGAAGGCGGCCTCTATTGTTATTGGGGTCTGCAGGGATGGCTATATCGTTAGCAGTGTTGGGGATGGGGTCCAAGTTTCTTGAGCACTCGATTAGCAAGAACAACAGCAAGCCTGTTTGGGCTATCGCTGTGTCCATTGTGGCTGTTTGTGCATTTGTTTCATTCTTTTCTATTGGTCTGGGGCCGATTACGTGGGTTTACTCATCAGAGATATTCCCAATGAGGTTACGGGCCCAGGGTTCAGGCTTGGCCATATCGGTAAACCGGTTGGTGAGTGGGGTTGTGTCTATGACGTTTCTAACCATTGCCAAGAAGATAACATTTGGAGGAACCTTTTTCTTGCTTGCTGGAATAATGACGGTTGGTATAGTCTTCTTTTATTTGGTTATGCCGGAGACTAAAGGACTGGCGTTAGAGGAGATTGAATCTCTCTTTGAGGACAAACATACAAGTAGTGGTGACATTGGAAGGGAAACAAAGACTGAAGACGGACCCGATTAATTTAAGAGTCTCTCTCCTCTCAAAGCCAACTACTGAGAAAGTCCAACAATTCCAGCCAGCATCATGCATTGCGTTCTCAATGCAACTAGTCAAAAACTAGATCTTCTCTTGTGATTTAGAGTTTTATTAATCCTCGGGTTAAGGGATAGATAATTCATTTAATCATAATCATATCTGTGCTTGCGCATAGTTTTAGAAATGTGGATTTTCATAGATATTAGTTAAATTTTTTCTATTCATTTTTCATCTTTTTATCTCAATCTCTTTTCGTAATCAATGGTCCTGAGTTTAGTTCAATTTTCTTTAATACTAGGAACACTGTTTTACACAAATTATAAAGCTAAAATAAAATGATTTTTTTTATAAAAATAATTAATCAATTAAAAATTAACCATTGCCCAATTTGCATTTACAAAAGTTATTTTTTAACAAATTTATTAAATAATTGCGAATGATTTTATGTAATTTGGAGTAGGGTCCTTAGGAGTAGACAAACTGGACTTAAGCCCCTTAAAAAACCGCTATTTGCGAGTCAAAGTTGTTGGGAAAATAACCAAAGTCGGTGGCAAATTACGTCCAAACTTAATTATTTCTTAATTATTAATTTTTTTAAAAAGTGAATGAATTTTATACAGTCTATATAAGCATCCTTGGTAACGAATCAAACTTAAACTTCCTTGGAAGGGGACGCTGAAGAGTGTGAGTTCCCCGTCGTGCTCATCCTATCACACCATGAGGCAATGTCTGTAAGTAGGGATGCTTGGGAAAGCAGCCTCAATCCGATGCTAAATTTCGTGCGATGCTAAATACAAGGTTAATTATCTTTTTAAGAATTTAATAAAATATTAATTTCTAAATAATTATGAATAATTTTTATAATAAAATAAAATTAAAAAATACCATGAAAACTTATTTATTTGATATGTGATTTTGATAGAATTTTAATATAAAAGATTAAAAAAAACTCAAATTAAAGGTTAATGGCTTTGACTTTGTATATTTCCAATACTTTTATGTAATGTAATATGATAAAAGTTTTAAAATGATAAAAATAATAACAAACGTCTAGCCACCTAAACAAGCTTATAAGAGATTACCAAACAAGCTTGTAAGAGATTTATTTATATATATAAAAAACAAGCTTGAGCCCTCCCCCGCACCATCGGTGCCTATTCTAGTGAGAGGGACGCCGCACCAGCTTACTTCTTTGCTTCTACTCCTCCTCGTTTCATCGTGTTGCCTCGATCGTCAGGTCTCCGCGCCGCTTCCTTTGGATGCACTGTGGTTAGAACCAAAAAGGGCCCTCTCACGTATGTCTGTGGGCCAATACAAATAGGCCGATCTTTTTTGTGTCTTTGGGCAGCGACTCGTGGATATAATCAATAAAACATATATAGGCCGATTGCTTTATAAATTTGAGCTGTAAAAATTTGGGTTTAGAGCATTGACTAATTAATAACACAATTTTGGGCTTATACATTTATATACATATACCCACATTATATATTAGTTAACGTGTTTATTTAAATAATAAATTTTACTTAGAAACATATTTTTAAATTTACATACACTCAGAATTTAATAATATTTAAAAATAAAATTTTCAATAAATTATAAATTAAAATCATTAAGATTGATTAATTCAATCATAATTAGAACTAAGTTTGTAAATGAGTTTAAATTATTAAGTTCACAACTTCAATAATAATTAGAAATAAATATTAACTAAATTAAAATTATTAATGTGACTAATTAGAAACGTATTTCTAATTGAATCAAATTTTATAATTTAATTTGATTAGACCAATAATAATTAGAAATAGGTTTCCAATAAAATGAAATAATTATAATTCAAATTTGATAAGTTCAATAAAAATTACAGATGTATTTCTAATCAAAATAGAATAGTTATAATTATTAATTTGATTAATTAAATAATAACTAAAATGATATTTTAAGTGAACTAAAATAATCATAATTTCATTACGAGTATAAGTTTATTATTGTGCTAATCAAATCATTTATTTCATGGTTTCTATAAGCGAATTCTAATTCTTAAAAATTTTATTTAAGGAAAAGCATCTATTATGATAAGAACACCCAGATTTCTATGAGTTGCAGTGTAGATGAGAGGTGTTATCATCATGTTAATGTAGTTATTACAAGTGTACTTCTTGCTTGGAGAAGATCTAATACAACAAGTTATTAATGTTTAATATAAGAACTGTATTTTGTAGGTTGTTTGGTTTTTATAATTATTGATGTGAAGTACATGACTTCACTTTAAATATTGTCAAAACAAGAAAGTGAATTGTTAAACATGCTCTAAAATTTAGAATTGTCTATTATGAGAAAGTATATTTGGTTAATGATAACGTTTTGTGAGACGAACTAGAAGAAGAAAATTGATTAGGGCTTTATATCTTATCAACTTCCTAATTGAAATTATTAGAAATATTGTATATCAAGCTTCAAGGGCGTTATCATAAGAACTAGTTGACTCTATTTTGTATATGATTTGTTACGTTTAATGGTGTTCATGTTAAGTAATCATTTTGGGTTGAACTAAGTTATATTAAACCATATGCATTATGTTCATTTAGATATGTTAAGCTTGATATTTTTAATTTCTTAGTACTTATTTTTTTAGAAATTAACATTTGTATACAAAAAACGAAAGGTTAAGCCTTACAAGGTTTGCAAAATATATGACTAAGTTAATTTAACTACTTGGTTTAATCAGAATAATGGCAACCATAACTATACATAAAAGATAGAAATAACTACAACAACAACAGTAACCCATTAAGAAGTAAGGTTTGGGGAGGTTCAGAAGTAACAGGTTGTTTACAAGATAGAAATGAAATTGGCTTTAAATACAATTTAACTTAATATAACTCACATAGGCCTCAAATCCATTACTTGTTATGCATTTTATGTAAGTCCCCATAGTTAACAATATTCTTTGTCACTGTTATCCTAGCCATCGTGTTTGAGATGAAGGCATATATATCAGTTTCCTTAAGCTTGAATAATCTTTAGTTCCTCTCCTTCTAGACCTCATAAACATTTGAAAATAAAGGTAGCTTAAGTAGAGCAAGATCATCACCTAGAAGGGATGCCTTGGAGCCACTGCATATGATGTTGTTCTAGTATTCAGCTCCACTAGAGAAGTTGTAAGCATTCTCTATACTATGTCATAGGATTTTGGTGTAACTATAATGAAAGAGCAAATGATACTTTGTCTCCATGCCTTTCTTATAGTGTCTATTGAGGATTTAGTATTAAGCTAATTTTTACTCTATCCAATCTGCTTAATTTGTTCCGAATGGTTAACCACATAATAGATGCTAGATTTGGGGTATTACCTTTAAATTATACCAATCCACACGAAGCAACCTTGGAGAAAGATTGAAGGAAGAGCATAGAAGTTGTCTTATTAGAGAATATACTCGAGGAATGTCTAGTACATATCATTCTATACTTAACATTTTTATCTTAGGTTGTAGTAAGGTATAACTTGTTGCAAACATTCAAGCCCTTTGAATCTAATGTACCATTAATTTCCTCTTAACAGTTCCTTAACCGATACATTAGTTTTTTAACATATACCTTAAGTGAAAAATTCCAAGGAGTTTGTATAAAGAACCATAGTCACACTAGTTGTTAAACTAAAACCATTTAGGCGAGATATAAAATAGAATATTGTTAATTATAACATTGACCTATCAGATCAAACGTTCGTTTAGTGTTTAATGTTTCCTATCACCTATCAGATCAGACGTTCATACATTGTTCAATGTTCCCTTGACAAAAAGACCTATACACAAAAATTACTAATCTATGGTTCAAAGAAATAAACAAAATAAATAAATAAATAGTCACACTAGTTGTCAAACTAAAACCATGTTTCATTTCCATTGCCATCTATGCTTTTAACTTGTCCACTGAGTACATCCATCAAGCTAAGCATTTTTTGTATTATCAAAAACGTGCTTGCATTAGGCTTAAGCTTCCATAGACTTTTCCCTTTTAGCTGGTAATGTGCATCTATTGCACCCATAGGTTCTCTTTGTTTAGTAATAGCTTCTATAGTCTGTTAATAAAGAGGGCCTTACCTGTTGTTTGAATGGATTTCATACCTAAACCTCCCTAATCTTTAGGTCTGCATATTTCCTTCCATGTTATTTTTGCTCCTAAATTCTTATAGGCATCACCATTTTATAGAAAGTTCCTCAGCTATCTCTTAATTTCCTTGATCATTTCTTAGGTATAGGTAAATGGAAAGTCAAGTAAATGTATAGATTATTTAGAACTAATTTGATTAGCTAAAGTCTACTAGCATAAGATAAGAATTTATAACACTATTGGTTGATTCTTCTTTCTACCATTTCAAATAAACGTTTACAAACTTTGTAGGAGGTTTTAGTTATGGTGATAGTTACCCCTAGGTAAGTGAATGAAAGTTTCTTAATTTTCATTCTAGTAAAGGAAGCTAGTTCAGTATTATAGTGCTCTACATCCTTGGAGATCATTAAAACTTTTTCTCTTTGTTCACTTCATTTCCAAAGATCTTGGTGAACTGCTGGATTGAGTTTTTAAGTGTAAAAATTAAACTATAGTTATGCTTTGTAGAACACCAGGAGATCATCTACAAATGAGAAGATGAACATCTTCATCATATTGAATTTTTGGTGAAACTTGAAAGAGAGGTTAAAACTTACATATACATGAAGCATAAATAAAAGGACAGGGGATCCCCTTATCTAACCTGCTTTTCCCTTTGAACTAGTTAGTTTGCTCCTTATTAACTAGCAAACTAAATAAGATAGTTATTACACATTGCCTTATACATTTAGTGAATCCAGTTGGAAATCACAAAGCTTCAAGAGTGTGGAGCATAAAATTTCAATTGACTGAGTTAAAGGCCTTTTTGAAACCACTTTTATTATATAATGTTTGTCTAAACCATTTATTTGATAACCTATAAATAGTTCGTGTAAGGAGAATGTTATCTCCTATGGTTTTACCCTTAACTTAAGCTCCTTGAGATTTACTTATAAATAAACTTATCACCTCCTTCAACTTTGACATTGTTATTTTCAAAATGATTTTTTACAACGTATTTTAGTAATAAATAGTTTTGAAGTCCCTCATTAGGCTAGGTTTAGGAATCTTAGGTACTATATAAATGAATTTTTGATTAATTTCCCTAAGTAATGTTCAATTATTGAAGAATTCCTCAAATTTTGAAGAATTCCATGATTACTTTGAGTTTGATATTTTTCCATTGTCTATGATTTTTTTAAAAATCATGCAATAAAGCCATATAGTTTTGGAGCCTTGTTAGAAATAAGATTCCCCAAGGCCATCTTTATCTTTGCAACTTTTATAAGTTTGGCTAGATTAGCAGCTTGCATAAGAGAGATGACAGGTGGAAGGAACAAGTTAAAGGTCTACATTGGTGAGTCACAATTTTGAACTAATCCCAAAAGCTCTCTAAAGTAAGTAAAGATTAGGTTCTTAATTTTCACATGTCCTCAAACTCTCATAGCTGATCCATTTATAAGGTAGTTGATCTTGTTAGTGTTCTTCCTAGTTAGGATAGCTTTTAAGAAATAAGTTGGGCATCTATCTCCTCCTTTTAACTAAGAGACTTTATATTTCTGTCTCAAAACTAAGTGATGAGTATCCAATGCCTTAATATAGTTCAGCTAAGCTTACTTTTCTTTAATTATAAAATTGGTATTCCTTAGATCCTCAACAACTTTGCTTTGAGTTAAATCTAGGATCCTCTTGACTTCCTTTATATCTAATATATTACTATTAGAGAGATTTGAGTGTACGACTTTAAGCTTATTTTCAACTTGACTGAGCTTCTTAACATATTTGTATTGCTTAAAACTACTCACACTTTAGTTTATTCCTTCTTCCACTGCTTTTTAAAAGCTCTTATTTAGCTAGGAAGTTAGAGAACCTTAATAAGGTTATGCGAGATAGAACATATTAATTTATGAACCTCTATAAGTAGTGATAAGAGAAAAAGGGCTAGTTAAATATAACTTTACTCCTTTGGAATTCAGTCAACCATTATTAATTAACCAATGGTCTATCTATCTTCCTTATAAGAAACTATTTTTTTGTTTCTTATTGGATTAAGTGAAGTGATTCCATTCATATTGAAGTTGTTACCTTAAAATTTTGTAATCAATTCAAGAATTCACTATAAAGACGTTTGGAATCCATGCGACCTTTAGATTATGAGGAAGGGTGCAATTAAAGTCACTTATGTTTAGCCAAGGCTCATTTGTCCAAAAGGACATATTACATAAGTCTAGCTAAAGGGATTTTCTCTAAAAGGCAAGATTTGTTGCGTGCACAAACTTGAAAGTTTTTGTTCAGTCATTTTTAGAGTACATAGCTATAAATTACTTGAACACTGGAGTAGTGATTAGTTACCTCAAAGAAGTTAAGGTTGTATGCCATAAGGATTTGTCCATTATGGTGTGCATCATGGTTAGTACGTAAGCTCCAACTTTTGTGAATGAACCAGAGTTTTATGCAATGGTTTTCCTTTATTTTTGTTTCTATAGGGCCAATATGAATGGCTATATTTCTACAAATAATCCTAAATAGACATTTCCTATCACGGGTTTTTAAAGCCTTAACATTCAATGTAATAATAGGCATAGTGGGGCCAAGCGGGAGACTTTCTCCCTTTAGTTTTTTTCCTTCCTAATCTCCTTATCATAGGGGTAAAGGTTTCTTGGAGTTTAGGCATTTTAGGATCATCCTTTAACACTTCTTAGAACATCACAGGATTTTAATATATGGCCTCCTTTTGTATCACTTGAATTATTAAGTCCACATGTTCTCAGGATTTTAATATGTGGCCTCCTTTTGCATCACTTGAATTATTAAGTCTATATGTTCTAGTTCCTTAATCTCCTTTTGAAGCTAAGTGATCTCTTGTGTTTGTCTATATTAGTTTCCTTATTTATCTGCAATACCTCCTAAATGTCATTTATTAGGTTAGTTTCTTTTTTTTGGCAATAGTTATTCATGTTACCCTTTTTTAAAGAGTCTCCTACTTGGCATTCATTTAGATTTGTTTTCTTAATCCTCAATTGGTAAATGATTGAAATAGAAAACACTTCCAAGTTTCTACTAGCATCCAATCTTTTAAGCTTAAGAGTCTCAGGAAGCTCCTTGCTAATTTTAGCCTCAATACAAATCCTAGTGTAGCATATTCTTCCTAAAGAAGTTGTATTTTCACATTAACAGTGGCTTTCTAATGGAACTAGCTAGGTAGCTAAGTTTTATTATGCTTCAATACTCTAAAGGGATATGGAAATTATCCCAGCTTCGTATTATCGTGAGTTTTCTCCTATCTAGCTTCATCTATGGCTTCTATAGTTAAATAATGATGGGTTTTCCTTGGCAATTCCAAGGACCAAGGTTAAACAGTTTGGTTTACATTTACTTTTAAGCAAAAGAAGAACAAAAAGAGATCCTCCTAATTAATAAATGCTCTATCCAGCCTTAGTTTAGTCTATTTTCCTTCTGGACAAGATTTCAATGAGGTGAATGAAGGTCTTTTCTCTATAAAGTAGCCAACGAGAGTGTTCAATCAATTTGAGTTTCCAGCTTGTAGGACTTCCACTGGCAAAGAGATGATGTCAACGTCATTCCATAAGGATTAAGGAATTAAATGAAGTTTAGTGTTAGGGTTATTGTCTCCTACGATTTGCGGCTATGTCTTCCTACTAGAGGTAACCTGACTTGATAAAGCCAAACCTAGAAGAATGGTTACAAGGGTAGAGATGAGAGTTGGGATGGGAGGTTAATATGGGAGTCTATTTAGAGCACTAAGAGGAGGCTTAGGTAAGGGAGGATAGGGAGAAGAACCTCTGGTAGACACATACTTAGAGGACAAGCAAGAAGGCCATATACGTCCTTCTAAATTATTTATCTGTCTAAAATATGAGTTCAGAGGCACCATTAGCTAGTTTAGGAAAAGACTAAACTAAGAAGTGCAGCTTGGAATGGTGGGATCGAAGAATGGAGAAAAAGATGAAAAGGCCTTTAGACAGTAATTCAAGAGAAACTCCTAAGGATAGTAGAGGAAAAGGGGAAAGGATAGGAGCAAGGGGAAAAGCAAGGAAGAAGAAGGAGAGAGCTTATTACAGGTGAGCAAGACTTAAGTGATAGGTAAGGTAAGGAAGTCGTAGTCTTGACAATAAGGAACTTGTGAGAAGGTAGAGAATTTTCTCACTGTAGCCATCCTCCCATTTTTTCTCATTACCTATTTTATATGAATTTTAGTTAACAATTTTTCTTGAGTATGATAGTTGGCGTTCAACTTTCATATAAATGATTCTTGAGAACATACATAAATTTTTGATTTCATAAGTAACCGAAAATATAATTATTCATTCTATATATGGATGGCATGATATTGATATGCATTTATACTTTTTCTTACATGCATTTATACTTTTTATTTCTTCTTGTAGAATCTTAGAGTTTCAATTATGGAAAATGCATCAAAGAATATTGCTGCTAAAATCAAAACGGGTAAGAAATTAAATGGTAACAATTATGAAATTTGGAGCATAAAAAAATCCAATATGTACAGTAGGAGTAAAAGGTTTTGAAACCATTACACATAACCATGGATATTTTTAAAGTAGGCAATATAGCCCCCGAAAAAGACAATGTTGCTTATGAAATATGGAGGAAGAAGAATTCATTGGCTCACAATATGTTGTTGAGCACTGTGGATATAATGTATGAGTTCCAAAAATATAAATTGTGAAGGACATATAATCCAATTTAGCTGGACATTTTGAAAGTACCTTAGTGACCAAAATAAGGTCACTCACTATCAAGTTTGAAAACTATAAAAAGCATGTGAATCATATAATGCAAAAGCATTTGAGGTACGTGTCAAACATGATAAATGAGTTATGGAACATTGGTTATGAGTTATCAAATGAGCAATAAGTATAAGTCATGATTTTTTCACTACCTCGGAGTTGGGAGCATATAAAGATACATTTTAACTCATAATGAGATAATGGAAGATACTATAAGGCATCTTGTACTAGAAGAAGAATGTCTTAAAGCCCTTAAGATATCCCTTAAGGTATATGCAGTTGGTTTTAACTCGTATGGAGCTATAATTAAGAAATGTAAGCATTATGGTAGGCCTAAATAGAAAATGGGTAAGGAAAATATCCACTATTCTCAAGACTCAAAAAATGTAAAGTGGAGCTAACACAAAAAAGGAAAATATCCTTCTAAAATTAGAACATGAAAAATATTAGGTGATTTAATTGTGAAAATAAAAGACATCTTGCTCGTGATTGTAGTGAGTTTTAAAAGGTATAGTCTTATTATACAAACATTCGTTCTATAGATCTCTTACTCTATTTTTCGAATTAAGTCACATCTTTTTTTAATTGTAGACTCATAAGAAACCAACCATGTAGTGAAGGACAAAGATGCCTTCATAAAATTATGAAAAATCCTATATGAAAAATGATGGATTTATGTAGGAAACAACTTAAGAGTTATTGTATAAAGGATTGGAACATGTAAATTAGACATGCTTGGTGTTTGAAGAAGTGTTGTTTATTCTAAAAATTTAACAGAATGTTATATATATTGGTATTAATTAATAGTTATTTTGATGTAGATTTCTATAATGGTTAAATGGGTTCATATCTTGGAACCATTTATTATGATCATAAATTTATGTTAGATAGTTTTATTATTCTAGATGTTGTTTATTCAAATATTAATATTAGTTATTCCTTGTTTACATTATCTAGTAATTCTAATAATGATGCAATTTTGTGACATGCTAGATTATATCCTATTAGTCAAAATCAAATAAGTTAACTAACTAAAAAATGACTCTTAGGTGATTTAGATTGAGTATATTTACCTATTTGTGAACATTTTATAGCTAGTTAAATGGAAAGAAATTCATTTAAAAAATGGAACACGAGCTTTCTATCTATTACAGTTAATTCATTATAACATCTATGGTCTAATTAATGTAACAACATGACATATGACTGTATATTTCATCACTTTTATAGATGATTATACCAGGTATGGTCACATGTACTTAATTTTTCACAAATATGAAATATTAAATTATTTCATAAAGGATATGAATTTGGATGAGAATTAATTAAATGATAAAATAAAAGCATTAAGAACTGATTAAGGATAATAATACTTATCTGATAACTTCAAGATACTATATGATGCAAAGGAATAGAAAAATAGTTAACTATTCCTCAAACCCCATAACAAAATGATATTGTAGAAAGACGCAATAGAATGCTACCAAAAATGGTTAGGTCCATAATAGCAAAAGAAAATTTACCAATCAGGTATTGGGATTATGCATGCTTAATGCCTATAAAATCAATTGCATACACTCCCTATAAGTTATGGATAAGTAGAAAACCTAACAAAGAAATCCTAAGATCATAGGGGTGTATTGCCTGTGTTTATTACTTCTCACACAAATAAGGAAAATTACGCCCAAAAGGGAAGAAAAGTATCTTCATTAGATATTATAAACAATAAAAAGGATATTTATTCATAGATGAACAAGGTAGTAAAGGAGTAACTAATTTTGAATCATGATATGTCATGTTTGTGGAAAATGAATTTCTAAAGTAGTGTAAAATAGGAAAAGGCATACTTTTATATGAAACTCTTGATTATATGACTCTATTACGGAGAATTATGTAGAGGGACTTTATCTTAGTAGGAGTGATTTAGAACTTGAAGGATTAACTTAAGGTCAGTTAAGGTTATAATCCACTGAAAGTTTGCGTGTTACAGTTGATCTGAGTGGGACTAATCAGGATGTTAATGAATCTATTTCTCATGAACCTTATTTAGTCAAAGTAGTTATGGAATAATTCTTTGATATTATTTTGAAATAGAAGGAGAAATTCATATGATTATTCCAAAGTAATAGGATGAGCTAAAAAATACACATAAGGCCCTTCCTAATCTTGCCAAAGAAGAATAGATGAAAAAAAGTGACTTTTTTAAGTTTTGATATCTCTAATGGGCACAAAGATATTGGGAAAAAATAGGTTCTCAAGTCAATGGAAATATTAAAGATACAAGGCATGCCTTGGGGTTAAAAGATATACATATAATGAGGAAATTGATTATGATAAGGCATTTTCACATGTTATGAGGATTGCTTCAATTAACCTAATCTTCATTTTAATAGCCATTTTGTTGCTTGTATTACATCAAATAGATGTAAAGAATATAAAATCTATATGGAACAAAATATACGTTTCATTGATACAGTCAAGAATATAAAATGTGTTCGTCATTAAAATCAATTTATGGTCTGAAGTCAGTGGTATATTTGTTTTCATAACGTAATTATTCCATATGATTGATAATGACCACTATGTGTATATTAGGATATCTAAAGAAATTTATGGTTTTATCGTTATATGTAATGACATGCGCGTCGTAACGTTAGTCAAAATAAACTAGGCCTATTACTACTATAGCAGGGGTGTGACATCCTATGTTCGGGGCTAGACCCCAAAATAGTGAATTGAGAGTGTAGTGAGAAATTAGAAGTGCATTTCATACTTATGCATCATAGTATATTCACACACATGTGAATATTTATTTTTGATACATTAAAATAATTGTACATGCATTCATTGACATTTTCTAGGTATGATTGATTGATTAAAATATGAATTGTTACGTATTTGCGTTAAAATTTTATTTGGAGACTATTAGTATTATTTCGGAAATTTTTGTGAATTTTAGAGAATTTCCAAAATTTTAGGGTATTTTGGACTAAGAAAAATATAGAAATATAAGATAAATGGGAATTGTGGATTTTTTTGCCTTGAAAAGTACATTGGAGTATATAAAACTGATTTAGTAGTTCTAGTAATATTTCGGGTCTTTTGAAAATTAAGAGTATTTTGGAAGAAAAAAAAGGTGACAAATAGAAGTGTGACAAATGGACTAGTAAATGTGTGACAATTGGACAAATGACTATGTGACAAGTGGAGTAATTAGGAAGTAACACATGGCTTAACCAAATAAATGACAAATGTATCACATGCAAAGAAAACACGTGGCCATTTCATTAGTTGACACCAAACACCTTAGGTGTAAATTTCAGCAGGAGTAACTTTAATCAAGCTCATTTTTTTTCTTCCTTCCTCTCACACAACACCGAAACACTCTTCTTTTTCATCTCCCTGTGTTTGTTTCTGTACATCTCTCATTGTTGCTCTAATAATCTATATTTCACCCTCACAAAGTTAAGTAGAGAATGAGAATATAGTTGCCTTATTGTCTAAGCTGAAATCCATTCAAGTTCCACCCTAGATGTATGATGATTCTGCATTTTTGGAGTACTAGTTTAGAATGACTTTTGAGCTGAACTGAGAATCTAACAAGTAAATATGTGATCTTTATAGAATGGTTAATGGTAAAAGAATGATACCTGAATTGGAATATATTGCATGTGGGATTGATGATTAAAGTATGCTGGAATCTGTTGGCTGTAGTATTTTTACTTAACATGCATATGTATTTTGTCCATAACTTGATCTGTGAATGTCCAAATTGGATGAATTTTGATCCAGACAAAACTGGAGACATATGGCTACATTTTTCATGAAGGAATAGAATATGAATTATGTCTTTAAGGGTCTTGAAAATTGACTTGAAGTTGAGAATGGAGTTCTATCGAGGTATGAGAATAGTATGTGCTATTTTGATTATAACTTGAACGATACTAAACCAAAATGCATGAAATTGATGTCATTAGACACTTAAGACATTATTTTTCCTCTCCATAAAAATTTAAAGCCATCTGAATTGATTTGAAAAAGATTGATTGGATGAAAGTGAGGGAGTCTGCTAGAATATTATGAACTGGAATATTTTCATTTAACATGCTTTGGTATTTTGATTATATCTTGATTTGTAGATTTCCAAATGAGTTGATTCTTGATTCTGATTAACTTAGAGAATTATGGTTACAATTTCTTGAAAAATGATAATTTTAATTCTATCTCTAAGAATTTTAAAATTTGGCATGAAATCGAGTCTTGGCTTAAGCTGTAGTACTACTAGGGACAAAAATCATGTCATGTAGTTAATTAATAAACTATATTGATGTAGGCTGAGTTACACTAAGTTGTCTTCACCAAAGTTGTAGCTTATTCTCTTATATTTAAATTGGTATAAATTTTGTAAATTTTGGATATTGTAATTGAGAGATATGAGTCGTACAACTTGACTGCATGATCATGCTCTAGACAAAATTCCAAATGCACACAGTCTGTGGTTTTTTAGCATAACTCATAGAATAATAAACGAAATTGTATGATCTTCATATCATTAGAAACTTAAGACATAGAGGAACAATTTTCTAGTAGAAAGTGTTATAGAAATACATCATTTTCTTGATCTTATTGCTTATGCAAAGTTGACCCGAATGAGGTGCTTTTTGCAAAAGCTGGAATAGTGATTTAGAGTGTGACTTTTGGCACAATTAGATTACAATTGATATGTACATCAATTTGTTACAGAAATATACCCGAGAAATTTTCATTGCACATGCATGATATGTGATACCTTTTGATATATATGTGTGTTTACCTAGTTACATAAGCATTACAGTAATGTGAAATTGTTTTAATGTATATAGGAGAGCAAGTAGTGCGACCACTTCCAGATGTCATCGGAACGTTAAGGCAGTAGGCTTCAAGGAGCAATAGTGAGTAACCTATGATGGTCTCACTTTAATTTGATATGATATTAATGAATTGAATTTGATGAATTGTAATGATTGTGTACTGAATTCCGGATAATAATTGTCCAAGGCGTTCTATGCATGTAAACATCATTGGAAGTACTACTTGTGTGTAAATGAGAATGACTAATTGAATTTTATATGTGTTGACTGTATTCTGAATTCTGGACATGAATAGTCCGAGGATTTTTTATGTATGTAAATATCATTGGAAGTGCTACTTGTAAATGATTCTCAACAAAATGTGATTGAATGTTATGACTAACTATAATGACTGAGATAATGTGAATGAAAGTGATTGACTGTATTGAATGAATTGTGGCATGCATTACATTTCAATACATGTAATATAAAGGCAGTTATGACTGGTGATGCTATTGACTAAGACTGCGACTGAAAAGAGCTTAAAGCTCAAGCACATATGTGATTAGAGCCTAAGGCTCACTGTGATCAATGAACCTAATAACACGGGATACTAAAAAAGCCCATAGTCACAACAATGAAAAAACCAATGTGAGTCTCATACATATGGCATGCACATATAATTTGAATTCTTTGAATGATTTGTAAAGTTGTACAAATGTTAGATGATTGAATACATGGAATGAAACCAATGATTATGTTTTTATTCGAGTGTTATGAAATGATAGTTTGATTCAATCGTTTGACCAAAATACAATTTGTTGGTGATAGATCTTGATAAAAATCAAGTTGATATGAAATGTGTGACAATATGTTTATGATTGATTGTGCATTATAACATGAGTGAACCATCGAGGATGGTTACTCTAATGAGTTCGTAAAACTCACCAAAATTGCATGTTGACAATTTCAGGTTCGAGAGCCAGACAACCTAGCTTTTAAGACTCCATAGAAGCGTATTTTGTGCAACTTTAACGATCAGATATGGCTCAAAGGTCAGTCATCTGAGAATTGAAGACATAGTTTGTTAATAAATTTTTTGCGTTCCTCATGTTTGTAGCGTACTGTGTAGACTGAGTTGTTTATGCTCATAGGACGATGTTGTATAATTATGGGTGACGTTGAACTTAAAGCAACAATGTATATAATGGTATGATATAAAATGAGGAAATTTTGGATGTTAGCAAATGTGTGAATTATGATTTTAATTATGATGCCATGATAAATTGAAAGTGAGATAGATAACATGTCATTTTTGTCAGGCATGTGCACATGTGGTCGAAGGGCGCACGTGCAAGTGTCAGATGGGAGTGGGGTGTTACAAGTGGTGAGTCTAGATCGATCCCACAGAGAGGATTCGGATAGCTTTTGAAATGAAATCAATCAGTGTTTAGGTTTAGGGGGACTTGGTTGGTTTGAAATAAGAAAATAAAATGAAACTAAACTAAGAAAAGCAAAGTAAAGAAAAACATGCAAAGTGATGAAAGTGGTGAATTCGTTAGGAATCTGGTTCTTTGGTTCTATCTCGGCTCACACCCTAATTAAACATATTTTGATTATTTGTTGTTCTCAAACCTCTCCTAAAACTATTAATCATAGGTTAATCTATTAACTCAAGTTTTCTCCTAGGTTGTGTTTAATCAAGATACGATCATTAATTATACCTAGCTACTAAATAACCTATGATATAATCTCTAGATTCAATTGGGCAACCGCATTACGAATTAGAAAAATCGATTAATCAAGGTAACAACTGCATACGATGCATCATTCAACCTAGGTTATATTATCCCTAATGATTACATCCATTAGTTGCTACAAATGAATTTCAGTGTAACAATTACGGATTACATTGAACATTCTAGCAATAGGTTTGTAATCAAACGATCCAATGAACAAATTAAAATAATCTTTTCATAATACCCAAATCCATATACATCGGATAAAATAATCAATTTCTAAAGAGAGAAATAACAACAAATACAAAGAATGAATGATTAACTAGGTTGTCATCATCGAGGTCACCTTTGAACTGGTATCAGTAAGCTACCCCTTCATAGGTCTTCTCATGGTAGAAGGCTTACCTCCCTCTTCATACTCCCTGAAGCTCCCAAAGGTCCTTCATGATTTAGCCCATTCCAAAAATATCTTCTTCTCTTTTCTCTCAACTGAAACACACTTATTCTTTCATATCTTTTGACTGTCATATAAACGAAGATTTTATACCCAAAAAATAGGGTTTAGTGAGCTATCAATGGTCACACCCGTGATTTGGTGTTTCACAAGTGTTACAGAACTATACACGGCTATGTATAGCCCTCTCTTTTATTTTTAAAAATGCAACACCCTTAAAACCCTTTTTGCCAACTCTTCTCTTAAACCCACGTCTCCAACGTTTGCATCTTTTCTTGGTTATCCCTTATATTCCATGGTTTTTCTCCTTCTTTTCCTAACTGTATGAGTTTTTGGCATGAACTACATTTTGTTTTGGCATGTGTTGCATTTGGTGCTCTTGTATGTATTGCCTGCGTTGCAATACCACATTATTTTGTCCTTGGCATGCTCCCCATCTACTACACTACTGGTTGCTACATTTTGTCCTCCTTGCCTTGACTGTTTCTCCATTTGTTTCTGTCCATAAATTCAATGCAACTGGTTGCACAATTGTGAAACACACACTTACGACTATGCAACTTTTCCATGAGCATGAGATATTTTAATGGCTCATTCTTCATTTCTTTTCATTTTGTTGTCTTCTTCTTGCTTTAACCTTCTCTTCTTGCTACAAAAAGATAAAGGATTGTGAATGTTCAGAAACAACCCAATTGTAGTACTTTCAACTCATTTTAGCTCTTTCACTTCCGAATTGTTCCTAAGACCATATGAGTTAAAGTGAGTATCTTAACCACTTTTCTACCAATATTCACTAAGTGTTATTGAATAAATTCATCTCAATTAAGCATATATCAAATTTTCCCACACTTAGCTTTTGGTCGTCCTCGAGCAAAACATCAAAATTAAGCTCATAAACTTAAAACATTAACTCATTTTCCATATGCTCCAAGAATACATAACCATAAATAAAGATGAAACGATTTTTAAAAATCATAGTAGTCCAAGCTTTTACTTTGATCAATCAACATTCAATACCTTTAAAAACCGAGCAATCTAATGGTAGACTTGAAAAACGTGTTTAAACAAGATATATTCATGGCTACACTTAACACCACTCATAATCATATTATTCCATAACTTTGCATATCATTTCATTTCTCCACCATTAAAATTCTCTTGCAAAATCATAAATCAAAGGACTTTTCAAGGTTGTAATATAGGGAAAGGTAAGGTGGGATGTATTTGGATAAAGTAGCATGAAAATCGTCAAAGCTAGTGAAACAAAAGTAACACTTAATATACTATCAAGTGCATAAGTTAACATTCATACAAAACTAGGTATCGTCAGCTACGACGATTGCAACAATTGTATTTCACAATTCAATTCAACTCTCACACATAAACCACATAAAACATATACCAATTTGAAGGGATCACTCATACAATTGATGACAATACATGAAACCACAAAGAGTATGCCTTCCAAGCCAACATCTACCTCATATCCAACATACTCAAATAACATAGTCATTACAATTTTAGGAGGATGCATTAATCACAAATAACTTTGCAAACCATTTGCACTTCCTCCTAGATACTTTTATTTAAACATATACATTTTTTCTTCCTTTTCTCTTTCTTGCTTTCTTTCTTTCTTTTTCTTTTCTTTTTTCTTTTTCTCTTATGAAAATTAAAAGAAACTATATCAATAAGGTAATTTCAATGATAAGACATAAAATAGCATCCCAACATTACAACCAACCCAACACATATGTACACCCCAACACTTATACTTTTGTACATCCACATCTCAACAATCAATAAATGGTTCACTAGCTTTAAGGATTAGATGAGACATTTGGTTAAGTTTAAAAGCATATAATGTGGTTAGTATACAAAGAATAGGTAGATAAAGCTCAAGGGGGCTTAACAAGGGAAAAATCATGTCAATAGAGTAGGCTATTTGGCCAATGTAATTCAGAAAAGCAAAGAATGTTAAGCATTTCCATGTTAATGCATGTTATAAAAATGTATTCTCGAATAGAAAATCAAGGCAAAGTTAGGATGTACATGTCACAAAGGTCACACATAAAGAAAGACAATGAGACTAATATGGATTTGTCAGTCTATAAAGGCTCAAAATCTCACTGGCTTTATTTACTACTAGTCACTACTTTTCTAAAGGTAATGCACATCGACCAATCATAAGAGTAAAAATACATGTTAAAGTTGCTATAAAGTTCTCTAATTAACTCATTCTCTAATCGTGACTATATAATCCTAGAAGCAACCAAAAAAAGAAAATGTTTGTTTTATTTGTTTCATTCTTTTTCTGATTTTATTGAAAGTTAAGAACAAGTAAGAAACAAACAACTAAAAACACACATGCATATAAAAATGAAAAAATTTAAAGAAAAGAAATTTACTTCCTTTAGATTGCCTCCCAAGAAATGCCTTTGTTTAAGGTCACTGGCTCGACTCCTTCTTCTCCTCACGTGACAAAATTATGATCTTTAGGTAGTATAGTTTCTCTACATGATTTTGTTTAGGATAGGTTCGTGGTTAATAATCCTTCATAATTCGCATATGCCCTATCCTCATATTCTTAATCTCTACTGAGTCCTTGCTCTCGAGAAATATTGTAAATGTCTCTTCACATTTTTGTTCCTCATTTAATTCCTCCAAGCTTCTAGGTAAAGGTAAAGAGTTAGTGTGAAAACTAATCACGAACTCAATACTCACAGTTAAGCTAAAAGATTTGTCTTTCAAGCTCCTCGTCCACTTCTTCTACGTAAGTAATTCCTTGATTAATAAACTCAAATTCTCAAGCTCCGCATCACTCTGTAAGGTTACCGCACTAATGCCTATTGGGTACACCTCGAGTTGATATGGTTGCTCCTCTTCACTTTGTGATGCTAAGTGGTCAAGAGTTTCTGTCATCTAACCCATTTGACTTACTAAGTTTTGGAGTCCAGAAGTTGTATCTTGATGGGATTGCACCATTTCTTGCTGGAACTGTAGGATATTTTGGTAAAGCTGCTGCATATCCTGTTGAATTTGCTGCATATCCTATTGAAGTTTAAAATTGTTAGCAGTAGAAGCCTTGATAAAGTCATCCAGAGATGTACCTGAGTTATGATAAGAATCTTCTACTGCATACGGGAATTGTTATGTGTCCTGCATGCTATCATAGAAGTAATTATGATGATTATCCTATCCATAATTAAAATTTGTATGATCACTGCAAACATAATTATAAGGTTGGGAATACGATTTATGAAAGAAATTACTTCTATCCATGAATTTTTTTTCAAAATTTAAATCACTAACACTAAACAATAAGTGAAAATATCAAGAATTAATTGAAAAGAAACAAATTACAAAAAAAAATGTATACAGAACACCAACTAAAATCAAGAACAAAAACTAAAACACTGCACTCCTCAACAACGGTGACAAAATTGACATGCGTATCATAACGCTAGTCAAAATAAACTAGACCTATTACTACTTTAGTAGTGGCGAGTCTAGGACAATCCTATAGAGACTGTTTGGTTAACTTTTGAAATGAAATCAATTGGTGTTTAGGTTTAGAGGGTTTGGTTGGTTTAAAATAAGAAAATAAAATAAAACTAAACTAAGAAAAACAAATTAAAGAAAACATACAAAGTGATGAAAGTGGTGAATTCGTTAGGAATCCAATTCTTTGGTTCTATCTCGGCCTACACTCTAAGTAAACATATTTTGATGATTTGTTGTTATCAAACCTCTTCTAGAAACTATTAATCATAGGTTAATCTATTAACCTGAATTTTCTCCTAGGATGTGTTTAATCAAGATATGATTGTTAATTAAACCTAGCTACCAAATAACCTATGATATGATCTTTAGATTCAATCGGGCAACTGCATTACAAATTAGAAAAATCGATTAATCAAAGCAACAATCACATACGATGCATCATTTAACCTGGATTATGTTATCCCTAATGATTATGAACCATTAGTAGCTACAAATGAATTTCAATATAACAATTATGGATTACATTGAATATTCTAGCTATGGGTTTGTAATCAAACGATCTAATGAACGCATTAAAATCTTTTTTCACAATACCCAAATTCATACACATTGGATATCACAATCAATTTCTAAAGAGAGAAAGAAACAACAAATACAAGGAAGAAATGTTTATCTGGGTTGTCGGCGTCGATATCGCCTCTGAACTAGTGTTAGGAAGCTACCCCTCCATAGGTCTTCTCATGGTGGAGAGCTTATCTCCCTCTTCGTGCTCTCGTGAAGCTTCCAAAGGTCCCTTACAATTCAGCTCAGCTGAAAGTATCTTCTCCTCTTTTCTATCGGCCGAAACACAATTATTCTTTCATATCTTTCGGCCATCACATAAACGAAAGTTTTTATACGAAAAAAATAGGGTTCGGTGAGCTATCAATGGTCACATGTCATGGGTGTGACACACCTATTCATGGTTGTGCATGGCCCTCTCTTCTATTTTTTAAAAACACAACACCCCCAAAACCCTTTCTGGTAACTCTTTTATTAAACCCATGTCTCCAATGTTTGCATTTTGTCTCTGTTTGCCCTTATGTTGTGTGTTTTTCCCCTTCATTTCCCAGCTGCTTGAGTTTTTGACCGTGGACTGCATTTTGTTTTAACGTGTGCTCCGCTTGGTGCTCCTGCATGTGTTGCCTGTGGTGCACTACTATATCGTTTTGGCCTTGGCGTGCTCCCAATCTGCTACACTGTTGGTTGCTGTGTTTTATCTTCCTTACCTTGGCTATGCTCTTCATTTGCTTCTGTCCATAAATTCACGTTGTATGGGCATGAGAAATAACTCACGCCCATGCAACTGGTTGCACAGCTGTGTCACATACACTCATGGTCGTGCAACTTTTCCATAGGTATGAGATATTTTAATGATTCATTATTTATTTATTTTCATTTTCTTGTCTTCTTCTTACTTTAATCTTCTTCTTCTTGCTCCAAAATGACAAAGGATTGTGAATCTTCAAAAAATGGCTCAAATATAGTACTTGCGACTCACTTTAACTCTTTCGTTTCTGAATTGTGCCTAAAACCACATATGAATTAAAGTGAATATCTTAAGCACTTTTTTAGTAATATTCACTAAGAGTTATTGAATAAATTCATCTTTAATTAAGCACATATCATGTAGATGATATTTTGATTGTTTGTAGTGATTATGAGTTTGTTGAGTAAATCAAGGACTGGTTATCATCTGAATTTGAGATGAAAGACGTAGGTGAAGCTATATATATTCCTAGAGTTAGGATTTCAAGAGATCATACAAAGAGAATGTTGTCACCTTCTCAAGCTACCTTTGTTTACAAAATTTTATAAAGATTCCATATATGATTGCAAACAAATCAGTAATCCTATTAGTAAAGGCAAAGGTCTCAGTAAGAAATTTTGCCCATCAACCCCATAGGAAAGGGAATAAATAAAAAAAAGCTCCCTATTTTAGTACAGTTGGAAGTCTCATGTATACTATAATGTGTACAAGGCCATATAATTATTATGTTGTTGTAATGGTGAGTAGATATAGGTCAAATCTAAGATAAACACATTGGAAAGGAATAAAGCGAATATTGAGATATCTAAAGGTACTACTGATTGACCTGCATATATAAAGGTATATGATTATAAATTAGGGAGGAGATTTAACTGAGAGAAAATCTACCTTTGTATTTGTTTTCTTACTTAACAATGGTGTTATATCATGAAAAAGTTTTTTAAAAAATCTTATGGTGCAATATCTAAAATCGAAACTAAATATATAACATTTTTAATAGCAGTTATAAGAAGTCTTGTTGACTTAAGTTAATATAGGAGTCACTAAAAGCAAAACTATTCTAGTAATAATCAATTATGATGGTAAAATAACAATTACTTATACTGATGACCCTAAATTTCAATATAAAACCAAACAAATAGATACTAAATACAATTATGTAAAAGATATAGTTGCACGAAGTTATGTGAGCATGAAGTATGTATCTACACAAGATATGGACACAGATCAAATGACAAAACAACTTTCTTACAATACACACATTGGATATATGAAGTCACTATGATTACATAGATATTGAAATGTAATTGGTTGACATTTCTCATTGTATTTTCATTCATTGTATTGTTATGTTTAAATGCAAACATGAGTTGACATTATTTATTAAGTAGTAAGCATTGCATAGTATGTGATTATGAAATATGTTTATTTTATATGACATATTTTATGTATGAATCAAAAAGTATATCTAGTAGGTAAAAAATTGGTTCTCTCATATGGACAATCATCTCTAGTATCTGTGATGACTAAAGATGAGACAAGTTTTAGTTTGAAGCAATCAAATGACCATCATATATGTCTTAAATTACAGGACAAGAGCTTAGAAAAGATTAGTTTAAGAGTAGACTAGTGAACTTAAGTCAACATTAAGTATGTTTAAACCAAAATATTTACAATATTTTTACTTTCCTAAAAATCTTTTTAACTTTCCAAAAAAATACATGTACAATATTGTAATAATGAAAGAAATATGCTCCAAAAGGGAGTTAGAACCATAGCATATGAATCTTATCATGTATATACAAATGACCATAAAACAAGATTAGTGTAACTCAAAAGATTTCAACTTATATTGCATGAGAATTTAAAGGTTAAATGAGTCTTGTTACATATCTTTATGGCTCTTGTGTCATTTTTAAAAATTAAATATAAAGTTTGCTACTTTAGAATGTCACCAAAAGATCATGTTTGATACAATTTTGTGGAACAATTCTAATAAAGCAAATTAAATTCAATTCAAGATATTTTAGGATAGAAGAAGGTCATTTTGTTTGGCAACTCGCATAGTAATAAAAAAAATGTATTCAAATGTGACTACCAACTTTTAATAAGAGAATTAAATATATTTGTGATATGAAGAAGTAAATGAGATTAAAATGCGAGATAGAACTTAAGGTATAGCATGGTAAATCTACTCTCGATTCATTAATCGAGATGTCATATATTTCTAATAGAGATATAATAATAAGCTCTCGTTATATAATGATTGCATGTGTTATTGAATAAGTATGAGAAATTGCATAATTCTAATTGACTAAACTTGTTATATGTGAGTAAAAAATGATAAAAATATGACACAACTGATGAGTTTGGGCTTTAATCTTTGACTCCTAATTGTTAAAGAGCAATTGGCAATTTGAAGTTTCCTATGCGAGAGATTAATTCTAATTCAAATATTTAATGATCATTGAGTAATTTTTTTTAAAAAAATCTTACCAATGTTCTTTAATTAGTAAAATTCAATGATGTTCAAATAAATTATATAATTAATAATAGATATACGTAAAAATAAAATGCCGTTTAAATTTCCTACATTGATAATCCACTTGAAATTGAATCTGTCATGTTTCTCGATCGAGACAAATACCATCTTTTTTGTTAAAAATCTATTTATATGTTAGCAAAACTACTCCGAAAAATCAAGGGAAAAGCCAAAAAGTACAGTGGGGAATGATGTTAATGGAACATAAATTTTTTTTATTACTGAATTTTCTTTAAGTAGTTGATATGACCAAATTACTGGGGACCGAAGTGACTAGATAGTACAAACGTACAGCAGCAGACGGGGCTCATACATTGTGGTGTCGGGTGATGCGTCTGCTGCATTCTATCTAGTGCAAATATTTGATTATATTTCATATTTATTGTCTTTTTCAATGAAATAACAGAACTATTATTATAGAATTATTGTTAAAACCAAGTGGAAAGGACAGGCGCACATGAAGGTGAAACTAAATTTCTAACGCTGAAAGTCAAAAATCCCAAGTCGTCCACCACATTCCAACTAGAAAATGGCAGGAGACTTTCAGAGCCCTGTTTTAATCAGAACAACGTAGCAAAAGTGGCGCTTGGGAAATCTATGCCAAAGGGATTGCTCTTGTCAGCAAGTCAATTTTCAAAACTTTGAAAAGCTGAATCCAATTAACCCACAACTGTCTGTTAGCTTTTGTTGGCTCACTTGAGAGCATGGAGGAAGGAAACCGTAGCTTTTGATGTGTTGTTTTGCTGTTGGAAGCTTGTTCAACGGCAGGGATGCTTTTCACACACAATGAGGGGAGAGACCATAAGGCCTTGAAGTCAATATTGTTTTTTAAAATTTAAACGCGTTCCAATCCAACTGAGGTTAGGGTTAAGCGGTGGCAGTAGTAGTCGCTAAGATTCAATTTCTTGGTGCGGGCAAAGGTTTGGGCCTCTTTACATGTCGTTTTAATCCAGACGTAGGAATATTGACAAAGTTTATGGATATAATATTAAGTCTTTGTTTTGATAGGTTTAGACATTGGAAAGGTGGCAGAGCAAGAAACATGGAAAAGATGACAAAATTACCTTTGTCCTTCACTCTGAATTCCACATTTCAAAACACTTAATTTCCCACTCTCTCTCTTTTGAGTTTTGCCTTTTGTAATTGTTTTACTTATTACAGATCCGCAGTGTTCTTCTAAGGCGCATCTTTTGGGCGCAACTTTCAAATCGTAGTTTTCTTTCTTTCCTATTTTCCGGTGATGGTAGCAGTTGAAATAGAGATATAAGCAATGAATGTTTGACTTAAACTCAGTCTATAATTTGTACACACTATAACTGGAAAATTGCATACGCTATAATTTGTTTATATATATATATATATGTGTGTGTGGTAAAAGATACTTGGACAAATTGGATCTTTGGTGCCCTTTTCTTTTGGTCTTGGGGTCACATAAGTAACAACCCAATAACATACAAGTGGAATGTTCCATATGAAGTTGATACAAGTAGGCAAGACTTTAAGTAACTAAGTTAAGCAGCAGGGAATTTCAATTTTTAAAGCACATAGGTCCTTTTCAATTTCAAGCATATTCTCAAGGTGGTTACCCTAACATAACAGAGGAAGTAGACAGCACAAGAAAGGCCAAGACCCTGAATTGGATATTTGGACATAATCAAAACCACACTTTGTGTTAATATAAAGATCAAACCACATTTTCGGCTCGATATACGTAACTATAGCTAGGAGTTGATGATTAATTTATAAAAGCGAAACATTATTAAATACCCCTAATTTGTTACGGTGTCCCAAAAGTAAAACTGACAACTTTTCGGTCCCAAAAGTACGAGTTTTATTTGTTAAGTATGTTATTTGAATTTCAAATGCCTTACCAACTACCAAATTAAGTATGCGCCACCTACACGTGTATCGCATATGGGTCGTTTCGGTAGGCATCTAGTCTTTTAGTGGATAACTGCATGCAATTGAAGGGCTTTACCCGCAACTAGTTCACTGATGCAACACAATCCTACAACAGAACGTTTTGACTCCCTCCATCATTTTCCACCTATTGCTACTTCAAAGTTCAAACAGAATAACATTTATTTTTTATACGTCAAAAAGGCATCAAATTGAGTAAGAATGTAAGATGAGCTGCAGCTTTCTGTAATTCAACTATGCTATCAAATTAAAGATTTAACGGTTATTTGTAAAAATTAAATGGTCAATCCAGGGAGGAAATCAAAAGATGTTAAATTATTAGGTCGTTTGATTGGAGGGAAAGTAAAGTAAATTTGGAATCTGATTCTTTGGAAAATGAATATATGGAAAGTAAAGATATTCATATGTTTAGATACTTATAAGAATTCTAATAGGAAAGTTGGGTGAATTCTTATTATAGTGTTTGGTATGCAACAGTATTTTATGGAATGTAATTTAATGTTGACTTGTGTTTCCATTTATATCCTTACAAACTGAATAAAAATTGA
>JAOSBN010000008.1:37719440-37732866 GCA_027563595.1 Erythroxylum suave | reverse complement strand
TCTTTTTGGATTATCATGTTGATGTAAAGATGTAATACTACTTTTTAATGATAATGTTAAATGATATAAAATTTTGTTATGTGTGTATATATAACATTGAATAGGATTATATACCTTGAATGCATGTACAGGAATTTTGGTTGCTACTTATATGGTTGGTTGTAGGTTACATATAGGGGTTGTTACAGCTGGCATAGGCAAATACAAGTCAATCTTATGGAGAGAGGAAGTACTACTAATTACTCTTTGCCTATTATCGAGCCTATGAATTGGATGTTTGGTTTTTAATTAAAAATAAAATTAAATCAAATAAAATAAAATAGGAAACAATAATGAACGTATGATAGAGAAAATTACTTAGAAAACTCAATATCAAATATTAGTGTCGAGTTGATTAATCTTCTTATAAATCATTAATTAATTAACTCTTTATTATGCGATTATTTTATTGATTATTGGACAATGGAAATTCCTATCTATTGTTCATAACTCTCTGAAGACTACTAACAATTAATTCATCGATTGATTGCTTTATCAATTTATGAATTTTGCTATTAGGTTTAACCCTAATCCAAAGGAAGTATGTTGACCTATCGCTAGGTTTGCAATCTACTCCTTTAAATTATATTATATTTATTCATACTAAAAGACTTATCAATCTCAATCATATGAAATCAAATCATTCACTAATATTTCAGATATATTAGAACAAGCATAAAAAGCATAATTAAATCACAATAAATCGATTAAAATAATTGCATTGAATAAAAGAAGCAAAAAATATTGTTATCTCAAACTAGGGTTCATCACACCTAGACACTAAACATGCTTAGTTACTTACAATAGAAAACAAAATAAAAAATAAACATGAAAAGAACTAATAAGAAACAAAGAGTTCATAATTCTAACTCTACCTTTCTCTTCTATTGAGTCTTCTTGCAAGTTTAGATTGGATGTAGCCTTCTATTGGAGCTCCTTTTATGTTAACTTTATGTTTTCCTTGTTCCTTGATCCAAATTGTCACACCTCTAAATGTTTCGCGTTTGAAATATGCCACAAAAGTCAATTTTCTTCTATTTGTCTCTCCTTTTATATTTAAATTTAGGGCTTTGGAACATATATGGTTACTTACACAAGCGTGTAAGAGACCATGTATAATAAAAATCAACTGAATTTGCAATTCTATATGAGCACTGAGACTTTCACAGGCACACACACGATTATGTATCTCTAAGTTGCTTCGAAACTTCATTCTATGCCACATCTTCATTTAAATTCTTCTTATTTCTGTCAATGAAGGTAACTATAACCTGTAAATGCACTTGGAGTGAATTAAATACCAAATGCACAACAAAACTATAAAATATCAAACAAAATAAATCAAAATTAGTTTATAATTACAGTCAAATATGCATTTATCAAACATCCACACTTAAGCTTTTGTTTGGCCTCAAGCAAATTAAAATCTAACTTATAAACTTTACAACATCAATCCTTCATCAATCTTAAGCTTTCCATTCATACTCTAAATCATTATGTCATATTAATCAAATTAACATACACGTAAAATCAAGTTATCTTAAAACTAAATTCATAAGTAGATATTAATAGTAATCATTTCAATAATCTCATTGAAATTAAAAGCATAAACCTTTAACCTTACCAAGATTTCACTCAATGCACTATTTTATAACCTATTCTAGAATAATCAAATTTAATTGTAGTAAAAACTCTAAATCTTACTAAAAATAATGTTAATATCTTTGTAGTTTAGGATTACTATGTAAATATTTAACTAGACTCCATACTCCATTACAATTATTCACACTATTTTTCATACTTTTATTATTTTATTATTAGTTTCTTACTTGTCCTTGCCTCAATAAAGATTGAGATTGATTAAATACTATAGGTTTATTCCTTGGTTTATTTTATGTACTTTAAAAAAGAATCAAAAAGGAAAATAAGTGGTACAAGGTAAGAGTATAAGTAACATCATTAGAGAAAATCCAAAAAATTTAGAGTAAAACATTAGTGAATTGAGTAATATTAAACAAGATAAATACATGGGAGTGTTGGGAGGTTATTATTAACATATTTTCAATGTTGAAGCATATCTAATGAAAACATATTAAAAAGGTAAGAAAGGATGATATATTAATGGTTTAAGGTATGTAAAAATAGATTGAGCACATGAATACGATGCTTAAAGATATTAGAGATCAACTAGATTTAAAGATATTATCATAGCCAATTTTCAAAAGTAAAAATCAACAAAAATTCATAAAGCACATTAGTCACAGAACTAAGTACACCAAAATAATTTTGATAATGATAAAGAGGGAGATGGGTTGCATGATGATTACCAACCACTAAGAAATAATATAGACAAATTTGCACATCTGGGTATTCAACAGAATGGAACCTATAACGAGGAGTATAGGAGAGATGGAAATCTTGGGAATATCAAAGTGGAAATTCCTTCTTTCCAAGGGAGAAATGACTTGGTAGCCTACTTAAAGTGGAAAAAGTATAGAGCTTATCTTTAATTGTCTCTAAACAAAAGGTAGAACTCGTATTTATCAGGTGTATTGACTATACTATTATTTGATATAATCAATTTATAATAAATCAACTAGGTAACTATGAGATACCTATTGATAAGTGGGAGGATACGGAGATGATCATAATAAGGTACTTTATTTTTAATAATTATAATAGGGATTTGATCCAAAAGTTGTAACACCATACTCAAAGGCTAAAGAATGTTTAGGAGTACCAAAAGAGAAGGAGATTGTTATGATTTAAGCTATATTTTTGGAAAAAATATTAAACTTTGAAAGGAAACTTAATTACACTTCTAAAATAGAAAACTACTTGTTACCACATGTTGGTGACTGTAAAGGAATACAAAATTTAATTAGGAAATTACACATTTTAATAGAAAAGGAGATATTGATTGTGTTGGAATTTCTATTTTTGTATACTGAAAGTCTGATCTATTGCATCGAATGCTTGCAAAATTGTTCCCAAAGGAGACTTTTATCTTGAAAGATTTTGAAATTTCTTACGTCTTATACAGTAGTGACTATTGAAGAAAAAACTATTTAGAAGCATTGGTGAGTAGTGTTATTTAGATGTTGTTTAAGCTATCTAGTTTTGCATTTATCATACATTTTCTAAGAAATTCCCTCCATATATCTCTTATGTAGCTACATTTGAAAAATAGTTGTTTAGAAATTTACTCTACCTTTTTACATAAAAAGCACCAATTGATGAGCTTTGCGTATTTGACAATTTTGTCAATTTATTTTGGCCTGTCTTTCATAACAATCCAGATGGTAAAGGCAGCTCTAGGATGAAGATAACTAGGCTATGTTACTTTGGTCCATATCAACTTGGGGAAGATTTTTGAAAAATAATTTCTTGTATGATGAATTTAAGTATTTATTTGTCAACCTCTATATCACACTAATTCTCATATATTTCATTAGTAAAAGAACTAGATAGTATTAAGTTCTAGAATATTCCTTATCAAATAATGTTGTAGCTATAAAGGTATTCAATTGAATTAAATTCCTTAGAGAATTAGCTTTATTCATATTGATCAATGAACCCATAGAAAACCTTTTATCATACCAAAAATTAATTGACTTCTAATTCCCAACAAGAACAATAAAATTAGTCTTGTACTTGTCTCTCAACTTCAGAATAACCTATAGGGTAGTAGAGGGGAAGTGTGACCAGTTAATTGCCTTGATGCTTTTATTACTGATAAAATAGTTATGGATCCACTTGCTCCTAAGAGATTGTTTATCATCATTAGTCCCTAAAGTCTCTTTGTGAGCAGGATAGTATTCATTGTTTTGATAGAATAAATCCCCCATTCCAGCCTGATCCCTTGGAGTAAAAATTTCACTTCACTTCACCTTGGTTTTATAGATTTTTCCCTTACTACCAATCCAAACACAATTACTGGACACTTTGACAATGGTTTTAATGATTGAACTTGGAAAAGCTAAGTGAGTGTAAGGCCCCAACATATAACCTGGAAGTATTATAGCATGTCTAGGGTGTATTAAGAAGTGAACATAATGAATTAAGTACATCTAAGTATAGTAAAAGAAAGAATGGTATTTAATATAAAAGACATGGGTAAATAAATAATTTGTTTGCTTCAGGATGGGCATACATACTTAGACATGAAATATGTATAGTAAATTTTGATATTTTTGCTTGGATTATGAGCATGATGTGAGGGGAACTAATAAAAGAAGTATTCCATAAAAAAATGGGATGTTTTTTTTGGTTAAATTTGATGTATTTTTGTGTTACTCTTGCATGATAAGATCGAAGTTAGTTGATTTAGGATGTGTACCTCACTAAATGGATAGGTTCCACTGAATAGACTTCTATAATTTGGCAATATCTTGGCCTATAGAACTTTAAATTAAATAATTCTAACTCGGAATTAAAATATAGACATAGATCTAAAACTTTTGTGAAGGAACCAAAATTTTATTCTACTTCTAAGGTTTTTTAATTTCGGTTTGAAGTCTAGTTATAGTTACTTTCCTTGTTTTTGCGTAGCCTGTAGTTTTTGGGGTATAACTCTTGATATAATTAACTAAATTGCATAAAATTTATGCCATTACAAGATCAAGGCATAAGAGAATGAAAGTAATTGATAATATCATAGGCAAATGTGGGAATTAAAGGAAGAAGAAGGAACAATATGCAATTTTTCTAAAGTTAACACATGAACCAATTGGATTAAATCATGTGTGACCAATAAGATTAAAGCTTTAATATGTGCGATAGAATTGTAACACATGGTCCAATATAATTGTAACACATGGTCCAATATATTCATAACACGTGGTCCAATGGGATTGTAACACATGGTCCAATAGGATTGTAACATATGGTCCGATGGGATTGAAACATGTGTCGAAGATTAGAAAATTTATGAAAAGGCATATGGAGAGGGGAGATGGATGGAATTTTGATGGCTTAACTTCATATTTTTCTCCTCTTCATTTCACCTTCTTCATCCCATCATTTTTCATTTTTTGATTCAAGCGAAACTAAAGAGGGACGGGAGGAAAAGCATTAGAAGAACTACTTTGCCAATTTTAAGGTTTGAGACAAGACTTAGTATAATTTCTCTTTGTATTTATGTTTGAATAGATAAAAAGATTCATTCAGATGTGGTGTGGTTTCTGGGATGATGCTTTGGTGTTATTTAGTGTTACCTTGCATAGAATTGGTTGAATATGACAAGAGATTATCATGTAATGGAATTTTGTCTAAGGTTTGTTGACCCAGTCATATTATTTGAATCATAACTCAGTCTACAAACCTCAAAATCGGGTGATTTTAGTTTCATATGAAACCTAAGAGATGGAATAGAAAAATATAAAAGATACTTTGACTTAATTTTAGTTTATGACATGGGAAATTAAGATAAAAAATGATGACTTGATGTTGCGCTTATTTTAGACCAGCTTGTGATATTTGGTTAATATTTTATGATTATGAAGTTCAATTGGTTTGACTATTCGTTCTATGGAAACTAGAGACATAGAGGAAAACATTTCTGGAAGATGAAAACCCTAATTCAAACAATTTATATATTCATATTAAGGAACAAGCGGAGTTCATCATGTGATTTGCTTCTGGACTAATTGATTGTCTATTTTTAGATCCAATGTGGGCTTAGCCAAAATTGCATTATTTTAAGTGTATTTTCATTTCCAATTTTTTCCATATCTTATCTAAACCTTTTTGAATATGTATGAAACCTTTCAACACCTACAAATAAATGAAATAAGAGTTACCATGTGTGAATTGGGCGATTAAACATTTAAACTTAATATTGAACATAAGCATGCTAAGGAAAACTTACACGTACATAAATGATTGGTATGCATATTTATTGCTCATATATATATAGTGTGATTATACAAGTGTTATTTTGACACCCTTCTAATGATGATAAGTTATAACTTGCATGTTTGAACACAGATATAAATTAATGACTTTAAATGTATATCATATGACTTGTCAACATATGATTGGTGAAATTGACGAATGATTAACGAAATGTTATATTCTTAGTCTATTGTCTTAGTAGTGGATAGATAGGCATCCCTATAGGGATACAGTGCGCCTGCTACAGTTTGACACCAATGTTGTCTTCATTTTAAGACTATATTGTCTCCATAATTTGATGCCTTCGGGTATCCACAGTTTGATGCCTTCATGTATCCACACTTTGGTACTTTTGGGTATCCATAGTTTGATATCTTTAGATATCCACAACTCTTGTTATCCACATCCAAAGGAATGTGCAAGCCTAATGCAAAACATAAAGTAAACACATATAAATAAGAAATACAACATGACAATAAAAATAATTGGTATTGATGAGCATTTGCATTTGTATTGACAATTTTTTGACTTTTGAAGTTGAATTTATGGTATATGAACAACATATTGAAGTATGTTTCATTATGTATTTGATTAAGTATGCCACCACTATTTATATTTTTGTGATGTTTATGAATGTATGTGCTGGGCGGATGAATTCCATGAATGGTCATCCAAACTAATTGTTTCCTCACTAAGCTTTCAAGCTTCCTATAGGTGATAATCCATGTAGGTCCAAGTTATAGGATTGAGGTACATGGAACATCTGCAAGGACCAAGGCCAATAGATAGGAGAAAAAGTAATTTGGAATGTGTTTTTGGCTAAAGATGATTGTATATGTACTAAAGAGAGGAAATTGTATATTTTCTTTTGGATTTCCATGTAAATGTAAAGATGTATTACTATTGTTAAATGATAACGCTAAGCACTGGGAAGTTTTGTAATGTATATATGTATAACATTGAATATAATTGTATATCTTGCATGCATGTATAGGAATTTGGTTGCTATATGTGTAGATGGTTCCACCTAGGGAGTGTTGCAGTGAGAAACTAATAGTATTAATAGAATTAAGGATAAAATTAATAACTTGAACTCTTCTTGCAGTTGAAAGGTGGTGAAAGCTCCAAGCTGAAATTCTGGACCATATTTTATCTAGAAGTTTAATGTACTCTCTTGCTTTCACTTTATAAGAAGAGACAGGGATGGTTAGATATAGGTGGATATATAAAATATGATCTATATTGAAATAAAGATGGAAAGGTAACTAAAAAGAAAGTATAACCATTTATAAAAGAAAAATCATTGCCACTTCCAAATGGAAATGGAGTTGGAAAAAGGGATATGGCTACTCCCAAAATTAAAGTTGAACTCCTTAAAAAGAAGGAAAACCCGTTATAAAATAAAAGGTAAATCTAAAATCCAAACTTGTATTGCGATAATAATTGCTTTTTTCATTCAAGTACAAACCATATAACTTTATAATGTCTTAATGAAAGCTCAATGGTTATGTGAGATAATAGAGAGATTGAGATTGAAGGTGAAATTAATGAGGATTCCATGTCACTATTATAAGATTATGATGATAATGGTGTTGAGTATTTAGTACATGGGGAGGGAATTGTGATTAGGCATGCACTAAATTTCTAAGTTAAAGAAAATGATTTTAGTAAATAACAAGAGAATATTTTTCATTTAAGATGACACTTCAACAATAAAATAGCATGATAATTAATAAAGGTAGTTATAAAAATGTAGTTAGCACACTACCTTGATTGAAATGTTGAGATTTCCTATCACAAATATCGTTGTTTATATAAACTTTAATGACTAAATGGGTATAGTGTGTTGAGGGTCAATAAACAATTGTTGGTTTTATTTCTCGATTAGAAGATATGATGAAAAGGTTAGGTATGGAATTAGGCAGTGCCTAAAATTTGGGTAGTCTAAAGCTTGACTGGGTCAATCTAAACCCAAAAATTGTTTTTTTAATTAATTTTCAATATAAGATATAAGATAACTTTCTCCCTGATTGCATTATCTCTCCATTAGTTATCCTTTTTTTTAACTATTTTACATTTGTTTTAGTTTCCAGTTAGGCAACTATTGTTGACTATTGCTCTGCATATTTTCTATATGCTTATTGATATTGTAAACAAAAACAAAGAATGGAAAAGAGACTTGCTTAAAGTTAACAATTAAGTAAAATAAGACATTGCACATGGAAAGGAGGATACATAGGATTGCTAGATTATTGATGATGGGATCCAACTTCATTACAAGGACAAAAAGGATCAGAATGCATTTCAATTTTAAAATATATGAGTTATAAAATTTAGCAAGATCAATTTGGAAAATATTTTTGAATTAAGAGGGGAGTTTTTCCTATGTGTTCAAATGCCAAAGATTTGCTACTTACTCAAAAAGCAGTATGGATACACTACAAGTAAGTTGCAACTTATAAAAATCTCTTTAGAAAAAAAGATCCTTAGAACTTGTTCAACAAAAATATTATGGATGGTAAAGTTGATTTTAGGCTTAATAATTGAATGCAATCAAATGGAAATAGGTTAAATATATGTGGCAATAGATGGTAAGAAAGAATTTAAAACTAGGGTCTCTACAATGTCCTCTATTTAAGATTTTGCACAATCATTATGAGATTTTTTTAGTACAGATATTACATAAGTTCAATACCTTGGATATCCCAGTTATTTGTCTACTTAAGAACTTTGCAACTAGAACTCATGCACTTGTCAAAATACTACTTCCTTTAATGAGCCTAATATGAAACAAACTTGAGATTTAATGCTCTGCATATTCATAAACTTGATTTCATATTTTCATTCCATGTTATTAAATCCATGAATACATCCCATCAACACTAGTTGCATATATTGATCATGTATTTTCTCTCTAATCCTATCAATTACACATATTTCCTAATAAGGAAATAAAATAGTGCAATTAGCCTTTATATGAATGGACTTAGAAAGAGACAAAAGTTCTTCAAACATCGAAAAAGGACAATTAGAAAAAAACATTTCATTAAGATTTATTTTCAGTGAAGATGGTAAGAAATGCATTTGTTCATTATAGAGTAGACACCATTTTTTTGGCATTAAAATATTATTATAATTTAAACTCCTGCTGGAAATATACAAGTTTTCAGCTACCTTCATCACAATTAATGCATGCCATAAGAACAAAGTAGAAAAATTACAAGCTTCCTATCTCAAGAGTGGTTTTTGTTTCTATTTAAAACAAGGCTAGTTCAATATAAATAAAATTCAATTAATCCATAAAATATACTTATAAGGAGTTCAAGCAAGAAGTGCTTTTGGTTAAGAATAATTAACAAAAAATAGTTAGGTTTTGAGCCAAGTAAGACAATTAAATATAAGCCCGAGCCCTACTTAAAGTCTGAGTATTAAAAAAAAACACTCGAATCTAATATGAATTCAATCAACTTTGACCAAGTTTATGGAATTTGGTTTAGACCAAAATTGACAATCCTAAATGAGGAATTGTGTTATGTGACGCCAATAAATAATGATAATATTCTCTTAGGGAGACTATGGGAATTCAATTAAAAAAGGCCATATTGGATGGGTTTACAAGTAGTTATTCTTTTTTTGTAGAAAACCAATGTATTAGTCCTGTACCATTAGCACTTAGACAAACGTATAAAGATCAACTCAAATTAAGTCATAAAGAGAAAATTGGGTTGAATTAGGGTGATATATCACAAATGAGAAAAGGAAGAAAAATTGATTGAAAAGGAAAAGGAAATGTTGAAAGAAAAGTGAGGAAACATATGAACTTTTATGTTAGAGAGAGTAAGATCAAGAGAGTCTTCTATTCTAACTAACCCATAATTGTACTCTCATACAAAGAGGCTTGTTTTAATACTAAAATTCTTGACATTTCCTTACTTAGTGTGGTTCTTTTTTTTGTTGCAAGAATTCCTAGGTGTATTTTCTAAAGATTTTCTTGGCAGTTACCACTAATGAGGTGAATTTAACACCAAATTGGTCACACCTAGTGCTATCTTCCCAAATATATATCCTATAAAAGAAATTCGAAGGAGAATAAGGAACGTCGAAAGCAACTTGAAGAGCTTTTATCTAATAAGTATGTTAGACAGAGCAAAAGTTTTTGTATTATTATAGTTTTGTTTATTCCTAAGAAGCAAGAGTCATAAAAGAAAGTGTTATCCATTAAGCTATAAATAAAATAGAGATAACATATTAACATCTCATTCCTAGATTAGATGTATACTAGATGAGTTACATGATTTTTTTAATAAAAAATTGATTTAAAAACTAGACATCATTGAATTAGGATAAAAGGACATGGGTGGAAAGCAACCTTTAATATAATTTTAACAAAGGATAGCTAGAGGTTCAAAATTTATGGCCAAAAGCTACTTCATAGAATACACTCTACATATTATAGAAATTATATATAATATAGAAATCTATACAATAGTATAGAATTTATACCTAATATAGAGTAATATGATTAAATAGAATAACATGATAACTAAGATGTGAGAAAATTTATCTATTATCTATAAATGCATATATCATTATATTGATTTCAATATATCATTATATTAATTACAATCATTATCTATACATTCATATATCATTATATTAATTACCATATATCATTATATTAATTACAATATATTTTAAAAATAATTGCAATGTAACATACCGCTTTCATAAAGCATATGCCTAAACATCGAAAGGATATTTAAGAACATACCCTCCGAGAATGGCACGTTAGAACAACCACTTTAACTAACTAAGGCATAACACAAAACACAAGTATTGAAAACGATCAACTTTTCCCATTTCATTCACAATCATAAACTTACATTGTTACATCATAATCTATAATCTATATATATATATTCATTACATAACATTTGAGGGTTTACTACTTCATAGAAAATATTCAACATGAAATGGGATGCTAAATAAAAAAAAATCTAAATTAGACTCCTCATATATTAGCTGACCAGATCTCTAAGCCATTCCTGTTCCCAAAATGATAGTACTAGAATTCTACTAGCTTGCCTTAGAAGTTAGAACTCCCTTGTACTTGAAAATCAATATTATAATTTTGATGAGTTTGTGAACTCAGTTAGTGAACTATCATCGATGCGCTCACTCCAATCAGAACATAAATTCAAGCATATAACCAATTTCAAGAAGTTTAAAACATCATCCAGTATCAATCCCACATCACATTTTGTCATATTTCATCAACTAAAACTACAACAAGTATAAAAACATTTCACATCACTATAATAGAGTAATCCATTCATTCATCTCAATCATTCATATGTTTCATGTAAAGTTATATATATGCAAATGCACATATGACTCTGTTTTAATGTCACTTTATTATGACTGAGTGCCTATTTACTGTCTTGTATCTGTTATGAATATCACGCTTATTATTAACTGAGCCTGTGGCTTATTGTGCACAATTCCTAAGTTTAAAGCTCTTTTTTACATTTGTCACTCCGATCATAACTCCTTTTCTTGATCATGCATACCATGTAATGCATTGTATCAATTCAAATAATATGCTATCAAAACTTTTCATTCATTGCACTCATATCATTTATCACATTCTTCATATTTGAGTTCAGCATTCAACATTCAGTTGACTACACATTCCATAATACATATACAATTTGAAAACATTTCCATATACAGTCCAAAGTATCAAATTCCTCAGACCAACATTGTACTAAATCATAGAACTTAGATAAGTAATAGTTCATTAATCGAATGTTAACAAAAAAAAATTCAATCGTGGTGAGAAACGTCTAGGTTAACTCACAGTATGCTCTAGATAAGCTACTGTCTTAATGATCTAGTAATGTCTGGATGCTAACAATCAACTTATCCCTCTGTAGTCATGCAATACACACATATTTTACACATTACTAAGTTGATCAATCATATGATTATTTACTCATGCATATGTATATATGTCATGTTCAATGCATAGTCAATTGACTTTCCGAGTATGTATCCTTATTTATAAATCTTGACAATTCAAGCATCATAGCTTCTACATCTAGTTTATAATTAGGTTTATATCTTAAGTAAGTTTGATTACCTTAAGAACATCTTCATTCCTTTAATACTCATAAATTCCAGATTATATATATATATTGATTTCAAAACAATCCATTCCTTAAGTTAAAACATCAATTAACAACCTAAGCTTATCAAACCTTTAACCAATTAATCAAACATCAATCTAGGTTCGGGCCTTAATCAAGTCCAAATATTCCAAAGTAAAGTAACTTTTCCTTAGTTTATTCAACAATCACACAAAACAGAAATTTTCATTTGAAAGCATTGCCCACGATCATAAAGGACCTTCCCATGGTCGTGGGATGAGTGAACTGAATGTTCACTCTCCATTCTCCTTCAATTTCTAACACCTCCATACCATATTCAAAACATCTTTATATTATTCAATTAATTACACCTCAATTATACCTTAATTATACTTCAATCCCTAATCAATTTTGGATGGGTCGGTCGTGCTAGGCCCAAGCCCAGACTAGGAACGGCGAATGGACTAAGCATCCATCACTGATTATTGACCTACTTCCTACAGTTATTAACTATATAAATTCATGACCTCATCATAAAAAAGGTACGACTCTAAAATCCTAGTATTCTTTATTCGCTAGCTGCCAAAACTCTCCCAAGAAGTCTAACTTGACCATCGGAGGGGCCTACTGGCAGTCAACCCCCGGTGTGCCTTGTTGTTTTGTAGGTGTTTCAGTACTCAAGTCAACCAATCCAATGGATCCAAGTAATATCGTCCAGCCTCACCAAAATCAGACAGAACCAGTTGGCGCCCACTGTGGGGCCCGACATCAGGGCACCACGTCCAGAACCACTCAGATCAGTCAGGCGGCGACAACAAATCCTGATGTAGCCGCTGTTGCAGCACTGGCATTGCAGCAAATGGGTTTGCAACTACCCACCGTCCTTCCATCGCCACATCCTGATTACCAGACACATCCTCCGCCCACCATCCAAATCCCTAACATAAACGAGTTATCCCCTGAACACTCTCATCAGCATGATCAACCGCAGCAATCCCAAAACCCAGACCAAGAAGCGCAAAGCGTGGCTCTGGAGGATGACATTAGAGTCAGCCGACATCCTCACACCGGGAATCCTCCCGCACCGCAACAAGCCTCCCTCACGCAAAGACAAATAGAAGAAGCAGTTGATCTGTTGATTCGCCGAATATTACAGTCTCAATCGGAGCAGCAACGGATTGATGTAATGGTCGATCGACACTCTACTGAAGCCCTAGAAAAAATCGTGGACCATCGAACCAATATGGCCATGAATTCCCATCCTAGTCAACCATCAACACAATACAACTCTCCTTTCATCCCGGAGATCTTGGATAGCCTCCCCCGGTCGGTACTAAAATACC
>JAOSBN010000008.1:37685285-37719340 GCA_027563595.1 Erythroxylum suave | reverse complement strand
GGTTCCTTGAGAGTCGACCCGAGGTTGCATCCTATATTGCAATTCTTGGTATAAATTGATTTTGACCGGTTTCCAAGGATCAATCTTAGGATTGAATGATAAGCCGCGATCAATCACCTTAGTAAGGTGTACTTAGGTTAGGAAAAAGGATAAACTAGGCTCGACTTGTATTAGTCTACATGAAGTTATTGAGAGCATAGGACCATTAACTTATGAGTTTGTATTTCCAACAAAGAAGTCTTAGATTCATGATGTGTTATATGTGAGTATGCTAAAAAATAGTGATATGATCTGACAAAGATGAATTATCAACACAAGAAGTGAAAATAGTGAGTAATCTAAAATATTGAGAAAATAATAACGACAATGTGGTATCTGAATAAGTAATTAAAGGATTGATTGACTTTATAAACTAGAGTCAAGTGGAAGAAATAATTCGACTGATGAAGTTAAATAGGAAATGGAGGACCACATGAAGAAACATACCCCTGCCTCTTTGAAAAAATAGATAATAATTTCGAGGAAAAAATTTATTAAGGGGGAGAAATGTAACATCCTGTTCCTATACTAAGGGTTAGAACCCTAAAGTACGATACATGTGAGGTCATTGAGAGATTAAAAAAATTGCATTTCATACTCATGCATATTGTTAGCATACACAAATGTGAATTTGAATTTTTGCATACAAAAAAATATTTAAACATGCATTCATTGACGAATTCTAGGTATAATTGATTATAAATGTGATTATGTGAGAATTGTGAATTAATTGTATTGAAAATCAATTTGGAGAATATCTGTATTGATTTAGAATTTTTGGAGAACTTTAGGAAAATTTTTGAAAATTATGAGTATATTTGGACTAGGAAAAATGCCAAGTGGCAAGTCAATTATAAATGGAAATAGAAATAAGAGTCAAATGATATTGGAAAAAGTTTATAGATAACTTTAGAATTTTTAAATATGATAAAAAAAAATGGGACACAATTGTAGTGAAAATATTGGAGTTGGTTGGACTAGTTAAATGAAAACTAGTTAAAGCCTTAAAAGATGGATGAGTGACAAGTGTCACTTGTAAAGTTGATCTTAAAAAGTTTACTGCTATTCCTTTAACTTTGAAAGACAAAGAAACTATTTGTCTTGTCTTAAAAATATCTTCTTCGTGGCTTTCTTCTTGAAGGTTCTACTTCTTTTCGAATCTTATTTCACTGAACCTTCACCAAAGTTACACTTTGCTTTCCATTGCTGATTAAGCCTAAGTTTATTATATAAATTGACGATATTTTCATGACCTTTACTACACTCCTTGGCTCCTATTTCTAGATTTTATGCTTAATTTGACTCTTTAGTGCCTACCTTTATTTTATGTAGTTTAAGAGTAAAATTTGTCATAAATCAATATTAATTGCACTAATTAATTTTCTGAGAACACTCGATACTGCAAACTACCATTTGTTCATTGTAGGAGACTCAAGGAGAAGAGACTCAAGAAGAAGATGTAGAGTCAAGGAAAGAGCTAAATTCAAGTCAATAAGTAAACAGGTGTAACAGGAAGTTCGCCACGGCGAAGAATGAAGAATTCTAAGAAAAATTGTCTGGAAAAGTTAGCCGCAGTGAAGATTTATTCTGTCATCGTGGCGAAAGGGCCAACAATGCAGCTAAAACTTTTGAGAAAAGATTGCTGCAGCGAACTTATCTGTCACCATGGCGAACCTTTGAATACCCGAACCATTTTCAGAAATTTACCCACTGTGCAACCCGATCCATAACCCATTTCTTTTAAAAACCTACCATTTTAGGTTAAAGAGTAGCCAGCACAGTAAGAAGAAAAACACTTTTACTCTCTCCAAACCTTTGGACACTACCATCTTTCACTCTCCTCCACTTCACTGTCAACTCCTCCACCGACAGTTGCTACCATAGATGCTTCCAGTGGGTTCCTAGTTGTGAATTCTCCTGAGGTAATGCTTGGCTAGGCACCTCTTTCCTTTTGAAAATATAGTAATAGCTAAAGTTCAATGGGCTTCAAAGGGGAGTAGTTCATTTCATGTTCAGCTACATTATTATGAACTCCTAGGTTTAGAATTTGTAATTTATAGTTGAATATTCTTGATTAGAGTTTAATCAAGTATTCGAAATTTAATGTGTTATTGGGATTTGTTGATGTAGAACTTGGGACTTGAATATATAAGGTCTCATATATGTCTATTTGTGATTTGGTTAATTCTCTTTTATCTGCCTAGTTGTATCTGATATTGAGATGATTCTAGATCCCAAAAATGACTTATTGCATTAGCTTATCCATTTCACACACTAAGGGCATTTAATAAGGTTTTAATAAATGGAGTTCATTGATTGACACCTTGTACTTAAAGAGTTCATTAAGGTTTACCATTTGAAACTTAGTAATTCAATCCAAAAAAGATTTGTTTTGAACTATGATAGCTAAAGTTCGTTTTCAAAAGGATACTATCATCAATTGAACGTTTTTTTCATTTTATCACTTTTCTATTCCCAAAATCCAAAAATACTTTTCATTACATTTTCTTACAATTCACTTATTTTTGTCCAAATTTCCAAAGATCTAAAACCCCCTTTTCCTTGCTAATTTTATTTACATATCATGACATATAGGCTAGTTTAGTTCCATTCATTAGGTTTTGATTAATTGAAATGACCTGAGGTTGCATTCTATATTGCAATCCTTGGAATTAAACAATATTTTTTATTTGTCCTCCAAAGGTAAGAACAAAAGGGCTCGAATCAATTACCTATTGCTACTCCTATTTTGCTGTCTCTTTCTTTTACCATAAGAAACCCTACAACCTTGGCATGTGGATGATGTTATGATATTGGAAAGCTAGAGTTCAAGTGATTTTGAAGATTTTAGAGCTTTAAACAAGTTAGCATTTTATGGTTCTGTATTGTTGCATAAGATGAAACATGCATCATGTTAGTTAGCCGTTGATGTTATAAAATGAAAACCTACATATGTTGAACCGTGAGTGAAAAACCAAGGTATATCACATATGTTGATTTTATAGATTTAATGATCAAAATATCATAGGATAGTGCTGAAATGATCTTTGAGATTGAAAGATCAATGAAAATATGAATAAAAAGAGTGTAGAAAAATTTGGAGATATCAAAGATGTATGCTCTGTTTTTGTTACTGTTGATATACGTGTATATTGGTTTTCACTGTTGTTCATGCAAATTTCTGGATGTTAATGCAGATGAACAAAAATAAATTTAGAGGTAAGGAATAGGTGTATGGTGATGAGAAAGATTGATTAAAATGAAAGTTTCAGGAAGAAATGAAGAGAATGCAAAAATAGAATATACCGAAAAAAAAGAAAGTGAAATAGTGCCAAAAATGGACATATGCGTGAGTGAGGATCGGATTTTTTATGTTTGGGTTTTAATCTCGGGTTTCAATTTGTTATTGATTTGTTATGTTATGTTGAACTGAAAGGGGAGTAGAGATGTGAGAGTATAAATTAGAAATGATAGACTAAGCAAAAGAGATGAACTAGGATGAAAATGAAGTTAAAGGTGTCCTAATGTATGTTATATGTAGTGTTTTATTGAACATATATCGGTATTGTGGCTATATATTGAAATATAGACATCCAAATGGGATTATTTTTAATTTATATTAAACTAGAGATATATTTCTACAACTTTCTTCAAGAAGTCGAATTCTAATTCTATCTATAAGAGCCCTGAAATTTAGCTTGAATTTCAGGGTTGTGTTATGTTGAGGTATAAGAAATAGTATGGAGTATTTTGATCATAACTTGAACGATGCAGGACACAAATATATGAATTTGATGTCGTTAGAAACTTAAGACATAAAGGAAAATTTTATTAGAAGAAAGTGTTGTCTGAAAAACTTCTGGTTTTAAGTTAAAACTGGCAAGAAGAAAAAAAAAACGAAGGAAGAAAACACAGCAGGTCGCGATCATGCATTTGCTGAAGCACATGGAAAGTCGCAATCATACTATCAAAGCACAAGGAAAGTTGCAATCGTGTATCAGAATGATTGCGACTCTACTAATGAAGGAAGAAAGTCACAATCGTGTAAGTGCACGATCGTGACTCCAAAGCTCTGAAAAGAAGGGGGCGGGGGCTGTTTCAAACACCTTTCCTTCTTTTGACCATAACTCCTTCTCTTGACCTCCAAATGACATTGGATTTGGGCCAATAGACTAGAAACACATTTTTATACAATTCAACCAAAAATTATAATCATCTGAAATCATTTTAGAGAGACTGAGTGATAAATTTGAGATGAAATTGATGAGGAGTTCTGGAATTTCACAACTAGAGTATTTTCACTGAACATACATCCGTATTTTGACAATATCTTAATATTTATATATCTAAATGAAATGATTTTTTACATAAGTAAACTAGAGACATTGGGATACATGTTTTTGGAAGAAATAATTTTAATTATGTCTTTAAGAATTTCAAAAAATTGCAACTTATTCTCTTAGCTTTCAATTGGTATGAATTTTGTAAGTTTTGTATATTCTAATTGAGAGAGGACTTTAGCTACTGAGAGACGCTACAAGAAGTATAGTCTTGAACTTTTGGGAAGAAGAAGAAATGACTCAAAGATCGGTTAGCTGGAATTGGAAAGATTAGATAGACTTTTTGTGTAATTTCCTCTTTCATGTAGCCTATTTTGTATTAGGATATGATGATATACATGTATCGGTGTTTAAAAGCTACAATGTAAATACATTCGGATTTATAAATGAAATAAGGAATACATTTTGGAATTTTGTTTTAAAATTAGGTTACTTTTATGTACAATAGTTGATGCCATGACTTGTTGGATATATTGCCATGTTGTAAAGTGAAGGTAAGATAGTTAATACGCCATTATTATATTTTATATACTAGAATGTCCACAGGGTGTTCTAGTATGTAATTTATGGTAACATAGTGTTATATTCATTGATTTTGGACTCAAGAATGGCTTAAAGGTAGGTTAGCTAATGCTAAGGAGTATAGGTAAAATGTTGTTTTTTGTATAGTTCCTCATTTATGTAGATCATATTATTAGGAGTAGTAAGCTCTTATATGTTTTTCCGATACTATATATATAGATTATATAGCAAAATGCTTTAATGTAAATTATTTTTTGTAAATGGAATGAGGAGTTGATTGTTTGATTTATTTTGTTATATGTATGTTGCCAATATAACTGAATAAGACTGTTCTAACACGCCACTTTTATAGGGTATCTTCTCGAATGTCCAACGGATGTTTGGGTACTTGCCATGTGGAAGTGGGGTGTTGTAGGATTTGGTATTAGAGCATGGTTTGACATTCATAAGGATAGAAAGAAGCATATAAACATAACATATAGTGAGAGACTCAAATAATAATTGCAATTATTATTTATTATAGGTCATCCGCTATAGTGATTAAGTCGCAGAATCAGCTGACCTAGAGTCTATAGTAGCCAATTGAGAGTCTCCAATACCTCGATCTAATGAAATGCCTTTGAGAATCCCTAAGAGGAGAGAAAGGAGGTATGATAAACTCCAAAGGGGTTCTGGACTTCTACAGAAGTACAAAATCTAGGTAGAAGGTTTGGTAGATAGAACAGAATGAATCTTTGTTTAGATAGACTGTGAGTCAGATAAGAAGTTTGACTATGTGATCTCATTACTACAAGGTCTAGCTTACCAATGGTGGAAGACTGCTCTAGACAGTATAACTAGGCCTTGTAGATTACATGGGAAGACTTTTTGAGAGTCTTCAAGGAGAACTACATGCCAAAGATCTACCTGAATAGAAAGATGAATGAGTTTTGGGATTTAAAGCAAGGAAGTCTCTCTGTAACTAAATACGAGATAGGATTAAATGAGTTAATAGGACATGCTACTACAATGATTCCGACTGAGGAGGACAAGTGTTGATGATCTGAAGACGGGCTGACTATGGAGATTAGGATGAGGTTAGCTATCATTAATTTAGGTAGTTTTACAGAACTTTAAGTTGCCACGATCTTAATAGGACAATTTTTGAAAGATGGTGAATGAACACTGTAAATGTTTAGCTGTGAGTTTAATATCTTAATAGAACAATTAATAGATAAAAGTGTTTAGAATGAAGAGACCTGGTGAGTCTCAAGTCTATTTTGGCAGAAGGTTCAGTAAATGCTAGAGTAGATTGTTTCGACCACTGACTAGATCGAGACAATCGGGGTTCAGAACAAGGGACAATTTTGTACAGACTAGCAGTGGCAGAGGTCCAGCATCTGGAAAAACACTACAAATGTGTAGCTGTGAGTATTACAGAAAGAAGCATAGTGGAGAATGTTGGAATTTATCAGGAGCTTGCCTTTGTGTTGACTGTTTTTAACACTAAATCAAAGACTGTCCTGAAGTTTTCAAAGCACAGTATGGAGTGAGAAGAGGATCAATAACTGAGATAACTATCCAACAGAGCAGAGCAAATGGATAAAGACAGAGAGGTAACGTGAGTTCAATCGGTCTTATTATCAGGACTGAGGTGCAGAGTAATTAACCATAGTCTTAGGCTAGGATCCATGCCAACAGCAACAAGAGGCTCAGGTATGTTAAATGTCTTTAATTTTGAAGCAATTGCATTGATTTATCAGTGATCTACACATTCATTTATCACACCGCATCTGGCATCTAAATTGCATTGTGAGAGAGAAAAGTTGAATTGGGATTTAGAGGTGAGTACACCAATAGTTAGTACTATAGTAACTAGTAATGTTTATAAAGCGTGTATGATTCATATTGATCAGGCAGAATTGAAACAATTCTAATAGTATTATAGTTGAAAGAGATAGACCTTATCTTAGGTATGGATTGGCTTACTGGTCATAGAGTTGTAACAAACTATTATACTAAGGAGGTGATTTTTGAATCTCCTAATCAGCCGAGAGTAATCTTTCAAGGTGTTAGTTAAGTAATGCCAACCATATTGATATCATTAGTGGGTGCTTTGAGATTGATTCGAGGATGATGTGAGGCTTATTTAGGATGTGAGGCTTATTTAGCCTATGTAGTTGATACCCATATTGAGCAGAAAGTACAAGATATTCCTATCATTAGGGATTTCTTGGATATGTTTCCCACTTAATTATCTGGTTTACCCCATAGTTTACTGTTGATTTAGTTCCAGGTATTGCTCCTATATCTATTGGAACCTATAGATCTTAAGGAATTTAAGGCTTAGTTGTAGGAGTTGTTGGATGAGGTTTTATCAGACCAAGTTTGTGACCTTAGGGAGCCTTAGTTTTATTTTTGAAGAAAGATGGAACCTTGAGATTGTATATTGATTATAGGCAATTGAATCAGGTAACAGTTAAGAATAAGTATCTGTTTCCATAGATTGATGATTTACTTGATAAGATACAAGGAGCTCGGGTGTTTATTGTTTACTAAACTAGATTTGAGATCAAGGTACTCTCAGTTGAAGATAGCAGAGGCTAATGTACTAAAAATCACATTCAGAACTAGATATATGCACCTTTGAGTTTACGTTACGCCTTTGAGTTGATGAATGCTCTAGTAACTTTTATGACATTGATGAATAAAGTATTTCGTCTTTAGTTAGACCGTTTTGTGATTGTATTCATTGATGAAATTTTGATGTATTCAAAGAGCAAAGAGGAACATTTTGAACATTTGAGGTTAGTCCTACAGATAATGAGAGAGATGCAATTGTATGCCAATTTCAGTAAGTGTGAATTATAAAATCTACTTAACATTTTCAACTAGTTCTTATGTGATCTATCGAATAGTTAGGTTTTCAAACAAGATCTAACTTGGTATGATAACCAATTTGATATTTTTGAGACTTATTAGGTCAATAAATCACGTTACCCAACCTAATCAGATTACTTTTGACTCACTCTCTTGGTTTATTATCTAAGGATTAGCAAATCCAAACATCACAACTCCAGAAAATTGAATTGAGATCAACAACAAACAAGTCACAAAATAACTCAAGAACAAATCGAAATCTAAAATTAGAGCATTGTAAATGTGAATAACATATTCAATCCAAGTTACACATCAATTTTAATGAAATAAACGAAGGAAAGAAGGAAAGAGCTTGATTTGAACTCAAACTTGAAATAAAAAATTTCTGGATTACTCTTCTTGCTCCTGCTTCTTACTCTCTCACTCTAGAAGATGTTGGATACTCTTTTTAGTGTTTTATGCTCTTAAATAGTTCTTGAGGCTTCTAAGTTTCTTTATAGGGTTTGCCCACTTAATTTGGTTCCAAAACTAGCTCCAAAATATCAAAATTATAATAAGAGTCATGTGCTAGAAAAGCTTAAACTCGATAGCATTGTTGTCTGTGGTCTCTGTCATGATTGTGCCAAGGAAGTCAAAATCATGACCTGCTTCCATACATCCGATTTTTCTCTTTTATTCAATTTCCTATTTCCATACACTCAAACACATATCACACACCTTATGAAACATAAAATTAGGATCCAAATCATGCTCAAAACCACACAAACACTTAGAATATAATCAAACACTAATTATAACATAATTCTAAGCCTATATGGGCTATGATTGTGGCCTGTTGAAAGACTCTCTATCGGCCACTATTGTAGTCCTGGATTCTCTATCGGGCTTCCTACAAATCTTCTCTATGTTTTGATATCTGCGCTCAAGCACTAACAAACACATAAAAGCATCTCAAATGTGCAAATTTAAACCTCAGTAGCATGCTCTAACCTATATAACACTCAAAACACAAATATCTAAGCAACTAGCATAATTCTAAACCTAAACATGAATGAATCAATTAATTTACAAATAAAAACATACTAAAGTTCCTATTAAAACGTTATACAACCGACAACTATCAATGGCTATAAACCAGAACCTCTTTTTCCTTAAGTTTTCATATAATATTGAAAATATGAGTGATATCAAGATTTGTATGAAAATTTTTATAAATGCAAGGTAAATATAACCCTTTTGGATGCTATTAAATAGGTACCTAATTATGATAAATTTTTTTAAAATGAATTATGTAAGACTAAGAGGAAACAATAGCTAAAAGGATATGAGAAAGTGAGGGTTGGCAAAATTATTTTCATTATCATTCAAAAAACACTTCTTACCAAGTGCAAGGATCTAATTACCCTAACTATTCCTTATACAATAAGTAATACCAAGATTAGGTTAGGTAGACTTAAGAGCTTTGATTAATTTCATGTTATATTCCGTACATGTTTCTTTAAAACTTGGGCCTTTAACTAGGTCGAATAATTAATAGATCTAATGTATACCTTAGAGGTATAGTCAAGCGCATAATTATGGAAGTAAATGCTTTATTTTTTAATTAATTTATATGTGCTTTATATAGGTAATGATCATCAATTGTACCTTATTTTTTAAGGAAGATCATTCTTAAGACATCCAAGACAAAGGTAGGTGTTTGTAGTAGCATGGTTATCATAAAATTTGATGGGAAAATTGTGAAGTTTAACATTTATGATGCTACAAAATATCTTAATAATGTAAAACATATTTATGTAATTGATATGGTTAATTCTTTAATATAGGATGCCTTCTAACTTTAAGGGAAAGACGAATTAGAGGTTGTCATCATTAAGTATTTGAGGAACAATAGAAGAAATTAACAAAGAGTGATGACTTGTAAGAAATTGTTGCAATATTGAATGACCTTTAGAAATTATAACCTTCATGTAATGTTTATTAAATTTCATTACAAATTTATTGTGAGGGACCATCTCTTATCGTTTTATAGGCACTGGTTCCATATTTGAAGCTTCTTACTAATCACTTTAAATAGGCGTTGTTAAAGGACAAGGAGATGCTACTAGTAGTTATTTCTAATAAACTGAGTTTGCTATAAGAGAAAAAGCTTGTTTAAGTAATATCTCCTTGTTCCCTAACCCCTAACAACACCTACTAAAGCTTGTTTAAGTACTACAGGAAAACATGATTACTACAAGTTAGACAATCATCAAAATTAAAGTAACCAACCACCCATGTATATGTATGCATCACATACTACTAGAAGAAGGAAGAAAATCCAAATTTAAATGATAAAAGATATTGAATTCATAAGTGATGGATGTAGTAAAAAAGGAGATCGTCAAACTTTTTAAAATTTAAATGATATATCCTATTTAAGATAATAATTGGGTTAGACAGATTTAACTAGTTTTGTAGAAAACATAGATAACAATATTGCCTATCCAAATTCATAATGTATGGACGTCATATATAAATCATAGGAAATTAAATTCTACTTCTATAAGCCATTTCCACTTACCTTTTATTAATCAAATGATTGAAACGTTAGGTATTGGTGTTTGTTATTAGTTCCTTAATGGTTATTCATGGTCATTTCATATTGCAATTGTCGTAGAGGATTAAGAAAAAATAGCTTTTACATAACCATTCAAATTTTTTTCTTATTATCATATGCTATTTGGTCTTTGGAACATTGTAGCTACTATTCAAAGGTTTGCAGTTATAATATTTTTAGATTTTGTTTAGCATATCATAGATTTATTTATGAATGATATTACTGTTCATAAAGACTCAATTGGTATTTATTTATATAATTTTAAACTTTTTTTAATGAAAATGTGCATAGAAACAAGTTTTGTGTTGAGTTCTACGAACTATGACTTTATGAAAGAATAAGGAAAGTGGGATAAAGCAAAGATTGGATAATATCAATGATTGATACTTTTCTTATATCAATATATTTAAATTTACTGCAAGGGCACAATATAGTTATAGCTAGTGCAATGCCCCAATATATACCTTGGAAGTATTATAGCATTTTTGGAGTGTATTAAGAAGTGAACATGATGAATTAAGTATATCTAAGTATAGTACGAGATATAATGGTACTTACTATAAAAGACAAGGATAAATGGATAATTTGTTCGCTTTGGCTTGGACATACATACCTAGATGTGAAATACGTATGGAAATTTTTGATATGTTTGCTTGATGTAAACCTTTTATGAAGGAACCTAAATTTCATTATGCCTTTAATATATCTGAATTCTGGCTTTAATTTGAGTTATGGTTGTTGTCCCTATTTTTGAATAGCCTGTAGTGTTTGGGTATAACTCCAAGAATAATAAACCAAATTGCATGAAATTTACCCCATTAGAAACTTAATATATAGGGAAATAAAATAAGTTGATAATATTTTAGGCCAATGTTAGAATTAAAATTTTCCTAAAGTCAACACATAGACCAATAAGATTAAAACATTTGTGTCCAATAAAATTGTAACACATGGTCTAATAGAATTTTAAGGTACAGTCCAAAAATTGTAACACATGGTCTAACAGAATTTTAACACATGGTCCAATAGGACTGTATATATTATCCAATAGGATGAAACATGTGTCTGAGACTAGAAAATTCGTGAAAAGGCATATGGAGAAGAGGGATGGACGACATTTTGATGGCTTAGCTTCAGATTTTTCTCCTATATATTTCAACTTCTCCATCCCATCATTTTTCAGTTGGTGATTTAAGCAAAGTCAAAGAGGAAGAGATTGAAAAGCATTAGAAGAACTATTTAGCCAATTTTAATGTTTGGAAATTCACTTAATTGATTTATGTATTTGTGTATGATTGAATGGATATAAAGATTCATTTGGATGTGGAATGTTTTTTAGGATGTTTCTATGGTGTTATTTTGGGGTTACTTTGCGTGAACTTGGCCGTATATGACGAGATTATCGTGTAGTGGAATTTTATCTGGGGTTTGTTTGAGTTAGTCACATTGTTTGAGTAATAAATTAGCCTACAGACCTCTAAATTGTGCGATTTTAGTTGCATATAAAACCTAAGACATAGATCTAAATATCGTTACCAGGAACTCTTACTTAATTATGGCTCTATGACCTTGGAAATTGAGATCGAAAAATGTGACCTAATGTTGCCCTTGTTTTGGAGCATATTGTGATATTTTGCCTATATCTTATAATTTAGAAGTCCAAATGGTCTTATTGTTGGTGCTATAGAAAATATAGACATAGAGGGAAATGCTTCTACAAGATTTGGAAACCTAGTTCTAACTTTTTCTATATGCATATTAAGGAACAACTCGTGGTATGAATGAAGAGAGTGTCTGTCACGATCATGGCAATGTTTTTTCTTTTCGGATTTATACCGCATCTTATCCAAACCTTTATGAATGTGTATGAAAACTTTTAAAAACCTAGAAATAAAAGAAATAGGACTTACCATATGTGAATTTGGTGACTGAACATTGGAATTTAATATTGAGTATAATGCATTCCAAAGAAAACCTATATGTACATAAATGATTTGTTTGCGTACGTATTGTTAATATATGTATAGTATGATTATACAAGTGTGATTTGATACCCTTTAACTGGTGGTGAATTATGACTTGCACGCATGAACATGAATGCAGATTTTATTACTTGAAATGTATGTCATATGACTTGTCAATATATTTATAACGAAATTGGTAAATGATTAAAAGAAAATGTTATAGTGCTTGCTATATTGTCTTAATTGTGGATTGATAGGCATGCCTATAGGGTTAAAGTGTAGCTGCTATTGTTTGACACCAATGATGTCCACAGTTTGATACCTTCACGTATCCACAGTTCGATAACTTCGTGTATCCACAGTTCGATAACTTTGTGTATCCACAGTTTGATATCTTCAGATATCCACAGCACCCGTTATCCACACCTATAGAAAATGTGTAGGCCTAACAGAAAAAATAAAGAGATATAAATAAGAAATACATTATGACAACATAAATAATCAATATATGAATGAGCATTTGCATTTGTATTGATAATTTGTATCGTTGAGAGCATTTGCATTTGTATTGATAATTTGTGTCATTGAGAGTTGAATATCAATGTTTGAGTTTTGAAGGTGAATTTATGGTACATGAAAAAAACATTGAAGCATGTTACCAATATTTATTCGATTAAGTATGCCATCATTATTTATATTTGTGCGATGTTCATGAATGTACGTGCTTGGTGGATGGTTGTTGTGAGTGGTCATCCAAACTAAGTGCTTCCCCCATTAAGCTTTCAAGCTTAACACGGGTGTTAATCTGTGTACGTCTAGGTCATAGGAGTGAGTTACAAGGAATATTTGTTAGGACCAAGGCCAATAGCTAGGAGTAAAAGTACCTTTGGATGTGTCTTTTGATTAAATAATTGTTGTATATGTAGTAAGGGAAATTGTATTTTTTCTTTTTGGATTATCATGTTGATGTAAAGATGTAATACTACTTTTTAATGATAATGTTAAATGATATAAAATTTTGTAATGTTTGCATATATAACATTGAATAGAATTATATAGCTTGAATGCATGTATAGGAATTTGGTTGCTGCCTATGTGGTTGATTGTAGGTTACATATAAGGGGTGTTACAGCTGGCATAGGCAAATACAAGTTAATCTTATGGAGAGAGTAAGTACTACTAATTACTCTTCTCCTATTATCTGGCCTATGAATTGGATGTTTGGTTTTAATTAAAACTAAAATTAAAACAAATAAACTAAAATAGGAAACAATAATGCACGTATGATAGAGAAAATTACCTAGAAAACTCAATATCAAATATTAGTGTTAAGGTGATAAATCTTCTTAGAAACCATTAATTAATTAACCCTTTATCATGTGATTATTTTATTTATTATTGGACAATGGAAATTCCTATCTATTATTCATAACTCTTTGAAGAGTACTAACAATTTATTCATCGATTGATTGCTTTCTCAATTTATGAATTTTGCTATTAGGTTTAACCTTAATCCAAAGGAAGTATGTCGACCTATCGCTAGGTTTGCAATAAGCTCCTTTCAATTATATTATATTTATTAATACAAAAAGACTTATCAATCTCATTCATATGAAATCAAATCATGCACTGCTATTTCAGATATATTAGAACAAGCATAAAAACATAATTAAATCACAATAAATCGATTAAAATAATTGCATTGAATAAAAGAAGCAAAAAATATTGTTATGATAAACTAGGGTTCATCACACCTAGACACTAAACATGTTTAGTTACTTATAATAGAAAACAAAATCAAATATAAACATGAAAAAAAACTATTAAATAAAGAGTTCATAATTCTAACTCAAACTTTCTCTTCTATTGAGTCTTCTTGCAAGTTTAGATTGGATGTAACCTTCTATTGGAGCTCCTTTTCTGTTAACTTTATGTTTTCCTTTTCCCTTGATCCAAATCATCAAACCTCTAGTGTTTCGCATTTGAGTATGCCATAAAAGTCAATTTTCTTTTATTTTCCTTTCCTTTTATATTTAAATTTGGGGTTTTATAGCATACATGGTTACTTACACAAGCGTGTAAGAGACCATGTATAATAAAAAACAATTGAATGTGCAATTTTACATGAGCACTGAGACTTTCACAGGAACACACACGATTGTGCATCTCTAAGTTGCTTCAAAACTTCATTCTATGCCACATCTTCATTTGAATTCTTTTTATTTATGTCAATGAAGGTAACTATAACCTATAAATGCACTTGTAGTGAATTAAATGCCAAATGCACAATAAAACTATAAAATATCGAACAAAATACATCAAAATTAGTGTATAATTATAGTCAAATATGCATTTATGAAACATCCACACTTAAGCTTTTGTTTGTCCTCAAGCAAATTAAAATCTAACTTATAAACTTTACAACATCAATCCTGTATCAATCTTAACCTTTCCATTCATACTCTAAATCATTATGTCATATTAATAAAATTAACATACAAGTAGAATTAAGTTATCTTAAAACTAAATTCATAAGTAGATATTAATAGTAATCATTTCAATAATCTCATTGAAATTAAAAGCATAAACCTTTAACCATACCCAGGTTTCACTCAATGCACTATTTTATAACCTATTCTAGAATAATGAAATTTAATTGTAGTAAAAACTCTAAATCCTACTAAAAATATTCTTAATATCTTTGTAGTTTAGGATTGCTAAGTAAACATTTGACTAGACTCCATACTCCATTACAATTATTCACATTATTTTTCATATTTTTATTATTTTATTATTAGTTTCTTACTTTTCCTTGCCTCCATAAAGATTTGAGATTGATTAAATACTATAGGTTTATTCCTTGGTTTATTTTAGGTAGTTTAAAAAAGAATAAAAAAGGAAAATAAGTGGTACAAGGTAAGAATAGAGAAAATCTAAAAAATTTAGAGTAAAACATTAGTGAATTGAGTGATATTAAACAAGATAAATACATGAGAGTCTTGTGATGTTATTATTAACATATTCTCAATGTTGAAGATATCTACTAAAAGCATGTTAAAAAGGCAAGAAAGGATGATATATTAATGGTTTAAGCTATGTAAAAATAGCTTGAACACATGAATATGATACTTAAAGATTTTAGAGATCAACTAGATTCAAAGATATTATCATAGCCAATTTTCAAAAGGAAAAATCAACACAAATTCATAAAGCACATTAGTCACAAAACTAAGTACACCAAAATAATTTTGATAATGATAAAGAGGGAGATGGGTTGCACGATGATTACCAACCACTAAGAAATAATATAGACAAATTTGCACGTCTAGGTATTTAATAGAATGGAATCTATAACGAGGAGTATAGGAGAGATGGAAACCTTGGGAATATCAAAGAGGAAATTCCTTCTTTCCAAGGGAGAAATGACTTGGAAGCCTACTTAAAGTGGCAAAAAATATAGAGCTTATCTTTAATTATCTCTAAACAAAAGGTAGGACTCATTGTTATCAGATTTATTGACTATACTATTATTTGGTAGAATCAATTTATATTAAATCAACTAAGTAACCATGAGATACCTATTGATAAGTGGGAGGATATGGAGATGATCATGCTAAGGTACTTTATCTTTAATAATTATTATAGGGGTTTGTTCCAAAAGTTGCAACACTATACTCAGAGGCTAAAGAATGTTTACAAGTACCAAAAGAGAAGGAGATTGTTATGATTTAAGCTATATTTTTGCAAAAAATATTAAACCTTGAAAGGAAACTTAATTACACTTCTAAAATAGAAAACTGCTTGTTACCACATGTTGGTGATAGTAAAGGAATACAAAAGTGAATTAGGAAATTACACATTACAATAGAAAAGGAGATATTGATTGTGCTGGAATTTTAATTTTTGTATACTGATTTAAAGTTTGATCTATTGCACCAAATTCTTGCAAAATTCTTCCCAAAGGAGACTTTTATCTTGAAAGATTTTGAAATTTCTTTCATCCTATACAGTAGTGTCTGTTAAAGAAAAAACTATTTAGAAGCATTGGTGAGTAGTGTTATTTAGATGTTGTTTAAGCTATCTAGTTTTGCATTTATCATACATTTTCTAAGAAGTTCCCTCTATATATCTCTTATGTAGCTACATTTGAAAAATAGGTGTTTATAAATTTACTCTACCTTTTTACATAAAAAGCACCAATTGATGAGCTTTATGTATTTGGCAATTTTGTCAACTTTTCTCGGCTTGTCTTTCATAACAATCCAGATGGTAAAGATAATTTCATAACAATCCAGACTATGTTGCTTTGGTCCATGTCAACTTGGGGAAGATTTTTGAAAAATAATTTCTTGTATGATGGATTCAAGTATTTATTTGTCAACCTTTATATCACAATAATTATCATATATTTCATTCGTAAAAGAACTAGATAGTATTAAGTTCTAGAATATTCCTTATTGAATAATGTTGTAGCTATAAAGGTATTCAATTGAATTGAATTCCTTAGTGAATTAGCTTCATTCGTATTGATCAATGAACCCATACAAAACCATTTATCATACCAAAAATTAATTGACTTCTAATTCCCAACAAGAACAATAAAATTAGTCTTGTATTTGTCTCTCAACTTCAAAATAACCTATAAGGTAGTAGAGGGGAAGTGTGACCAGTTAATTGCCTTGATGCTTTTATTACTGATAAAATAGTTATGGATCCACTTGCTCCTAAGAGATTGTTTGTCATCATTAGTCCCCACAATCTCTTTGTGGGCAAGTTAGTATTCATTGTTTTGATAGAATAAATCCCCCATTCCACCCTGATTACTTGGAGTAAAAAATTTCACTTCACCTTACCTTGGTTTTATAGATTTTTTCCTTACTACCAATCCAAACAAAATTACTGAACACTTTTGAAAATGGTTTTAATGATTGAACTTGGAAAAGCTAAGTGACTGTAAGGCCATAACATATAACCTAGAAGTATTATAGCATGTCTAGGGTGTATCAAGAAGTGAACGTAATGAATTAAGGACTTCTAAGTATAGTAAGAGAAATAGTGGTATTTAATATAAAAGACATGGGTAGATGGATAATTTGTTTGCTTCAGGATGGACATACATACTTAGACATGAAATATGTATAGAAACTTTTAATATTTTTTCTTGGATTATGAGCATGATGTGAGGGGAACTGATAAAAGAAGTATTCTGTAAGAAAATGGTATGTTTTGTGTTAAATTTGATGTATTTGTGTGTTACTGTTGCATGATAAGATTGAAGTTAGTTGATTTAGGATGTGTACCTCACTAAATGGATAGGTTCCACTGAGTAGACTTCTATAATTTGGAAATATCTTGGCTTGTAGACCTTTAAATTAAATAATTCTGACTGGGAATTAAAATAAAGACATAGATCTAAAAATTTTGTAAAGGAACCAAAATTTGATTCTACTTCTAAGATTTCTTAATTTTGGTTTGAAGTTGAGTTATAGCTACTTTCCTTGTATTGGAATAGCCTATAGTTTTTGGGGTATAACTCTTGATATAATTAACTAAATTGCATGAAATTTATTCCATTGTAAGATCAAGGCATAGAAAAATGAAATTAATTGATAATATCATAGGCAATGAGGGAATTAAAGGAAGAAGAAGGAACAATATGCAATTTTTCTAAAGTTAACACATGAACCAATTGGATTAAATCATGTGTGACCAATAAGATTAAAGCTTGTGTATGTGCGATAGAATTGTAACACATGGTCTAATATAATTATAGCACATGGTCTAATATAATTGTAACATACAGTCCAATATATTTATAACACGTGTTCCAATGGGATTGTAACACATGTTCCAATAGGATTGTAACATGTGGTCCAATGGGATTGAAACATGTGTTGAAGATTAGAAAATTTATGAAAAGGCATATGGAGAGGGTAGATGGATGGAATTTTAATGGCTTAACTTCATATTTTTATCCTCTCCATTTTGCCTTCTTCATTCCATCATTTTTCATTTGTTGATTCAAGCAAAACTAAAGAGGGATGGAAGGAAAAGCATTAGAAGAACTACTTTGCCAATTTTAAGGTTTAGGACAAGACTTAATATAATTTCTCTTTGTATTTATGTTTGAATAGATAAAAAGATTCATTTAGATGTGGAGTGGTTTTTGGGATGATGCTTTGGTGTTATTTAGTGTTATCTCGCATATAATTGGTTGAATATGACAAGAGAGTATCATGTAATGGAATTCTGTCTAAGGTTTGTTGACCCATTCATATTATTTGAATCATAACTCAGCCTACAAACCTCGAAATCAGGTGATTTTAGTTTCATGTGAAACCTAAGAGATGGAATAGAAAAATATAGAAGATACTTTGTCTTAATTATAGTTTATGACATGGGAAATTAAGATAAAAAAATGCTGATTTGATGTTGCGCCTATTTTAGACTAGCTTGTGATATTTGGTCTATATCTTATGATCATGAAGTTCAATTGGTCTAACTATTCATTCTATGGAAACTAGAGACATAGAGGAACAAATTTCTGAAAGATGCAAACCCTAATTCAAACAATTTATATATTCATATTAAGGAACAAGCAGAGTTCATCATGTGATTTGCTTCTAGACTAATTGTTTGTCTGTTTTTAGATCCACTGTGGGCTTAGCTCAAATTCCATTATTTTAAGTTTATTTTCATTTCTAATTTTTACCAAATCTTATCTAAACCTTTTTGAATAGGTATGAAACCTTTCAACACCTACAAATAAATGAAATAAGAGTTAACATGTGTGAATTGGGTGATTAAACATTTGAACTTAATATTGAACATAAGCATGCTAAAGAAAACTTACACGTATATAAATGATTGGTATGCATATTTATTACTCATATCTGTATAGTGTGATTATACAAGTGTTATTTTGACACCTTTCTAATGATGATAAGTTACAACTTTCATCTATGAACACCGATATATATTAATGACTTTAAATGTATATCATACGACTTGTCAACATATGATTGGTGAAATTGACAAATGATTAATGAAATGTTACAGTGCTTGGTCTATTGTCTTAGTAATGGATAGATAGGCATCACTATAGGGATACAGTGGACCTGCTATAGTTTGACACCAATGTTGTCTTCATTTTAAGACTATAATGTCTCCATAATTTGATGCCTTCAGGTATCCACAGTTTGATGCCTTTAGGTATCCACACTTTGGTACTTTCAGATATCCACATCTATTGTTATCCACATGCAAGGGAATGTGCAAGACTAATGCAAAAACTAAAGCAAATAGATATAAATAAGAAGTACAACATGACAACAAAAATAATTGGTATCGATGAGCATTTACATTTGTATTGATAATATTTTGACTTTTGAAGGTGAATTTATGGTATATAAACAACATATTGAAGCATGTTTCATTATGTATTTGATTAAGTATGCCATCACTATTTATATTGTTGTGATGTTTATGAATGTATGTGCTTGGCGGATGAATTCCATTAGTGGTTATCCAAACTAATTGTTTCCTCACTAAGCTTTCAAGCTTCCTATGGGTGTTAATCCATATATGTCCAAGTTATAGGAGTGAGGTACATGGAACATCTAGAAGGACCAAGGCCAATAGATAGGAGAAAAGGTAATTTGGAGTGTGTTTTTGGCTAAAGATGATTGTATATGTACTAAATAGAGGAAATTGTATATTTTCTTTTAGATTTCCATGTAAATGTAAAGATGTATTACTATTGTTAAATGATAACGCTAAGCACTGGGAAGTTTTGTAATGTATATATGTGTAACATTGAATATAATTGTATATCTTGCATGCATGTAAAGGAATTTGGTTGCTATGTGTGTGGATGGTTCCACCTAGGGAGTGTTGCAGTGAGTAACTAATAGTATTAATAGAATTAAGGATAGAATTAATAAGTTGAACTCTTCTTGTGGTTGAAAGGTGGTTAAAGCTCCAAGTTGAAATTCTGGACTATATTTTATCTAGAAGTTCAATGTACTCTCTTGCTTTCACTTTATGAGAATTGACAGGGATGCTTAGATATATGTGGATATATAAAATATGATCTATATCAAAATAAAGGTAGAAAGGTAACTAAAAAGAAAGTATAACCATTTACAAAAGAAAAATCTTTGCCACTTCCAAATAGAAATGGAGTTAGAAAAAGGGATATGGCTACTCCTAAAGTTAAAGTTGAACTGCTTAAGAAGAAGGAAAACCCCTCATAAACTAGAAGGTAAATCTAAAATCCAAACTTGTATTGCGATAATAATTGCTTTTTTCATTTAAGTACAAAGCATATAACTTTATAATGTCTTAATGAAAGGACAATGGTTATGCGAGATAATAGAGAGATTGAGATTGAAGTTGAAATTAATGAGGATTCCATGTCACTATTATAATATGGTGATGATAATGGTGATGAGTATTTAGTACATGGGGAGGCAATTATGGTTAGGCATGCACTAAATTTCTAAGTTAAAGAAAATGATTTTAGTAAATAACCAGAGAATATTTTTCATTCAAGATGACACTTCAACAATAAAGTAGCATGATAATTAATAACGGTAGTTATAAAAATGTAGTTGGCACACTACCTTGATTGAAATGTTAAGATTTCCTATCATAAATATCGTTGTTTATATAATCTTTAATGACTAAATGGGTATAGTGCGTTGAGGGTCAATAAACAACTATTGGTTTTATTTCTCGATTAGAAGATATTATGAAAAGGTTAAGTATGGCATTAAGCAGTGCCTAAAATTTGGGTAGCCTAAATCTTGATTGGGTCAATCCAAATCCACAAATTGTTTTTTATTAATTTTCAATATAAGATATAACATAACTTTCTCCCTGATTGCATTATCTCTCCATTTGTTATCCTTTTTTTAATGTTTTACATTTGTTTTAGTTTCCAAGTAGGCAACTGTTGTTGATTATTGCTCTGCATATTTTCTATATGCTTATTGATATTGTAAAAAACAACAAAGAATGGAAAAGAAACTTATTTAAAGTTAATAATTAAGTAAATTAAGACATTGCACATGGAGAGGAGGATACATAGGATTGCTAGTTTATTGATGATGGGATCCAACTTCACAACAAGCCCAAAAAGGATTAGAATACATTTCAATTTTAAAATATATGAGTTATAAAATTTAGCAAGATCAATTTGAAAAATATTTTTGAATCAGGAGGGGAGTTTTTCCTATGTGTTCAAATGCCAACGATTTGCTACTTACTCAAAAAATAGTATGGATACACTACAAGTAACTTGCAACTTATAAAAATCTCTTTAGAAAAAAAGATCCTTAGAACTTGATCAACAAAAATATTATGGATGGTAAAGTTGATTTTAGGCTTAATAATTGAATGTAATCAAATGGAAATAGTTTAAATATATGTGGCAAAGGATGGTATGAAAGAACTTAAAACTAGGGTCTCTACAATGTCCTCTATTTAAGATTTTGCACAATCATTATGAGATATTTTTAGTACAGATATTACATAAGTTCAATACCTTGGATATCCCAGTTATTTGTCTACTTAAGGACTTTACAATTAGAACTCATGCACTTGTCAAAATACTACTTCCTTTAATGAGCCTAGAATGAAACAAGCTTGAGATTTAATGCTCTGAATATTCATAAACTTGATTTCATATTTTCATTCCATGTTATTAAATCCATGAATACATCCCATCAACACTAGTTGCATCTATTGATCATGTAATTTCTCTCTAACCTTGTCAATTACACATATTTCCTAATAAGGAAGTAAAATAGTGCAATTAGCCTTTATATGAATGGACTTGGAAAGAGACAAAAGTTCTTCAAACATCGAAAAAGGAAAATTAGAAAAAAGCATTTCATTAAGATTTATTTTCAGTGAAGATGGTAAGAAATGTATTTGTTCATTATAAAGTAGACTCCAATTTTGTGGCATTCAAAATTATTATAATTTAAACTCTCGCTAGAAATATACAAGTTTTTAGCTACCATCATCACAGTTAATGCATGTCATAAGAGCAAAGTAGAAAAATTACAAGCTTCCTATCTCAAAGTGGTTTTTGTTTCTATTTAAAACAAGGCTAGTTCAATATAAATAAAATTCAATCAATCCATAAAATAATTTATTTGAAAAGGAACTTACTTATAAGGAGTTCAGGCAAGAAGTGCTTTTGATTAAGAATAATTAACAAAAAATAGTTAGGTTTTGAGCCAAGTAAGACAATTAAATCTAAGCCCGAGCCCTACTTAAAGTCTGAATATTAAAAAAAAATTCTCAAATCCAACATGAATTCAATTAACTTTGACAAAGTTTATGGACTTTGGTTTAGACCAAAATTGACAATCCTAAATGAGGAATTGTGTGATGCGACACTGATAAATAATGATAATATTCTCTTAGGGAGGCTATAGGAATTCGATTAAAAAAGGCCATATTGGATGGGTTTACAAGTAGTTATTCTTTTTTTATAGAAAACCAATGTATTAGTCCTGTACCATTAGCACCTAGACAGACATATAAAGATCAACTCAAAATAAGTGATATAGAGAAAATTGGGCTGAATTAGGGTGACATATCACAAATGAGAAAAGGAAGAAAAATTGATTGAAAAGAAAAAGGATATGTTGGAAGAAAAGTGAAGAAACATGTGAACTTTTATGTTAGAGAGAGTAAGATCAAGAGAGTTTTCTATTCTAACTAACCCATAATTGTACTCTCATACAAAAAGACTTGTTTTAATACTAAAATTCTTGACATTTCCTTACTTAGTGTGGTTCTTTTTCTTTTTGCAAGAATTCCTAGGTGTATTTTCCAATGATTTTCTTGGCAATTACCACCAATGAGGTGCATTTAACACCAAATTGGTCACACCTAGTGCTATCTTTCCAAATATACATCTTATAAAAGAAATTCGAAGGAGAATAAGGAACTTCAAAAGCAACTTGAAGAGCTTTTGTCTAATAAGTATGTGAGAGAGAGAAAAAGTTTGTGTATTATTATAGTTTTGTTTATTCCTAAGAAGCATGAGTCATGAAAGAAAGTGTTGTCCATTAAGCTATAAATAAAATAGAGATAAACATATTAACATCTCATTCCTAGATTAGATGTATACTAGATGAGTTACATGATTTTTATAAAAAAAATTGATTTAAAAATTGGACATCATTGAATTAGGATAAAAGAAGGACATGGGTGGAAAGCAACCTTTAATATAATTTTAACAAAGGATAGCTAAAGGTTCAAAATTTATGGCCAAAAGCTATTTCATAGAATACACTCTACATATTATAGAAATTATATATAATATAGAAATCTATACAATAGTATAAATTTATACTTAATATAGAGTAATATGATTAAATAGAATAACATGATAACTAAGATGTGAGAAAATTTATATATTATCTATAAATTCATATATTATTATATTGATTACAATATATCACTATATTAATTACAATTATTATCTATACATTCATATATCATTATATTAATTACCATATATCATTATATTAATTACAATATATTTAAAAAATAATTGGAATGTAACATACTGCTTCCATAAAGCATATGCCTGAACATCCAAAGGATATTTAAGAACATACCCTTTGAGATTGGCACGTTAGAATAACCACTTTAACTAACTAGGACATAACACAAAACACAAGTATTCAAAACGATCAGCTTCTCCCATTTCATTCACAAACATAAACTTACATTGTTACATCACAATCCATAATCCATATATATATATATATATATATATACACACATTACATAACATTTGAGGGTTTACTACTTTATAGAAAATATACAACATGAAATGGGATGCTAACTACAAAAAAATTGCAAATTAGACTCCTCAGATATCAGCTGACCAGACCTCTAAGCCATTCCTGTTCCCAAAATGAAAGTACTAGAATTCTACTAGCTTACCTTAGAAGTTAGAACTCCCTTGTACTTGAAAATCAACATTAAAATTTTGATGAGTTTGTGAACTCATTTAGTGACGCATCATCGATATACTCACTCCAATTAGAACATAAATTCAAGCATATAACCAATTTCAAGAAGTTTAACACATCATCCAGTATCAATCCCACATCACATTTTGTCATATTTCATCAATTAAAAGTACAACAAGTATAAAAACATTTCATAACACTATTCCAGAGTAATCCATTCATTCATCTCAATAATTCATATGTTATAAGTAAAGTTATATATATGCAAATGCACATGTGACTCTATTTCAATTTTAGTTTATTACGAATGAGTGCCTATTTACTGTCCCGTATCTGTTATGAATATCGTGCTTATTATTAACTGAGCCCATGGCTCGTTATGCACAATTCCTAAGTTTAAAGCTCTTTTTTACGTTTGTCACTCCGATCATAACTCCTTTTCTTGATCATGAAAGCCATGTAATGGAATGCATCAATTCAAATAATATGCTATCAAAACTTTTCATTCAATGCACTCATATCATTTATCACATTCTTCATATTTGAGTTCGACATTCAACATTCAGTTGACTATGCATTCTATAGTACATACACAATTTGAAAACATTTCCATATTTAGTCCAAAGTGTCAAATTCCTCGGACCAAAAATGTACGAAATCATATCACTTAGATAAGTATTGTTCATTAATTGAATGTTAACCAAAAACAATTCAATCACGGTGATAAACATCTAGGTTAACTCACAGTATGCTCTAGATAAGCTATTGTCTTAATGATCCAGCAATGTCTGGATGCTAACGATCAACTTATGCCTCTTTAGTCATGCAATACACACATATTTTTACACATTACTAAGTTAATCAATCATATGATTATTTTCTCATACACATGTATATATGCCATGTTCAATGCATGGTCAATTGACTTTCCGAGTACGTATCCTTATTTATAAATCTTGACAATTCAAGCATCATAGCTTGTACATCTAGTTTATAATTAGGTTTATATTTAAGTAAGTTTGATTACTTTAAATTCATCAATGATACATTCACCAACCTTTTCTAGCAATATATATTCAAACAATTTCCTAATTCTTATTCATTCATACCTAGTTTGCATTACTCATAGCCTTTGGATCACAATTACATTCATAAGAACACCTTCATTCCTTTAATACTCATAAATTCCAGATTATATATATATTGATTTCAAAGAATCCATTCCTTAAGTTAAAACATCAATTAACAACCTAAGCTTATCAAACCTTTAACCAATTAATCAAACATCAATCTACGTTCGTGCCTTAATCAAGTCCAAATATTCCAAAGTAAAGTAACTTTTCATTAGTTGATTCAACAGTCACACAAAACAGAAAATTTTCATTTCAAAGCATTGCCCATGATCATAAAGGACCTTCCCATGATTGTGGGATGAGTGAACGGAATGTTGACTCTCCATTTTCCTTTAATTTCTTCAAATTCTAACACTTTCATACTAAATTCAAAACATCTTTATATTAGTCCATTAATTATACCTCAATTATACCTTAGTTATACTTCAATCCCTCATCAGTTTGATCCCCAATTCCAACTCAAAATCATTCAATTGGGAGATTGTAAACTATTTATCTTTCATTCATACAAAAACAAAACAGAAGCTTTCATTAACTTAATCTCATCATATATGTAGTCCTAGTTTTTTACAAAATTCAAGAACACTTCACTATCACCTTTTTTTTAGCATAAATTTACCTTCATTTAAACTTCCAATCTTAATCTAAATCATCCATGTAGCAAACTATACCTACGGTTCTCATGCATCAAAAACAAAATAGAAATGTATCCAATTTATATATCATTTTTCCAGCACACTTCATCATCAACATTACATGTTATCCATCCTAATTCAATCATCATAAACACAAAGATCAATACTTTACTTACTTGTTTAGCTCAATTTCCACCTTAGTTCATCAAGTCTACTTGTTTAGCTCAAGTTCCACCTCAATTCATCAAGTATACTATGCCTTATATGCATGCAAGATCATCTCAAATACAAGGTGGGAATTGGGTAGGTTTTCAACAAGGATAAAAGACAACAACATGTACAACAATGATTTCGATCTATAACTGTCTTTATGAAGGTAAAAGCATGGATTTTGGTGTGGCAATTAAACAAAACTTAGGCAAAATGAAGAGATGTAAAGGGGAGCAATCATTCGGTTATGAGAAAAGAAGATGAGAGTTTAAGCAAAAAGTTACAAATGAAACAACTTGCCATGTGTGTGTTGTATGGTGTGATTAATGTTAGGACACTTGTCATGAGTCTAGGCTAGCGACAAGTCCTCTCTTCGTCCTACCATTTGTCACCTGAATCTTAAGCCATTTGTCACCTGAATCTTAAGCCATTTGTCACTTAATTTCCTATGCCCTTTATCACTTAATTTTCCATGTCAATGTCACTCATTTTATAAGCCATGTAGGCTTAGTCATCTTAAATTTCCATATGTCAACTTATCTTGCCAATTGACTTTTTTCTTAGACTAAATATACATTTTGATTTATCAGTTTCCAATTGTAACCATTAATTCAAAATTTACTACTTATAATCCATGAAACTAAATTCAAGACATAAGCAATACACATTCAAATCATAATCGTTTTAAACCTTTCATAACCCGGAATATGTCAATTGAGTGCAATTTTCCTAAATCAACATTTATGTTTATATATGTAACATCCCATTACCTATGGAAAGGTTAGAATAGTAAATATGAATGATTAACAGGAACTTAAGAAAGGCATTTATATATATTCATGCATAATATGGTATTCACCTATACATGAATTGTGATATTTGTTCTGCATATGAAATTAATTGTACATGCATTCATGAATAATTTCGGGTACAATTGGATTGAATTGTGATTCTTGAAAAATTGTGAATTTTAGAGATTTATGAATGTTTCTATACTGAAACTATTATTGATTATTAGAATTGTGAACTTTATAAATTTTTGGTGAACTTAGGATTTATTTTGTAATTTATAGAATATTATGGAAAATAGGAAAAAGAAGAGAACTAATCAAATGAGGAGTTGGAGATAGTTGGATTGTAAAGATGAGAGTTAAAGGGAGTTAGTTCAAAAGAAACTAAGTTAGAACTTGGACTTTAGGGAGATGATAAGTGTAAAGTTGCTTTTATGATGTCTTAGAAGTTTGAGTAATTCGATAGTTAAAAAGGGGTTGGTACTCTGCCTATGTTCTTTCCTTGTTATCATTTTGTCCAAATTTCTTCCCATACACAGAGTTTTCCTTCAAACTCTTTCCGAGAGTTAACCCTGATTCTTCATAACTCTTACCATTTCCTTTAATCAAGTGTTTCTTCTGCTTTAAGAAAAACTAGAAGTTGATTGTATTCATAGAGGAGTATGATAGTTAGCATGCAATTAAGGCTTTGGAGATAGTTGAAGATTTGGAGTTTTCAATAAGAAGGTAATGAATAAATTCTTTAGAATTAGAGATTTTTGAAATAAATTTGATGAGTTGTTGTCATCTGCATGAACATGCATTCTCAGATAATTGTATTCCTACACATTGTGTTAAAAAGATGGAAATTTAGGGAATATGTGTTATTTGGGTGTTGTTGGATTATTAGTGATTAGGTGTCGTAGAAATGAATCTTCGAGTTGAAATAGAAATAAAATAATGTATAAGATTAGTTGGAGAGTTAGATATGGAAAGGTAATATGCTATGTTTCTTCACTGAGCATGTATGAATACTTAGGTGTTTATATGAGAGTTGATGAAGATGTAGAGATGTTCAGGAGCATAGATATACCATCTGTCTTTCTTCAATTCGTCTGCCTTTTTATTTGTAATTCATCTGCTTTGGAATTGTCTGTTCTTCACTTCTTCTATCCTTTGGCGCTTCTTCTGTGTTTGGCTTCTATTGTCTACTTTGACTTCTATCATCTGCTTTGACTTCTATTGTCTGCTTTGACTTCTATCGTCTGCTTTGACTTTTATCGTCTGCTTTGACTTCTATCATCTGCTTTGACCTCTCATCCTCTGCCTTTTGCTTCCGTCTATGTTTTGTTTTCGACTATGTTTTGTTATCGTCTGTCTTTCATCTGCCTTTGAGATTCCGTCTGCCTTTAGACACTTCGTTTGTCTTTGGCATATCATTTTCCTTTTGCTTTTGTCAATCCTTAGCCATCGTCTGTGTTTTGAATATTTGTCTACTTCTTCTTTGTCTACCTTTTGCTTATAGGACCAAATAATATCATTTGCACTCTTTAATTTAACGTGAATAGTAGATTCGAAAGTTAGAGTTTGGAGAGAAATCTGAAATGGCTCTTTAGTTTTTGAAACTTGATTCAGATGATTTGTTGAGGTATAAACCCTACGAACAATGCTAGTTAAATGAGATTCGATATTTGAGTGCGGTTTTGATAACCTAGATGGAAGGATACCCAGGGATTGTCATGAACATGCATTGTACATAATCTTTTCTATATATGTGCATTAATGAACTCGCATATTTGCACAGATTGTGATATATGTGTGAATTATTTTGTTATAGAGGAACAGTTGGAACGTCAACTTCCTGGCGTTGCGGGCACTTCCAAGCAATAGCTTCAGGAGTAACTTGTGAGTAACCTAGACGGTCTCACTTAATTTCTAGTTGTTTAAATTCTGTTGAAAATGACTATATGATTATGGCCTAAGTGTTAATTCCAGACATGGAGGTCCGATGATAATGATATTGGATTGAGATATTGAAGTCCTACTTGTATGTGAATGAGATGAAATAAATGTGCACTTGATATAAAATTGTCAATTGATTCTCAACGTCAGTTGAATGCCAGACTTAGGTCCGATGACTCAAAAATTCTGTTTGAACATTCTTATAAGATTGTGATATATGCGGTATGCAGAAACTATTGCCTTTCATAAAGTGCATGCTCAGATAAAGGCATTGTGACTCGAATTGCCTTTATGAAGCACTTCCACGTAGAGCTATGCTCCGTGATTCTGTTTGATTGAACCCTATGGGCCAATATTAGTATAAGCCTATGATAGGCATTCGGTCACATCAATAAGAAAGAATGTGAGTCTCATGTGCATTGCTGATGCATGATATATATATATGGTTATAAGTGTTAAATGTACAATGTGACATGGTTTGTTAAGTGTATGTGATCTCATATGATATGTGCTATGTGTAATAATGTGATGCATGAATTGAGTGAACCACCAATGATGGTTACCTCATTGAGTTCGCAAAATTCACCAAAAATGCAATGTTGTCTTTTCAGGACCGAGAGACGACTCTATCGAGTGAGAGACTCTACGTGATTTTGGCAAGAGCAGTCATGGCTCAAAGGTTGGACAACTGGGATTTTTGGATGGCTTAGATAGACATGTATATTTTCCTCATTCATATAATGCTTTTGTTCTAGGTTAATGATTTATATATATTAAGTGTTTGAAAGATAATGTAAACCTTCGAGTTGTGAAATGAAATAAGGAAGAGGTTAGGTTTTAAATTATTGTGGTTTCCTTATAATGTTTTATAATGATTAATGACTTGATGCCATGTGAAGTTTATGTAGTGATCGTTAGTAGCTCACCCTTATCGTAGGATATGTGTCGGAATGACCTCCAGGCGTTCCGGTGTGTACCATGCGGTAAGGGGGTGCTAAAACCATACCTCTTCTCACAGTGCTCACAAACTGGAAATTGATTCTATTCTGTACCCCTTCCACTGCCAGTCTGTGAAAACCTACCCCTCTGCCCAAATCCTGACTGCCTGGATCTACCTGATGATTTGAAGGGTCTATTCTGATGCTTACTAAAACTCCTGTCAAAACTACCATGACTCTCACTAGGCCTCTTCCCTCTGGACCCTTGCCCAGTCTCAGCATGTTTCTCTCTCATCAGCTGTTCAATTCTAATCGAAGCAGCCCTCAACTCAATGAAAGCACCCAGATCTGACCGTGCCAACCTTGTTCTGATCTCCATATTAAGTCCATTCTCAAACCTTCTACACTTGTCTTCTTCTGTAGGAATCAAAGCAGTAGCATAACCCATCAGCTCATTAAATCAGATCTCACATTCAGCCACTGACATCCTACCTTGCTTCAATTCCAAGACATCTTCATGTCCAAATAGATTTTGGGCATGTAGTTGTCTCTAAAGACCCTCAGAAAGTCTTCCCACTTTAATTGGTAGGACGTAGTGGTACTGCCTGAAACAGTTTTCCACCACTGATAAGCTAGGAGACACTGCATAATCGAACCTCTCATCAGGCTCGCAATCTATTTGATCAAATACCCTCTCCGTGCTTTCTAACCATCCCTTAGCCTCAGCAAGGTCTGTGCTACTATAGAAGCCCACAGCTCCCTGCTTCCGCAACTTATCATACCTCCTCTCCCTTCTCTTGGGAACTCTTGGAGGCATCTCCTCATATCGAGGTACCGAGGAGTCTCAACTAGCTCGTACTGATCCTTGGTCAGCTGGTTAATCAATTTGATCACCTAGAACAGATGACCTATAACAACAATAAATTTCAATCATTTTTCTGCACTTCTCACAATATTTTAGGCTTAACATTCTATATGTTCCAACAGATGCCAAACTTGCTCTGACACCACCTAAATGTAGCACCCCCTTACCGCAGGGTACACACCGGGACACCCAGAGGTCATTCCGGTACATATCCTATGATAAGGATAAGCTACGATCGATCACTACATTAACTTCACATGGCATCATATCATTACTCACTTAAAAAGCATCATAATAAAATCATAATATTTTAAAACTAACTTTTTCCTCATTTCATTTCACAAAACCGAAACTCTACATTGTATGTTTCAACACTTACTATATGTACCTCATCAAACCTAGTACAAAAATATTACATGAAAGAGGAAAAGTACAAAGTCTATCTAATCTATCCAAAAATTCCAGTAGACCGACCTTTGAGCCATGACTTCTCTTGCCAAAACACAATCTACATGGCTGGTAGAGCCTCTCAGTAGCTAGAGTCGTCTCTTGGTCCTAAAACGACAACATTGCAATTTTGGTGAGTTTTGTGAACTCAGTGAGGTAACCATCATCAATGGTTCACTTAATTTATGCATCACATCAATACACGTATCATATTCATATTTTCGAATAATTGATTTTGTATCACAATCTCACTTAAGCATAAGCAAATTTTGCATTTCAATCAATCAACATACTTAACAGATGCATATGTAATGCTCATGAGACTCTTTTCCAATTGTTACGTTGTTGTGATCGAGTGCCTAAACTGTCCCGTATCCATTTGGATACCAGGCTCATTGATAACTGTCCCTTATCCGATGGGGATACAGGACTCATTATACATTGAGCCTGAGGCTCTGAAACACTTGTGAGCTCGAGGCTCATTTTCACTCGTTGAGCTTTAAGCTCTGATTGTTGGCTACTCTAGTCACAACTTCCATTATCTAATTATGCATTCATGAATGGAATGCATGTAACACAATCAATCACATCATATAGCACATAGGTCTTCACATTCACATACAAGTAGCACTTCAATATCTCAATCCTCATTCCCATTCATCGGACCTCTGTCCGGAATCCACAATTAAACATATTCCTTTATCATTCACAGCATAACTTAAGCAAACAATAATTGAGAGAAATCATCTAGGTTACTCACAAGTTGCTCTCGAAGCTAATGTCTAGAAGTGCCGGCAACGTCTAGAAGTTGACGTTCCAATTGTTCCTTTATAACAAATAACATACACATATATCACAATTTGCACAATTATGCGTGTTTATTAATGCACATATATGAAATGAATTATGTACAATGCATGTTCATAACAATCCCGGGTATCCTTCCATCAAGGTCATCAAAAAAACAATCAAATATCGAAACTCACTTAACTAGCATTAGTTCATAGGGTTTATACCTCGACAAACCATTTGTATATAATTTCATAACCTATGAGCCATTTCAAATTTTCTCCAAACTCTGACTTTCGAGTCTACTGTTCTTGATCATTAAGACAATGAAAATAAAGTAATTTGACAGTACTCCCTTCTAGAAAAGTATTCCTTTATGCCTTATCTTTCTAATGACACCAAAATCATTCAATTTGGTTCTGTCCTTAATCATATTAAACCTTTTTCTATTAGGGCAACCAGTATAACTTTCGTTATAGTTATCGGATCAAGATCCTTGTTAGCTGGTTTGAGAGAGGACTTCCAGGTCTATAAATTTCTTGAAGACCTTAAGAACGAATTCTATCATCTGAAGGGTCAAAGATGGACCAGAAGATACAAAATGAACAGTATAAAGAAGAAGAAGTCTCAGTCACTTGGGCAAAAAGCAGACGAATGCAATAAGCAGACGAATGAAAAAGCAGACAAATGCCAGAAGTAGACGAAATAGAAAGGCAGATGAAATTCGTCAAAAAGTAGACAAAACAGAAAGGCAGACGAAATTCGTCAGAAAGTAGACGAAGCAAAAAGGCAGAAGAAATGGAAAAAGACAAACGAAGTGGAAAACACAGACGAAGCGAAACATAGACGGAAGCAAAACATAGATAGAAGCAAAACATAAATGGAAGCAAAACTCAGACGATGCGCAAAACCCAAACGATGCGCAAAACACAGACGATGCGCAAAACCCAGACGATGCGCAAAACACAGATAGAAGCAAAACATAAATGGAAGCAAAACTCAGACGATGCGCAAAACCCAAACGATGCACAAAACACAGACAATGTGCAAAACCTAGACGATGCGCAAAACACAAACGATGCGCAAAACCCAGACGATAGATGAATGCACTAAGTAGACGATAGGTGGTCAACTTAAGATGAAGAAAAGTCAACCACAGACGATAGACGAATACAATAAGAAGACGATTGAGGTGGTCAACTTAAGACGAAGAAGAATCAACCACAGACAATGCGTCTATATAGACGATAGACGAATACAATAAGCAGATGATTGAGGTGGTCAACTTAAGACAAAGAAAAGTGAACCACAGACGATGCGTCTCTACAGAAGATAGACGAATACAATAAGCAGACGATTGAGGTGGTCAACTTAAGACAAAGAAAAGTCAACCACAGACGATGCGTCTCTACAGATGATAGACGAATCCAATAAGCAGACGAGTGAGATGGTCAACTTAAGACGAAGAAAAGTCAACAACAGACGATGCATCTCTACAAACGATAGACAAATACAATAAGCAGACGACTGAGGTGGTCAACTTAAGACGAAGAAAAGTCAACCACAGACGATAGATGAATACAATAAGCAGATGATTGAGGTGGTCAACTTAAGATGAAGAAAAGTCAACCACAGACGATGCGTCTATACTCCTCAACTTAAAACCTTTTTCTTGAACATCTCTAAGTCTTCATCATCTCTCGTATAAACACCTATGTATTCATACATGCACAGTAAAGAAATAGAGCATATCACCTTTCCATATCTAACTCTCCACACTAATCCTATATATCATTTCATTGCCATTTCAACTCCAAGAACCATTTCCACAATACCTGATCACTAATAATCCATAAAAACTCAAATAACACCATATCCCCAAAGTTTCATCCCCTTAACACAGCGTTCAAGAATATAAATATACGTAAATGCTATGATCATGCACTGAAAATAAATTCATCAACTTTATTTCAAAAATCCA
>JAOSBN010000008.1:37616654-37643813 GCA_027563595.1 Erythroxylum suave | reverse complement strand
TTTTTCTCCGTTCTTTGTTTTCGGATGTCGGATACACTTTGTTAAGTTTTTGGTTTGCTTCCGCTTCGATTCGCTTTCGATTCGTCTTCGTTTTATGTTTCCGTTTCTCTCGTTTTCGATACTTTGTATTTGTTATTCGATTCGTATCCGCTTCTGTTTTTGCTTCTGATTCGGGCTTGCTTTGCTTTGATTTTGTTTCATATTCGTTTGTTTCGTATTCGTTTTCGATTTGCTTCCATTTTCGTTTTGCGTTTTAATTTGTTCTCCACTTCTTCCGTTCGGATTCCTTCTTATAGGATCCGTTCCTTCAATTTGTTTCGCCTTTCAATTCGAACCTTATCTTCGTTTCAAAATTTTTATCTCGTTTTTCGCTTTTTTCGGTTGGGGTCCGAGTCCCGGATCGGGTCCCAACAGATGCATTCCATTACATGAATGCATGAAATATAAAGGCGGTTGTGACCAGAGTAGCCACCGAAAAAGAAGCTTGAAGCTCAGAAACTGTGATAAGAGCCTCCGACTCGATTGTGATTGTGCCCGGTATCCACTAAGGGATATGGGACATCATTTGATATAGCCCGGTATCCACTAAGGGATATGGGCTAGATAAAAAAGCACTCGGCCACAACAAAGCAATAAATGGAAAGTGGGTCTCATACACACTGCATATGCATAATATGACTGATTAAATCATATTAATTGTGAAATGTGAAATGTTGTGAATGTGAATTTATATGATTATGAGACTAGGTGAGCCATCATCACTCATTGAATTGGCAAAACTCACCCAAAATTTGCAATTATTTTTTAGGCTCAAAAGAGTACCCCGTTAGGCAAACGGGAGTATACCTACTACATTCAATAAAGAAATAGAGGTTGGGATCAGTTTGTGTCTGCATTGTATTTGTTTATTTTTGGACCAAATTAAGTCTTCCGCAATTACTGTATCTTGTGTATTTGAATATAATTGTTGTGTATAAATTTCCAATTAGAAAGGTTTTGCAAAAGAGATTGATCAAAGTGTAATAACGAATTGTGATATCGAGTTTTATGAAATGAAAGTATGGGCCCAAATGACTATTGAAACTCTGATGATTGTAATTGTTGCAATTGAAAATGATTATAAATAAAAGTGGGCCCGAATTGGTTATTATTTCTGCATATGTTGGTTATGGTTTCAAAAAATATATATACCGATTTTTGAATGATTGAGTGCTCAGCATGCCATCCTCGAGGGGCAAGTTCTCGGACATCACACAGGATGTCGGGTACAGGTCCCAAGATGGTGGGGTGTTATATATGTGGTATCAGAGCCTAGAATTACTATCTTACATGGGCGTTTTCTGAAAAATGTGTCAAGGTACATGCATTTTTGTCTTATCATAGCGGCAGTAGCAACTGATCCCTAGTCTGAGTTGCATTCATATGAGTCGTACGCGTAAGCATATGTTAAGAGTTTGAGCTGTTAGAAGCATTGAAAAGAATGATAATCTGTCATAATGTGAAAAGAGGAAGGATGAAGGATATCTAGAAATAAGAGATAGTATATCGTTAGATATAACAGTTAAAGATTTAACACAATGGTATTGGTGTAAGTATTATGGAATACGACATCAATGTTGTACTGTGGTAATATATCCTTGAATATAGGATAGATGTAAATATATTGTTATAGATTGATAGAGGAAAATAGAGACATGGTAAAATGACAAGAATTAAAGTGTATAGACAAAGTTAGATGAAAACAAAATTTTCTATGACCTTGAGAGGAAGAAATTGGGCTTGGAATGGTTATTTAATCATCATAATAAGAGTTTATGACTCAGTGTGAGAATTTGTTAATGGGATCAAAATCAAAATTTCAGGATGATTATACATCTATGATTCCAAATTGATTGTGAACATACGTAGGTATGACAAAATAATGGAAATTGAAAGTTGAGATGATAATAACGGTAGATGAAAAGGTTGTCAAGGTTAAGTTGATTTGTCTGTGTGAATGCACATCTGATAATGGGATCACCATGACAAGTGAAAATATTAAGCATGAGTGTATTATATGTGTGGAGATGATATAGGAAGCAATTGGTGACTTATTGAATAATTGCTAATCATAGTTCTTATAGTTTAAAGTCTGAGATGAGTTAGAGTACGACGTGAAAGTGCTCATAGTGATCAATTGGGAATGAATTGAGATTGTTAATGATGTTACCATATATGATGAATTTGAGGAAAAAGAAGAAGGACACAATCATGGCATAATCCCCACGATCGAGGATAGGCATAAAAGGAGAAGTGTTGCCTAGAATCAAATGAGATCAAGGTATCCTTAGCATAAGATATTAATTGGTGAGTTGTCCTAAATACATCTCTAAATAAGATGTAATAATTTTGACGGTATATACCAAGGTATTAGAGTAAATAATTTTCTTAACACTTCAATGAGCCTTATTAAAAAGGATCGTCTGATCATATTAGTTATAGTATAAATTGATCTTAATGAGATATTATGAATAGCTAAAATTGATCTTCTTAAGGTACTAAGAATGGCTGACAAGTAATGGTGAAGATAGTCAATTGATAAGAATTTCATGAGTGGTATCGATGAAAATAGTAAAAAATCTTCTTTCAAAGAAGAAATTTCCTAAATTAAGTTAAGTTGATCAGATGATTCAATTTAAGAATGATCAATGAAAGAACAAATCAGAAATGAATAGGCAATGAATCAAAAGTAAATATTGGAGTCAGATAGATAAGAGACTCAGTTGTAAGAAAAATGAATACATTATTGATACTTGAATTGAAGATAATACTACTACTATTGCTAAAGGAATTGAGGTTCAAACCATATTCCATGCAATTATGTACAGGAGATACAAATTTGATCTAAGGAATGTGTTAACAATCTAGGAAGTAAAGATTGCAAATAAATTGAAATGTGTGGAGGAACTAGTAAGAATGAACAAACATTAGAATAAGTCAATGTGAAATCAGAGGAAATAGAATGAATTGTGAAATTGATTTGAGAAGAAGTCACTTGGGAAGAATAAAAAATTACATGAGATAATACTACCTCATTGAGGAATTAGATTCTTTAAGAATTAAGAGAACACCTCATGGGCACAAGAAAATTTAGGTTATATTTGTTGGACTTAACAATGCCCCTGACAGTATTATAGTAATGAAGAATAAAGTGTCTCAATTTGGTCTGGATCGATTAGTGACTATGATCATAGATGATAGATCGAATGTGTTTGAAAAGTGGAGAAGAATATTTTGAATACTTGAGGAAATCTTACATATCAAGGAAGTGGGAATAATTATATGCCAAGTTTAATGAAAATGAATCTTAGCTTCATTAAATAAAATATGGGTTGTATCATATCTGAACATGGCATATCGGAGAACCCAAAGAAAAGTAAAGGTGATGATAAAGTGAGAAATTTCAAGGAATATATGCGAGATTCAGAGTTATTTAGAACTAGTTATATGTTGGATAGTACTAGAAACTGTTAAGGGGTGATTTTTTCCAATCTTAGCCCTTTGACGAGATTTCTGAGGAAAAATGTGTCAATCATATGGACTGATAATTGTAAAAAGAATTTTGAGGAAATAAAACATCAATGATAATTATATCATTGGATTTGGAGATTTTGTAGTATACAATGATGTTTGTATACGAGATTAGAGTAAAATCTAATTCATCATAATAAAGTGATTTCATATGCATGGAGACAAATAAATATTAAAATCTCATGAGCTAAATTTTGATACATGATTTAGAATTTTCTGCAATAGTAATTGCATTGAGGAGCTTGAAAACATTGTTAGTACAGTGAAACATTTTGGATTTTATATGGATTATTAAAGTAAGAGATAATTGTTGAGTCTGAAAGAAATGAATACGAGACTGAGACAATGGATAGAGTTACTTGAAGATTTTGATTAAGAAAATGAGTACTTTCCAAGTAAAGCTAGTGTTGTAATTTGATTCATGGAATGGAAATTTTGTTTTTCAATAGCTGTGTAACACAAATTCAGGTATTAAGGTTACAAAGCCAAGAAAAATGAAGAGCATAGAATGTTGAGTTAAAGTTTGGGCAGATCAAAGTACTATTAGCTATTGAATTAAAGATCAGCTTCATTAGAAAAGATTAGCAAAGCCCAAGTTGAGTATTCAAAATTTGTGAATCTTACCGAGAAAATGGAAAATGAATTCGAATTTGAGTTTGATTGAAAATTGATATTTTGTGATTGAAATAAAGAGTATGTGTACCTAATAAAGATGATTGAGCAAAGAGACTATTAGAGAAAGGAAGTAGCAACCTAGGCTAGACATCCTAGTTGGAATTCGCATAAATAGCATTTAGTGGCTAAGAATGTAGAATCAAGTGACTGAGTGATTGAATTACCAATAGTCTTACATGTTGGAGATATGCTTAAAGCTTTTGATTAGAAGTTCATAGGAACATGAGGTCAATGTATAGCATAACAATCATTATCATAGTGATATCATTAGAATACTGTATGAGGCGTTGTGTAACAAAAAGAGTCATTCGCCCTCACATTAAAATGAAGAGGGCCCCAAAATGGTTGAAGGCCAGAATTGATTTGAGATACTGTTGATTAGTGAAATTGATCTGTGTCAGAAACTAGGTGATTCAAGTAAGATAAATGAAATTTGGTGGATTAACATCGAGGTTATGGAACATAATGTGATAGAAAACAAAGTCGAGTGTATTAACACTAAAGAGATGTGAAGTATCAAGCGAAAGATGGAATGTCTTTGAGAGTATCGCCTTGCCAAAGTGTGCGTAGATTGAGAAAAAGTGTGCTCAGATTAGGAAAGAGGATAAACTATGCTCGAATTGTATTGGCCCACATGAAGTTATTGAGAGCATAGGACCAATAACTTATACATTGTATTAGCAATAAAGATGTCTCAGAATTATAATGTGTGATAGGTGAATACGCTAAGAAATAATGATATGATTTGACAAAGATGTATTGACAGCTTACGAAGTGAAAAATTGTGAGTAATCTGAAATATGATGAGGAAACAGTTAAGATAGTGTGATATCGAAAGAAATGAGTAGAGGATTGATTGATTTCAATGACTATAGTTAATTGGAAGAAATTATTCGAGTGGTAAAGTTAAATGGGAAATGGAGGAGTATTTGAGGAAACAATTCTTTCCTAATCAATAAAATAAGAATTTTAAGACGAAATTTATTAAGGAGGGGAGAAATGTAACATCCCGTTCCCATAATAAAGGTTAGAACCCCAAAATTTAGTACATGTGAGATCAAAGAAAGATTAAGGAAATTGCATTTCATGTTCATGCAAAATGTTAGCACACACACACACAGGTGAATTTCATTATTGCACACATTAAAATAATTGTTCATGCACTCAATTGACATTTTCGGGTATAAATGATTGTTGTAACGTGAATATAATGCGAATAGTGGTTCTGTGCCTTAAAAATTGAGTGGGAATGTATAAGTAGTGAATTATAATTTTTTGAGAAAATTTGCGAATTTTCTAAAATATAAGGATATTTTTAGACTAGGAAAAATGCCAAATGACAGAGTAATTGATGATTGGTTGTAGAATTTACTGTCAAATGGCAATAGAAATTTTTATAAATGACTATGGGATTTATTGACAAGTGCTATTGAAAATTGGGAGACAAATAGAATAGGAATTGGATTTAGTTTATAAGCATTAGGTATGTGCCAAGTGACATATGTCACTTGCCAAACAATGCCTTAGCTCCACTAAGTCTTAAAAACACAATTCTTTTAATTGTAAAGACCCTCCTTATCTTGTTCTCTTCTTTATTTCCTTCCAAAGACTCAACCTCCCAACCTCCATGATGATGTATGTGGGTTGTATGAGAAGCTAGGGTTGGTGTTCTTTTGAAGGATTTGAAGAGTTTGGAGCTACACCAAGTAAGTTATGCTTTAAATGTCATCAGTATGGTTAAATTATGCTAGAATGATGAGTAACTTGAGATTTGATGACTTGGTTATGCAACATTTATGTATGTGTCTTGGGTGATGAAAACTATGATTTTTTGTGAGTGATTTATTGAGTTGAATTAGGTAGAGGATGATGAGGAAATGAAATGGAAGGGATAATCTAGGTATAAGATGACTTAGATGTAAATGTTGGAAGTTTGAAAATCTGGAAAATGTTAACTGCATATGCTTCAGTGTTTTACCCACAACATTTTCTGGAGTTCTTCAATTGAGATGGTTATTGATTTTGATTAAACTAGAGATATATGGCTATGTTTTTTATGAAGACGCTAAAATTTAATTCTATCTTTACGAGTCTCAAAAATTGATATGAATTCTGAGAATTTCTGGGAATGAAGAGTAAGAGGGTAATTTTGATCTGAAGTTTCCCCGAATTTAGTATGCTGAAATAAACGTAATTTGACAAAGTTGTCTTGATGAAAGTTGTAGATCTTTCTTTAAGCTTTCCATTGATATAAAATTTGTAATTTTTCGAGTTCTGGATCAAAAGTTATGAGGGTTTTAAGTAGAGTTGTTAGGAGAAGCTGAAAATGAAACATGTTCTGTGTATGCTCTGTCAAAGTTCCCCGCGGCCAACTATTCTTGGTTCACCGTGGCGAAAACGAGTTCGCCGTGACCAACTTTTAAAATCTAGTGAATTTTTCCTCTCTAGAAAAGTTCACCGCGACGAACTTTCCGGCACAGAACATGTTTTGGTATTTTGATGATATCTTGAGTTGTAGTTATCCAATTGGGATGATTCTTGATTTGAAGTAAACTAGAGACACAGAGTACAAATTATCTGAAGAAATAAAATTCTGAATCAGATTTTAAGGATTTCAATTTCTGGGTGGAAGTTGAGTATAGGGTACTATCTTAGAATAAAAGTAGTCCGAAAATATTAGTAATATAACTTTTACAATACTGAACCAAATTGAATGATTTTGGTGTCATTATAAACTTATGAGACAGAATGACAATTCTGAAAAGAAAGTTTTCCCAAATTACTTCATTTCCATTGTTTAACTGATCAGAAATAGTAGACCCAAAAGCCAGTGTTTGGAGAAAAATCTGAAATTATTTGTTGGATTATGAAATTAGATTCAACGTGTTTATTTGAGGTATAAACCTTAAATAAAAATTTTACTTAGGTGAGTTTTGATATAAGACTAATAATGTACCAAAAATAATGGAAAGATACCTGGGATTGTCATTGAGCATGCACTGTACATATTCCACATACACATTGTGCATAAAGGAATATTTATAATTGTGCAATTATTAATGTGTGCGCAATATGTGTATTGCATAGTTTTGATGTGCAGGATAAATGTACAAATGCAGGCATTTCCAGATCTTGAAAGCAATTGCTAATCTGGAGAGTACTGTGAGTAGACCTAGATGGTCTCATTTCATTGTTTCTTTTGTATGAATTTTGGTATTGATCAACTATTGAATGTCTATATACATTTGATTGATTGTGTTGGTTTCTAGAGAAGAGGTCCGATGATTGTGATGCTTGGTTGAGATACTGAAGTGTTGCTTGTATGTGAATGAGACGAACTAAGTGTACATAATTTGATGATAAATATGTTTTGAATGAGCATTTGCATGTAAGTGAAAATGTGATTCTTAACTGAAATGTTGAATGCCGGACCAAGGTCCGATGACATGTGAAAGTGAACGTGTAAAGTGAAATAAAGTGACTGATTGATCATATGTGACTGATGAATTCCATTACATGAATGCATGAAACATAAAGGCAGTTGTGACTGGAGTAGCCACCGAAAAAGGACCTTAACGCTCAAAAACTGTGATAAGAACCTCCGTCACGATTGTGAATGTACCTGGTATCCATTAAGGGATATGCACTAAATAAAAAGGCACTCAGTCACAACAAAGCAATAAATGGAAAGTGAGTCTCATACACACTACATATGCATAATATGACTGATTAAATCATATTGATTATGAAATGTAAAATGTTGTGAATGTGAATTTATATGATTATGTGACTGGGTGAGCCATCGATGATGGTTACTCATTGAGTTCGTAAAACTCACCCAAAATTTGCAATTATTTTTCAGGCTTAAAAGAGTACTCCGTTAGGCAAATGGGAGTATACCTACTACATTCAAGAAAGAAATAAAGGTAGGGATAAGTTTATGTCTGCATTGTGTTTCTTTATTTTTAGACCCAATTAAGTCTTTCGCAATTACTATATCTTGTGTATTTGAATATAACTGTTGTGTATAACTTTCTAATTGGAAAGGTTTTGTAAAAGAGATTGATCAAAGTGTAATAACGAATTGTGATTTCGAGTTTTATGAAATGAAAGTATGGGCCCAAATGACTATTGAAACTCTGATGATTGTATTGTCGCGATTGAAAATGTTTATAAATAAAAGTGGGCCCGAATTGGTTATTATTTCTATATATGCTGGTTATGGTTTCAAAAAAAAAACCAATTTTTAAATGATTGGGTGCTCTAGCATGCCACCCTTGCGGGGCAAGTTCTCAGACATCACACAGGATGTCAGGTACGGGTCCCTAAAGGGTGGGGTGTTACACAAATTCTGGGACATTCATTCAAGACATGCAATTCTATTCATTTACAGGGGTTCTCATCACATATTTTTCTCTTCAATGTTGTATATATACATATTGCAAAATTTCATATCCCTTAAAAGTATCATTTAAAAGTATTATTACATCATTACATTTATATGGTAATCTAAAGGAGATATTACACATAACTTAAATTCTTAACTACAAACTGTTAAGAAACTACAATTTCCTTCATTACATAGACAACCATTCTTTAATGAAAAGCCATATTCAAAGATGCTTTTACTTCTAACGGTTGGCCTTGGTTCCATGTGCCTTATTCCTATTACTTACATCTACATGGTTTAAAACTTGTGCTAAGCTTGAAAACTTAGTAGGGAAACACTTTGTTTGAATGACCATTTATAGCAGTCATCCGCCAAGTTTATAGACATTTATGAATATCATAAACTCATGTAAACAATGATGGCATAATCAAAGTACATAACGCAAATATGGTTCAATATATTATCCATATACCATAAATTCACATTTATAAGCCAAATATTGATTTCCAAAGCTCATCAATACAAATTATTCATGTTGTCATGTTGTATCTCTTATCTATAACTGTTTAATTTCCTTTTTATGTTAGGCTTACACATTTTTGTGGGTGTGAAAAAGGGAGTTGTGGATATTCAGAGACATCAAACTGTGGATGCTTAAAAGCATCAAACTGTAGATACTTAAAGGTGTCAAACTATGGATATCTAGAGGTATCAGGCTATGGATACTTAAAGGTATCAAACTGTAAAGATATTATGGTCTCCTAATGAAGTTACCAGTGGTGTCAAACTGTATCAACTGCATTGTAACCTTATAGGCATGCTTATCTATCCATCAACAAGACGTTGAAGTAGGCACTATAACATTTCCTTTAATCCCTTTGTAATTAAATAATTAATATATTGACAAATCAAATGATATTTATTTGAAAACATAAAATCTATTTTTAAGTTCATACACATGTCATAACTTATCACTATTGGGATAGTATTCAAATCACAAGTAGTCTTAAGATTTATCTTGTATATGTTTTTTTAGCTGCATTTCTCGACATACATTCACATAATTCCGGTATATAAATTCCTATACCTTAGTCAACTATAAAACATGTTAAATTGTACTTAATTATCTACATAAATTTAGAATGTGAACTTGTAAAGTCATACTACAAACCTATAAGCAATAAATGTATATACAAATCATCTATGTGCATGTAAATTTTCTTTAGCATGCTCAATCTTAAATTCCAATGTTTAATCAATTCACATATGGTAAGTCGTATTTTATTTATTTCTAGGTGTATGAAAAGTTTCATAAACATTCAAAAAGGGTCCGATATGAGTCATAAAAAATACAAAGCAGAAAAACTCAAAATATTGGAATTTTGGCTAAGCCCATAGTTGGACTAAAATAGGCAAACAAATTAGTCCAGGAACAAATTACACAACAACCTCAACTTCTTCTGTAATTTTCACATATCAAACATTCAATTTAAGCTTTGAGGTCTTCTAAACATTTGTCTCCCTACTAGTTTCCATAGCACTAAAAATCAAACCATTTAGACTTCTAAACCATGAGATATGCACCAAAAATCACAAGTTGCTTTAATACAGGGTAGTATAAAGTCACCATTTTCGATGTTAATTTCTAATGTCTTAAAGCCAAAATTAAGTCTAAGTCTCTTCTAGAGATTTTTGTTTCTATGTCTTAAGTTTCGTCTCTAATTAGAATCACCCAATTTGGAGGTCTATAGTCCTTGTTATGGCTAAATAAATGTGGCTGGTTTAATTGAACTAAGAACCTAATATAGAATTTCACTAAATGTTACTCTCTCTTGTTGTATTCAACCAGTTCCATGAAAAGTAACACAAAGATATCATTCCAACAACCATTCCATATCCAAATCAATCTTTTTACATATTCAAATATGCACACATACTAATATTAACTAAGTTTAGTCCCAAACCTTGAAAATTTTCAATTAGCTCTTCTTCTAGTGGTCTTCTTTCTCTTCCCCTTTAGCTTTGCTTGATTCACTATCTAAAACAGTAATAATATGTATCTCAATCCCATATCCAACCTTTTAATTCCAACTCTTCCTGAGCTAAGCAAGAAAGATGAAAATATGAGAAGAAAAACCACACACTTTTACCTTGATTTTCACCTAGGATTAGCTTAATTCCTTATGCAAAATGACGTGATTAAGGAGATGGAATGGAGAGGAGATGAGAAGAGAAAATTCTAGAGTTAAGGCCCAACATAAACGTCCCTCTCCCCTCTCTTAGACACATGTTTCAATCTCATTAGACCATATTTTGATTTTTGAGAAAATTGCACATTTAATCCTTCTTCTTCCTTTGGTTCCTACATTGGCATATAAAATCACCAATTGATTTCATTCTAATCCATCTTTTATATATAATTATTCATGTCCATGCCTAAATGAAGAAATTGTGAATTTAACCCTCTCTTTTAAATTAATTACCATTACATCCCTTACTATGCTTAAATGCACTTAACTTTTTATATTCACTCCTTAATACACCCTAGACATACTATGGTGCTTCTAGGGTATATACTGGGGCCTTATAGCCTCAAGGGAAGAGAACAACTATTCCATTTGTTGGGAAGTGAAACACGAGGACCAATATAAGCATGCCAAAACTTAGGCCAATTGAAGAGAAAAATGGATATTGAGGTTGAGTTTGTGGCCAAAAAATTGGTACATTGGGAAGGGAAGTAGGAGTAAATAAAAGATTTGAATTAATTCATAACCATCAGTTTTAAAAACATGAAAATAATTTTGTAACAACTTCTCTAAGGAGCAAGACTAGGTTATACCAAAGCCTTCCTAGCTGCTAGTTGAAACAGGTGAAACTCAAGGAATGCTAACATAGAAGGATAGTAACTTAAAGAAACATGCCAAAACCTTGAGCTACATTTGAGCTGTGCTTGGACAGTTAAGAATAGGTATAATTTTCTCTATCACTAGAGAGACAATAGGTAATTTCCAACTAATAATAAAATAAGCGCCATATCTCTTGTGGATAGCATTCAAATTCTTTTAAACACATCTTTGATAAGTAGTAATAATTAATAAAAATTATAAGGATAAATTTTACAAATTAGAATTAATATGAAAAGATTTAATATAATGAACCATTTTATAATACTTCAAACATTATGAAATTTTACCTCTTGCAATTTACTTTCTTTAAAGTATTTATTTAATCCAAATAATTATTTTTCTGATTCTTTATATTATTAAAGTTAAAAATTATTTTATTAAAATTATGAGCCTGAAATCTATTTTTTCATAATTCATAAAAGATTTAACATAACTTTGATACAAAATAATATGTTTCACATATGAATTATAAACAAACTTTGACCTAATACATATAAATTGATTTTTATATTTTTAGTTTCTAATAATATTTTTCCTTTATTTATATTTAAATTTTGTTTTGAAAGTTAAAGATATGTATTAATTAAATCAGAAGCTCAGTTATAAAGGAATACTCCCATACATCTTCTACAAAAACAAAACAGAGTTAGCTAATTAATGGAACTTTAGATAGACCAATTGTTTTGTAAACTTACTAAAATTATGATGTTGCCATCGGGTTATGAAGATTTCCTTGAATAAGGAAAAAGTCTTTGCTTGAATTACAATATTTCCATTGTCGAACCTTTGAATGTTCTTGAATACCTCTCATGCCATATCCAATAGACTAGGTAGGACCAAGACATTTATAGCAATTTTTTATCATCCTTTCCCATTCTCGGAGGTTTCATAAGCCACTATGTCAGGAGTTACACATCTTAATTTCCAAAGTGTTTCTCCATATTAGCTTAGAGTAGCTAAAATCAAAGAATAGGTGATAAGCTATTTCTACAAATCCTTCAAAGAGTTTGCATCTTATGTTAGCAGTTAGTTATTTTATGTATTCTCTCTAACGTAGGCAACTTCACTTTCAAAGCTAATCAAATAGTGTGGGATACTTTAGGGGGTAGCGGGGAGTTCCATATTAGGTTATACCATAGGACTGAGTTACCTCTAGTTTTAAGCATGTTTTTGTAAGATCTAATAGTGAAATTTCATATAGGATCTAATTCCCATTTAATTAGGTCTTTAATAGAAGGGTTTGGTTGGTAGTCTAGTTTCAAGTTGGGTAATTGACAGGCGTATCGTAACACTAGTCAAAATAAAATAACTAGACCACTACTATAGCAGTGGTAAGTCTAGGTCGATCCTGCAGGGAGTATTTGGTTAGCTTATGAAATGAAATTAATTAATGTTTAGATAACGGGGGGATTTTTATTTAATAAGAAAATAAAATAGAATAACCTAAAGAAAACAAATTAAAGGAAACATGCGAAAAATGATAAAATTGAGGAATTTGATAGGGATCCGATTTTTTGGTTCAATCTTGTCCTACACCTTAGTTAAGCACAATTCACTAATTTGTTGTTCTTTTATCTCTCTTAGTAATTATCAATCGTAAATTAACAACAAGCTCTGTTAATCCCGATTTTTCCTTAGATCCTAGTTAGTCATGAAGCACTCGTTAATTAACCCTAGCTATCGGTAAATCTAGAATGAGGTCTTTAAGTTTATCCGGACAACTACATTATAAATAAGAAAAATAGACCAACCTAGGCAATTATCACACAAGCTCGGATTATTTAACCTATGTTAGGTTATCTCTAATGATTCGGAATCATTAGTCACTACACATGAATCGGAGATACAATGATTACATATTGCATTCGATTCTAGCAATGAGTTTTTATGAAAAACGATTCAATAGAGTATTAAATTCATCATCATTCAATACCTAATCCAATAAACATAAGATAACATAATCAATTCTTAATGACAGAAAGAAATAACAAAACAATAAAAAAATGCTTAACCCGGGTGATCATCATTAATGTCGCTTCTAAACTAGTGTCGAGATGTTTACCCTTCCATGGGTTTCTCCCAAAAATGCTTCAGCCCTGTACAAATTAGCCCAATTGAAAACCTGTTCTTTTCTACTTTACTACGCAAGGTTTTCTTATTTACTATTGTTCATTGATGTGACAAATAACATGGGGTTTTTGGTCCACCTCAACTATTCACTCCTCTCTTCTTTACTCGTAGCTCTCTTCTTATTTTCTCTAACGCCAACCTAGCCACAACTCTTCTTCTTTCAAGCCATGCTGCCTACTCCTCTCTCTTTTCTAGCTCTCTGTTACAGCATGATGGGATGAATAAAGATTGTTGTTTTTGGTCACCCTCTGCTATACACGCTTCACACTCCCTTTTCTACCTAAGCATAAGCACAATGTAAGTGTTGCGTTTCTTTCAATGCAAAACGCAGCATATGCGTTGCGTTGAGCGCATATGCGTTGCATTTAACGCAACACACACATAACTCTTCCCAGTTGCATTTTGCTATTGTTACAATGTCGATTTGTTGCTTTTTTTTCCAACTATCCATCTTCATTAACTATTCTTTGTATTTTCTTCTTCTTCTTGCTTTATGAAAATAGAGAAAATTAATCTTTGAAAAATAGCTCAAATATAGTGCTTTTGACTTACTTTAATTTCTTTGCTTCCAAATTGTACCTAAAATCATATATGAATTAAAGTAAGTATTTTAAGCAATTTCATGTAAATAATTGCTAAGTGTAAATGATTAAACGTATCAACAATTAAATGCATATCAATTTCCCCCACATTTAGCTTTTGGTTGTCTTTGGGCAAAACATCCAAATTAAGCTCAAAGACCTGAAAGATTTACTCAAATTATATAATCACAAGCAAAGATGAGTGACTTTAAAAAATCATAATAGGAATTCAACATTTCAAGCTTTTACTCATGATTGATTAACAATCAATATCTTTAAAAATTGAGCAATCTAATGGTAGACTCAGAAAATGTGTTTAACTAAAATATATCAATGGGTACACACAACATCATTCATGATCATGTCATTTCACAACCTTGCATATCATTTCATTTCTTCGTCATTAAGCTGGTGAAACAAAGAAAAACTCATCAAAAGCTAGGTACCATCAGCTATGATAAATGCAATATTTATATTTAACAACTCTATTTAACTCTTACACACTAACCACATAAAGCATATACCAATTCGAAGGAATCACTCATACGATTTATGTCAACAATAAATTTAAAACACAAGAGTGAACCTTCCAAGCCAATGTCTACCTCATATCCAATATACTCAAATAACCCATTCATCACAACTTTAAGAGAATGTATTAATCATAAATAACTTTTTGACACATATGTACATACTCCTAGATATATTTATTTAAACATATTTTTCATCCTTTTTTCATTTTCTTTTTCATTTTCCTTTTTTCATTTTCTTTTCTTTTCCTTTTCTTTTCTCTTTTCTTTCTTTCTTTTCCTTTCTCTTTTTAACATTAAAAGAAACTACATTAGCATGGGAATTTCAATAATAAGTCGTAACAAAGCATTCCAACATTAACCAACCCTCATATATGTAGACCCCCATACTTAGAATTTTGTACATCCATAAACTCAACAATCACAAATGTTCCATTAGCTTTATGACCTAGGTAAGACATTTGTTTAAGTATAAAGCATGTAATGTGGTTGATACAAAAGGAAAGGTTAATAAGGCTCAAAAAGGCTTATGAAAAAGGAAAAATCATATAATGGGTAGGTTATTTGGCTAATGTAGTTCGAAAAAGCAAGGAATGCCTAATCATATCTATGTTAATGCATGTGATAAAAATGTGGTCTCAAAAAAAAAATTCAACACAAAATCAGGATGTACCTGTCATGAAGGTCACACATTATCGAAAGACAATAAGACTGATATGAATGTTTTAGTCTATTAAGGCTCAAAATCTCACTTGCTTTGCCTACCACTAATCACTACTCTTCTAAAGGTAATGCATATCAATTAATCACAAGGGTAAAAAATACATACTAAAGTTGATATGAAATTATTTAGTCAATTTATTCTCTACTTATGATTAAATAATCCTAAAAGCAATAGAATCAAGCAAATGTTTCTTTATTTTATTCTTTCTCTCATTTTAATTGAAAACTTTAAAACAAGAAAAATAAACCAACAAAGAAACACACATGCATAAAAAAAAGAGAAAATATAAAGAAAAGAAATTTACTTCTCTTGGGTTGCCTCCCAAGAAGCATCTTGGTTTAGGGTCGCTGGCGCGACTCCTTCTTCCCCTCAGATGACAAAATTGTGATCTTTTAGTGGTACATACAGTCCCTCCAGGTGAGGTTCTTCAAGATATTTGGTTGATAATCGTTCCCATTTAGCTCCTTCCCTATCCTCAAACTTTCAATCTCGACAATGTCCATACACTCGAGGAATATATCAAACATCTCTTCACCTTTTTCTTCTTCCTTTAATTCCTCTAAGCTCTTAGGTAAAGGTAAAGAGTCAGTCTTAATAATACAATGGAACTCAGTACTTACTTTTGAGCTAAAAGATATGGTTTTTGCTGCCTCAAGCTCCTCCTCAACTTCTTCGACACAAGCAACACCTTGAGGGTTGACGTCAAAATTCTCAAGCTCCTCATCACTTTGTAAAGTTTCTTTTATGGGGTACTCCTCAGGTTGATATGGTTGTGTCTCTTTGCTTTGTGATGCTAGGCCTTTGATAGCTTCCATCAATTTATCCACCTGAGTTGTCAATTTTTGGATTCTACAACTTGATTCCTGCTAGAATTGCAAAGTATTAGCAACATATACGTTAACTAATTCTTCCAAAGATGTACCTGAGTCTTGATAGGAAGTTTCTGGTGTGTATGGGAATTGTTGTGCTTCCTGCAAACTATCATGGAAATAATTCAATTGATTATCCCATCCATATAAAAAGTTAGGTTGATCAGTCTAAACATTGTTATAGGATTGAGAATATGAATTAAAGAAAAAATTACTTCCATTTTAATTTTTATAGAACACAAACACAAAACATAATAAAGAAAGGATCATGAAATAACTAAAAAGAACTAATTATGAACAAATATATACAAAAAACCAATTAAAATCACAAACAAAAACTAAACACCACAGTCCTCGGTAATAGTGCCAAAATTGACTGGCACGTCGTAACGTTAATCAAAATAAAATAACTAGACCACTACTACAATAGTGGTGTGTCTAGATCGATCTTGTAGGGAGTATTCAGTTAGCTTATGAAATGAAATTAATTAATGTTTAGGTAATTGGAGATTTTGATTTAATAAGAAAATCAAATAAATAAATATAAAGAAAACAAATAAAAGAAAGCATGCGAAAAATGATAAAATTGGGAATTTAGTAGGGATCTGTTTCTTTGGTTCAATCTCGACCTAAACCTTAATTAATCACAATTCACTTATTTATTTTTCTTTTATCTCTCTTAGCAATTATCGATCATAAATTAACAACAACCTCTGTTAATCCCGATTTTTCCTTAGATCCTATTTAATCACGAAGCTCTTATTAATTAACCCTTGCTATCGGGATACCTAGAACTAGCTCTCTAAGTTTATTTGGACAACCACATTATGATTCAGAAAAATAGATCAATCTAGGCAATAATCACACAAGCTAGGATTATTTAATCTATGTTACGTTATCTTTAATGATTCGAAATCATTAGTCACTACACATGAATGAGAGATACAATGATTATGTATTACTTTTGATTCTAGCAATGAGTTTTCATGCAAAACAATTCAATAGAGCATTAAGATTATCATCATTCAATACCCAATCCAATAAACACAAGATAACGTAATCAATTCTTAATGGGAGAAAGAAATAACAAAACAATAAAAAAATGTTTAACTCAAGTCATTGGCGTCGATATAGCCTCCGAGCTAGTGTCGGGATATTTAGCCTTCCATGAGTCTCTTCCAGAAATGCTTCAGCCCTATACCAATTAGGCCAACCGAAAGCCCCTTCCTTTCTGCTTCACTGCGTAAGCTTTTCTTCTTCACTACTATTTATTGATGTGACAAATAAACTTGGGTTTTAGGTTCACCTTAACTATTCACTCCTCTCTTCTTTACCCACAAGTTTCTTGTTATCTTCTCTAATGCCAGCCTAGCTACAACTCTTCTTTTTTCAAGTCACGCTGCCTACTCCTCTCTCTTTTCCAGCTCTCTAATGTAGCGTGATGGGATGAATAAAGATTAGTGCTTTTGGTCACCCCCTATTGTAAACGCTTCACATTCCCTTTTCTGCCTAAGCATTAAATGTAGGATATGTGTTGCATTGAATGCCTACGCTTGCGTTCATTGTAAAACACAGCATATGTGTTGCGTTGAAAGCATATTCATTACGTTTAACACAACAGAAGCGCAACTCTTCCTAACTACATTTTGTTATTCTTACACTATCGTTTTGTTGCTCTTTTTCCATCTATCCATCTTCATTCACTGTTCTTTCCATTTTTTCTTCTTGTCTTTTAATTTTTTTTTTTGTTTCATGAAGACAAGAGAAAATTAATATTTGAAAAATGGCTCAAATATAGTGCTTTCGACTCATTTTAATTTCTTTGCTTCCAAATTGTACCTAAAATCACATATGAATTAAAGTAAGTTTTTCAAGCAATTTCATGTCAATAATCGCTAAGTGTAAATGATTATATGTATCATCAATTTAACACATATCAGTAATCCCTCAAAGAATATACTAACTTCCATCTAATTGCTTCTTTGGATCAATGAAAGAACTTTAAAATTAGTTGGAAAAAGGGTCTTAATGTGTGATAGTTATGGAGCAAGTATAGAGGGCTTAGAGATCTCCAGTTGTTAAACCATAGGGATGAGTAAGAACCACTACCAATCTTCACTTTTATGAGTTATTGTATTGGCGTTTTGTGTTTGAAGGTTTATTGCATTATCCAAGAAGCATATGCTCTGAATTTTGCATTTTGTAGGCTATCCACTAAAATATATAACCCATTAACCTATATAATCCATAATGTGGTTTTCTATATAAGGATCCTACTTATATATTTTTCTAGGAGAGTAGAGTTAATGGTTTTTAAGGAAGTTAGGCCTAGGCCACCCTCCTTCTTTGGAAGTTATACATCTTTCCAACCTACTTTGGAAAAGGTTTTAGTAACCATGTCCCTAGTCTAAAGAAAGCTCCTCGTTATCCTTTCAATGTCTTTTATATTCCTCATTAGGCAAGAGATAGTGAGAAGCCCAGTAAGTGATTAGGATTATAACCATTGAGGATAATAGCTGAAGTCTCCCAGAGAATGATCGAGATTCACTTTTCCAACTGTTAATTATTGATGATATTTTGCCACATAAAGCTTTGTAGTATTTATAGTTAAGTTTCCCTGATGAAATAGGAACTCCAAGTATTTGAAAGGGAGAGATGATTATGTAAAACCTATTAAAGTAGATCTTGAGTAACCAAGTATATCTTTTTGATTGGTAAGGGAGGATCTTGATTCATCTTGAATTGAAGAAATGATTCTCTTCCTTCTTGATCATATGTAATCATTGACATAATTAATTTTATATTAAAAGCATTCAAAGAACAAATATATATCCCATTTTATAAATCAAATTGAATCCATTCATAAAAATAAAATAAACAAGGTTTTCCTATCTAAATATTTAAAAAATCTTGCAACAAATCATGATTACATTAATGAAGATAGTTGATAAAATAAAAGAATTCATATTATAAATACTTATAAATAAAGATCTTCATATTTTGGATAGCTTCATCCATTGGGATGATCTCCAATCTTGTTTCTTTACTAAAAATGGCTTTGAAATTGATCTTTAAAGGTCTAGTCCACCTCCATATGGCTAAGCCTAACTTCTATAGCATAACAAATTGAAAAAGGAAAAAAGATCCCCTCAAATTAGGATTTCGACACTTTAAATATATTCGTTCTACTTAAGTTATAGTTTAAAACTCAACCAGATACTAGACCATGAATCCTTTCATATTTATCTAAAGAGAGATACAAGCTTTGGCATGTTTATTTCATAGACTATATTTTCTTATAATTTTGGATATGAATATGGCTAAGACAAGAGCATATCTCAGAACAGTGTTACTCTTAAAAAGTTCTTACTGCCATACAATTTCCTTTAGACCATGTTCTAGGTTGTATCTTCATGTACATATGGACAATAAGGGACATGGAAATCTTCTTCAATTCAGTGATAAAGATCATTCTAAGGAACATCTCCACAATTACCTAGATACATTACAAAAAGTGAATAAACAAAGGTAATTTAAGTATAAAACATATGATAATAGTAAGAAAAATATGTGCATTTTCATGTTCATCAAATATCCCCACACTTAAGCTCTTGCTTGTCCTTAAGAAAATCAATCTTAAATTTGATAATATTAACTCTTGAAATTTCAACAAATGAAATGAAATAATAAAAAATCCTTATCATCAACCTAACTAAATTACTTATTAACTACTTTTATCTGTAGAGACTTTCAATGAGTTGTAACTTTTTTTAAAAGATAGTTGCATTAAATTAATAAGAAATGAAGTACATAGAGGTGTTCCAAGCACTAATATGAAACTAAATTTTGAACCTAAATGATAGTTAGCTAAAGATGAGTCATTAAGAATGACTTAGGAGAAAATAAGATGGGAGACAAATCTACATTCTCCATTTGTTTCTCATTATAGTTCTTAATGAACTATGTTGGTTATTGGCAAGGACAGATAATGTAACATGTATAAGTCCACTTTGGTAAATAAGTTCCTTATCTATTGGAGGATAACCACCTTTCAGATGTGTTAAACTATTGCACTAAAGCATTTCCTAAATGGTTTTAAATCACCTTTGTTCCTTAAGTCTAACAGCCTAATGAACTATGTCAAGCTAGTCAAATTTTTTGCATTGTATTTCAAGATGTTAAAGAAACTTATTCCATAACTAGTATAAGTGCCTGCATTCGAAATATAAATGGTTGAGGCTTTCATTTTCTTGCTTACATAGTTTAGAACTTTCATTAGAGATATTAAACTTTAAAGAATCTTTGGTTGCCAATTTTCTTCTTAACGCCATACATATAATAAAAGCACGAGCATGTGCAGTAGCTATGTCTTAAACCAAGTTACACCAAACCATGGTTTTGGATTGAGTGTCTAGAGTAGATGCTTCTTGCATTGAACTATAACATATTTCAACCTAGACAATAATCCTTCAAATTTAACTCAATTTAAAGAATTCACCCCTATGTATGAATTGAAAATAAAAGAATATCATACATTCATACTCAAAGACTTAATCACAATTGTTAAAGTGAAATTAAACAATTACTTTTAGTATTTTTATGAAATATTAAAGGCTTTTTTGATAATAAATCCTAACCATTTCAACAGAAAGGTAAAATCCTTATTATGAATATCCATGTTAGTTAATTCACCATTTTAAATGGGTAATAACACCACACTTGAATCTAACCTTTTTAATTGAACTAAATTTTACGAGGTTGTTATTATTGTACTGAAATTAAATTTAAAATATTAAATTTATTTATGTTCAATTTTTTATACATATTTTTAAGAATAAAATGAATTATTAAGCTAATCAATTCTAGCCTAATTTATGCTAAAATCATATATAAGATTTCACTCTTCAAGATAAACATAATTATTGAGATTATTATATTGGGTAGAACTAACTTATTCATTAATATTTGTATCCATTGATTTAATCTAGTTGATTCATTATGCAATTAGATTTTCATGATTCTTTTTAATCACTTTTATTTTGTTATTTAATTTCTTAGAATCATTGTATATTAAGATAATTGTAATTAGATTAATTTTCATGAGAAATAAGCGCAAAATATAATAAAAATAATCCCTCCCCATAATTAAATTTATATTGTGCTCAAGGTACTAACGATAAGTAATATGGATAACAAATGGTATAATATAAATGTAAACAACAAAAAGTGAAAGAAAAGATGATTAAAAAAAACTTTATCAAAGTCTTATGCTGCTTATTATAAAAAAAATGTAATAGATATCTTAAATTCATTCATACCTTACATATAATCTAAAATAACAAGACAAAATATATGAAAACAAAGAGTGATGAAATGAAATTAAAACATTTTTTTTTGAAAAAAAAAATATCATGACATAAAAATAAAATATATCTTATAAATACAAAGGATAAACAAAATAATATTTTTTAGTGTCATAAGAATCAAAAAGAGAATAATCACTAACAGCAATGGGCACCATTAGTGACTATTATGATAGAGAAGATGATAGAGGGTCCTCAATGGCATGGTGAATCCAATATATTGGAAATATGCATCCAATCTCTTGTTTTTATAATTTAAATCAGTTATAAAGATTGTTCTTATTACACCCTATATAAAGAAACGTACTTCCTCTTTAGTTGATAAACCATCATATCAATTATTTTCCATATAAGCTACTGAGGTGTTGATTTAATACCTTTGGTCTTCTTTACCATTGGCTCTATCTAAGGTTTATCCTTTGAAGGTGGTGATTCTATTCTCTTTAACATCATCTTTCCTTTATAGGAGCATCATCCCCTGTATGGTCTCTCTAACCAAAGCACATGATTTATAAGCTTTCAAACTAATCACTTATGTATCATTATGTCAAGGTAACAACGAGTGTCGAGAGCACTGCAAAATTTGCCTAACACTACATACTAAAAACTTGTAGATGTGATGAGTCAGGATCGTATCCATAGGGATTGTTCATTTAATTCTCGTAATGAAAATAATTGATGCAAAGGAAATAAAAAGGGGGTTTTGTATTTTTATGTAAAATAAAGTAAAATTAAACAAGTGAAAAAAGTTATAGAAAAATAATAAAAAATGATAAAAGTGTCAAATATGCGTAAAGTCCAGTTCTAGGATTAATTTTAGCCAAGACAAGATTAAACATATCCCATCATTCTAATGTTTTCACACCTCTCCTCGATCTATTGATCGTGGACTAACAATATGCTCTAATAATCCTAATTTTCCATTAGGTTGTGTTTAATTAAGAGACACTCGTTAATCAAACCTGGCCACAGAATAACCTAGGATACAATCTCCAGATTCAATTTGGCAATCACATTATGAAGTGGAAAATAGATCAATATAGGCAGTAAAGGTCACCTAACCTCATACATTTATGTTACCTAACCTAAGTTATGTTGTTCCTAACGATTCAAGATCATTAGTGGCTACTAACAAACATTAAGTGTACTAATTACGAATTATATTCAATATTCTAGCAATAGGTTTATAATAGAATAATCCAAATAACGTATCAAGATCATCTTTCTAAAACTCTATTCAATCAACATAAACAACAATCATAATCCGAAAAGGGAGATCTAACATTAACTAGATGAGATAATCTTAACCATGACTCAGATAACAATTTCAACTTCAAACTAGTGCTACGATGTTAGCCTTCCATCTTCTTCATTTATCTCTAAGAATCAGCCTATGTAGCCTCCATTCTTGTTAAAAAAAAGAAGAAAAATTGATGAAGAAGATATTGTCCATGTTGCTCTCCCTACTATAGTTGTCTGGGTTGTCCCTTTTTGTCTCGTAACATGTTTATCTTCAAGAAGAAGGGCAACTGTCGCCTTTCTTCAACTTAGAAACTGAAGAGGAATTGATGGTAAAGTTGTTGTTTATAGTTGTCTCCTTTGTTCCCTTCTCTCTCAGTTATTCTCTTTGTCCCTATAGTCACACCTTTGTCACATATTCCAAAATCTATGTTATATGGAATGAGCTAGGCGTCTTTCTCTTAGCAACATTAGTTGTCACCTATCCTTGTGATTCAAGTAAAATTTTAATTATTACAACAGTGAGATAATTCTCATGACTACAAATTTTTAAATCAAAATGTTATAGCTATGAGAGAATGCTTATGGTTGTAACATTTTAATTAACATGTTACACATGCCTCCATTTTTATGCTCTATTTTGTCTCTTATTCTTTTTCTTGCTCCGTGAAGACAATAGTGTAACATCCCGTTCTCATATTAAGGGTTAGAGCTGGGAATACTGTAAATGAGAAATAAAAATGAGAGATAGAAAAATTGTATTTCATGCTCATGCACAATGTTAGGATACACACATATGAATATTGAATTTTTTTCACATGAAAATATTTGTACATGTATTCATTGACGAATTCAGGGTATAATTGATTTGTAAATGTGATAGTTATTAAGAATTGTTGTTGTTAGTTTTTATTTAAAAAAATGATTTGGAGAGCGTAACTGTTGATTAGAATTAGTGGAGAATTTTGGGAAAATTTCTGAAAATTTGGGGATATTTTTAGACTAGAAAAATTGCTAATTGGCAGAACAATTGATGAATGGTAGTAGAAATAAGGGTCAAATGGAAATGGAAATTTTTATATATGACTTTGGGATTTAATGACTTATGTCATTAAAAAATTGAGAGAAAATTTGGGATGAAAATTAGAGACAAATGGACTAGTTGATCAAAATACCAAATGTCAGACCATAAGAAAGTGACAAGTGTCACTACCCTCATTACTTATTATTCTTTTACCCAATTAAAGACCATTCCATGTTCTTTTACTTACCATTCACGACATATGCTCCATTTCTCCATCTTCTTCTTCTTTCTCTTCATCTTTCTCTTCTTCTCTCGCAAAAATCACTCTCACCCTCACCATACTAATCTTTGGTCTAACTCTATAACCTTGATTCTCCAAGATTTGTTCTCTTCTCCATTTTGTCACTAAAGACCTAACCTTCAACCTTTGAAGGATGATGTACGTGAGTGATATGAGAAACTAGGGTTGGTGTTCTTTTGAAGGCTTTGAAGAGAAATTAAGTAAGTTATGCTTTAAATGTCATAGGCATGGTAAATTATGCTAAAATGATGAGGAAATGAAATGGAAGAGATAATCTAGGTATAAGATGAATTAGATGTAAATGTTGGAAGTTTGAACATCTGGAAAAATGTTCACTGCATATCTTCAGTGTTTTAGCCATAGAGTATGGTTAAAGTGTCAACTCCCATTAGACTGACTACGTCACATCTAGCCTAAGTGATGTTAGTTTTTGTCCCTAAAGCTCATTACTTCATTGGATATGTCATTGAAAACTATATTCATGAAATTTCCACTCTGGCCAAAGATTCCTAAATAATGACCCTTACAAGAGGTTGTAGGTATCATCTCCTTCTATCAGGAGTGGTGAATCCTTTTTTGGCTACTTGATTACCTTCGAATATCTCAAGTTGTACCCAATCACCACCCTATGAGCAACCTCAGAGAGACAATGAGAAATGGAGTCAAAGTACAAGATTAGTAGCCAAGATATCCTTAAGCACCTTAAGTTTAAGGATATTAGCATCATTGTTATAATGAGACTATCATTGGCACTAGAATAGATTATCCGTATGATTGTCTCAGTGCAGGTTAGCCAATGTACTTACTACTCTTAGTAAACATCCATATGTTTACTCTAAACAACTCGTGTTTACAATTTTAAGATCCATTGCTTCATCCAATCAAGGGGTATAACATGTGCTAGTCTATCTGGATTAGTAATGACCTATCTCATTAATCCTATAACTAAGAATAATTTAGATACTTACATGTTGAGGTTCAATCCAATTGTAAGGAGACTTGAATCGTACATTGATTAAATACAAGATTAGTGTGGGATTTATAATGACTTTGGGCTCTCCACCCTCACAAGCTAGCTTTTAGGGTGTGGCTCTCCTAAAGTCCTTAACAATTGGTATTAGAGCCAGCCTTGGAGTGTTGGCTCATAGAATGGTGGCCTGGCAAGTGTAATGTGTGTGATGTGCCAGCCATGACCAACTAGGTTGTTGATCCTTATGGGGGGACTAATGTTGCGGTTCAATCCAATTACAAAGAGACTTGAATCCCACATTGATTAAAAACAAGGTTGATATGGAATTTATAAGGACTTTGGGCTCTCCACCCTCACAAGCTAGCTTCTAGGGTGTGGCTCTCTTAAAGTCCTTAACATAACATAGTTACGCATGAACAAAATCTTATTATCAGATCTCATCATGATTTCCTTCATGTTATGTAATGTATCAAGGACTTCATTAATTCGATTTAAGATCATTATCAGTTCATAAAGAACATGAACATCAAATTATCGAAAATGCCTTTTTATTAATCATAAAGCTTTATACAATGAGTACTAAAGGCGATTAACTTTAGAGCATTACTCTAACACAAGGATCTAAAATTGTAATTACGGTAAAGCTTCAATCACTTTGTAAGTCCTTTGAAACACTCCAAATTGGTCATTTTGAATCAGTTCAAACTTATCTATCTAGAACTTCTATTATTGTTTCTCAAATGAGGTCATATGACTAACTAATTTCTGATCAAACTATAGTTTCAAAAATATTGCATAGTCTGACTCTTAAATTTGATTATGTGGTTACTACTATAGAAGAATCTAAGGGTTTATTTACTTATTTTTTTGATGATTTAATGGGTTCTTTGCAAGTGTATAAGCATAGGATTATCAAAACTACAAGATTGAACAACAAAAAAGCCTTTTAGGTGAAAGGTGAATCCTTTAATAGAGGTGATCATGGTCATGGTTGTGGTCGTGGTCATGGTCATGATTGTGGTCGTGGTCATGGTCATGGTCATGTCGTGGAAGTCATATAGACCATAAAGGATAGTCAAGTGAGCAACAATGGCAGTATAAAAATGACAAATAAAGGAAAAGTAATCAAACTACTATTAAGTGTTATAATTATGACAAACTAAGTCATAAAGATGCTAATTAATGGCCTAAGTAGAAGAAAATTGTTGGTAATGAAGAACAACATGCCAATGTTGTGGAAGAAGAAGAGGAAAGTATTTTATTTATCGCCCATTCATATAAAAATTCTACTGATGATATTTGGTTTATGGATAGTGCATATTCTTTTCACATAACAAGAGATAAATTATCATTTAAAAAGTTTGATGACACAAAAAAAATCAGCAGCGTAGCTGGGTGACAATAATGTGTATCATGTTAAAGGGAGAGGCACAATTGCCACTAAGATATATAGCTTGTTCCTAGTTTGAAAAATAATTTATTAAGCATTGGAAAATTGATGGATAGAGGTTGTAAATTTTTATTTGATGATGGTGGATGTACAATTGTTGATAAATTGTATAATTATCACTATTTGAAAGACGAGTAACAATATGTTCCCACTTGATGTCTCTCAGTTGCATAATTTTGCCTTTGTTGTTAGTAAAATTGATGAGTCTAAATTATGGCATTTACGATATAGGCATTTGAATGAAATTGGATTGAAGTTGTTGTGTCAAAAGAATAAGTTTATTGGGTTACCTATAATTGAATCTTTTTATTTTTATGTAGGATGTGTTTTGGGTAAGAAAAATAGAAAGTCTTTTCTAGTTGGAAAATCTGTTAGATAAACTTTTTATCTTTAGTTAGTGCATGTTGATTTATGTGGACACATGAATACAAAATCTT
>JAOSBN010000008.1:37594852-37616554 GCA_027563595.1 Erythroxylum suave | reverse complement strand
TTTCTTCCAATTATGCCCCTCCTTAGTCTTGTTCTCCCAATTTTGCCCTTCTTTTGTCTTTTATGGCTTTACTCCTTTAAGCTAACTTACTCCTTAAGCTAACTTAACTCTAACTCTCCATTTGAAATTCCAACTTCTACATTCAATACCCTATTCGTACTTGCTAATTTAGCAACTCAACTCTAAAAATAATAAAACGATTAAATCAATAATACAAATAAGTAATAAAAAAAATTTAGGGCCCAACATAAACCAACAAAGAAACACATATGCATAAAAATTAATAATAAACGTGAAAATTTAAAGAAAAGAAATTTACTTCCCTTGGGTTGCCTCCCAATAAGCGCCTTTATTTAGAGTCGTTGACTAAACTTTATACTTTCCTCACATGACAATTGTGATCTTCTGGTGGTACATACAGTTCCTCCACCTGAGGTTTTTCCAAATAGGGCCTTGGTTGATAATCGTTCACTTCTAGCATCTTCCCTATCTTAAGATTCTTCATCTCTATTGAGTCCTCACTCTTTTGAAATAATTCAAATGACTCTTCGCCTTTTTCTTCTTAATTTAATTCTTTCAACCTACTAGGTAAAGGTGAAGGGTTAGTCTCGAATACAATTACAGACTCAGTACTTACCTTCGAGCTAAATAATATTCACGAATTCTGAAACAGAACCAGCTCAACCGATCAACAAAGAAGTTGTAGATTCAAGTCTTAGCTTTCCAATGGTATAAGATATGCCTGAATTGGAGGTCCGTAGCCTAAGATATGCTCAATTTACTGAAGGATGTTCTGTCAGAGAATTATTACGACTTCTTAATGGACTTTTCAATTTTTCTAGTTAGGTTTTCATTTTTAGGCCCACTTTTTGAGACTTAAAATGGTGGCTTTCTGTACTTCCTAAGGAGATTAGGTTAAGAATAATTTTTAAGTGAGGGATTCAATCTTGAAACTCTCTACAAACAAATTTTTCAAACTTATCAAGTGATTAGTTGAAATTGCTTATGGCTTTCTTTTGAGATCTTTGCGCATTTTGGTTTCTGATTGCATTGTTAATTTTGAGTCAAGGCATCGAAGGATCTTTTGATTTGATCGCCAAAGGAACCCCTAGAATCGACTCGATTAGGAGCCCCTTGATCGATCAGATAAAAACCCCAACCTAAGAAAACAAAGTTATCGGAAGATCTTTCGACACCTTGACCCAAGATTAACAATGCAATCAGAAACCAAAACGTGCAAAGATATCAAAAGGATACAACAAGCAATTCTGACTAATCACTTGATAAGTTCGTAAAATCAGTTTGTAGAAAATTTCAAGATCGTATCCCTCACCAAGTGACCTAAAAATTATTCTTAACCTAATCTCCCTAGGAAGTATAGAAAGCCACCTTTTTAAGTCTCAAAAAGTGGGCCTAAAAATGAAAACCTAACTAGAAAAACTGAAAAGTCCATTAAGAAGTCGTAATAATTCTCTAGGAACATCCTTTAGTAAATCGAGCGTATCTTGGGATACGGACGACCAATTAAGGAAAATCTTATACCGTTAGAAAGGTAAGACGTTAATCTACAACTTTGATGTTGATTAGTTGAGCTGGTTCGGCCTGAATCAATGCCAAAATTTCAGCCAAATTAAGAACACGTGAATAGCGTTATTGCCTTGTTGTTATTGATTGACTTGATCTCCAAAGGATTTTATTCATCAACTAGGGTGCATATAAGCCCACCAACATCTTCTCTAAGCCTCTTAGCATTAGCACGAGTAATCAATCCTTTTGATATGGTCAGCAGGTCATCCAACAGTTGACTTGTCTTTCGACTCACCCTTGAGCTCATATTAAGATGTACCTAAGTCGTGTTGGCTCTCCGAATCTTGGGCGCTAGACCATGTAGATTTTGGAAATTGCCCTCCATCCTAATGGAATTTTAGAGTATTCTGCTGCAACTGCAAAGTGTTAGCATTCACAATATTAATCAACTCTTCTAGAGATGGACTGGAGTCAAGAAAGGAAGCTTGTAGTCTATATGAGAATTGTTGTGTATCCTGCAAACTATCATGGAAGTAATTCTGATGATTATCCCATCCATAACAAAACTTAGGTTGATCAGGTCAAACATTTTTATAGGATTGAGAATATGAGTTATAAAAGAAATTACCTCCGTCTATATCATTTTTTTTCACAAACACGAAACAAAAAATGAAAAGATCGCGAAATAACTAAAAAAATTCAATTATGAACAAATATATACAAAATGTCAATTAAATCACAAACAAAAACTAAAACATCATACTCCCCAATAATGATGCCAAAATTGATTGACGTATTGTAATGCTAGTCAAAATAAAATAACTAGACTACTAACTATAGCAGTGGTGAGTCTAGTTCGATCCAACAAAGAATATGTGTAAAGTTTGTTAAATGAAATTAACTGGTGTTTTGGTTTAACAGGGATTTTGGATTTTGAAATAATAAAAAATAAAATGAAGTTAGACTAATAAAATAAATTAAAGAAAACATACGAAAAATGATAAAAGTGGAGAATTTGGCAGGGAATTGGTTCTTTGGTTCAATCTCAGCCTACACCTTAATTAGACATGTTTTAACAATTTTTTGTTCTTAAACCTCTCCTAACAACTATTAATCGTGGTTTAATAATTAACTCAAAATTTTCCTTAAGTTTTGTTTAATTAAGATATGATCATTAATTAAACCTAACCACCGAATAACCTAGGATATGATTTATAGATTTAATTAGGTAGTAGCATTACAAATTAGAAAAACTGATTAATCAAGGCAACAACCACATAAGATGCATCATTTAAGCTAGTTCATGTTATCCTTAATAATTACAAATCATTAATCATTATAAATGAATTTTGGCATAACAATTATGGATTATATCGAAATTGGTATGCTATTAAATGAATCAATGAATGCATTCAAATCATCCTTTCATAATACTAAATGGGTGCATGCATAAATAACTGAATAATAATGAAAATCCTATTATCCATACACAAAATCCAAATCAATTAACATAGAATAACACAATCAACTTCTAATGAGAGAAAAAAATCAACAAATATAGGAAAATACACTTAACCCAGAACATCGGTGTTGATGTCACCTCTGAATAGGTGTCAAGAACTTAGCCTTCCATGGATCACTCCAAAGAAAATGCTTCAACCCCCATAAAGATACCCTACCAAAACCCCCTTCTCTATGGCTCTCTTGTCACTACCGCAAGCTACTCCTTTCTCACTATTCACTGGTTTGACAATTAAAGTTTATGGTCCATCTCACTATTCACACTTCACTCCTCCATAGCTCTCTTCTCTTCTTTTCTATTTACACCACTCTTTTTTGTTCTCTTCTGCCACCAGCCCTCCCTGCTATAGCTGATGTGATGAATAATTCAATGGCCACACTCACAATTCACATAAAAAAAACCTTTCTATAGTGTTAAATGCTAACATTTAATGCTAGCTTTCACGTGCAACGCTAGCATAGCATGCGTTTAATGCTAGCATTTTATCTTTGTAATGCATATCACGTGATCTCATAGCTGTTACATTTTACTGTTTTAATTTCTTATTATTATGTCGTTTGGCATTTGGTCTTTCTCTTGGTTGCTTCTTTGTTTTCTTCTATTGGACTAAATTTTCAAACTTTTCTTCTAGTCCAACAAACGTTATTTTGAAGAGCTTTTATTGTCTTCTTCTTGCTCTAATTGCCTTTTTCTTACTCCATGAAGACAAATGAGTGTAATTTTTCAGAAAACAAAATTTTAGTACTTTCGACTCACTTTAATTTCTTTGCTTCCAAATTGTACCTAAAATCATATATGAATTAAAGTAAGTATCTTAAGCAGTTTGACATCATTAATCGCTAAATGTAAAAGATTAAATGTATCAACAATTAAACACATATCAATATGACATAAGTTACAGAGAGGATTGATCGAGAAACAATGTTTGACTTTAACCAAGATATTAAGGCAATTCTTTACAACTAACAAAAGTATAAAAGACATGTTCTCTGATCAAATATCTATGTGGTTATTAGTGAAACTCCTGAAAATGAAGAAGTAAACCAATCGAAATTGCCCTCTACATTAGGATTTATTTGATGGTTGGGTAAGTTGTTTTAAAATAAGTTACTACTTTTATTCTTATAAAAGATTTGCCTCCTAATTACTAAAGCCCTGACTTTTGTATTCCTAAGGAATAGTAGATTGAGGTTTCAATTATTAGGAAACAAGTGAAGAGGATGCAATTCACTATAATTAACAAACCATAATTAGGTACTATCAACAGTTGATGGAAATTTGTTCTTAATTAAGATTGAGTAAATGCCTAATCCATCTTATTCACTTAGTAAGAAAAAATTTTTCAACCTAATTTTTACATAATGCTTTATATGTGAACCTGCTACCCTAAAAAAATTCCTTAAAATTTTCTCAATTCCCTTACATATCTTCTATGAAAAAATCATAATTTTTTACTAGTAGGTATACAAGTTATTGAGTACCAAAGAAATCAATAATGATATCCCAGCAAAAGAGAGAGATTTATTAAATCAAAGGCCAATTTTTTTCCTTAATACATCATAAAGTTATTGCCATTTATTATAGGAGATTATACTTGTAGAATTTAGAACTTTAAGATAGATTTAAAAAGTAGATTTAAGAAGCAAACTTTAGATATCACTGACACTTTGACAGATGTAAGCTTCGTCAACTAAACTTATGGTGAATTTCTCATCCTTATTAACACTCAAGGCAAATAACTTGTTGAAAGTTTAAAGAGACCTACGAGACAAGAAATCTATCTAAGATCAAATCCAAAAAATAGAAGAATATCAACAATAAATTATAAATTATAAATCTGTAGTTATTTACACTTCTTATGGTATTTTAACTTGTCTTCATGCTAATATTATAATAGATAAGTTGTGAAAACATTTGGACAGAGGGGGCTTCCTTGTTTGATTCCTTAAGTTCCTTTAAACACATTTAAAGCATCACCATAAAAAGCACACTAAAAGATGGTGTAATGATAAACTAACTTATCCAAGACATGGAAAAAGGTGGAAATCCAAAAGTTTCAAAGGAATGAGGAATGAATTCCAAGCCAACGAATCAAAAGCCTTATAAAGATCAATACTCATTGCACATTTTAAATGATAGTACTTAAGAAATTCTAGAATAAGAAAGATGTCATCCCTTATAGATCTTTCATATAAAAATGCAGATTGGGTTATATTAGTAAAGTGTGGCAAAATCTAATTCAATATATTAGCTGAGAGCTTACTAATTATCTTATAAAGGTATTGCAACAAGCTGTATTATCGAAGTTCTTTAGGGAGGACTAATTGGTAACTTTAGGAACCAAAAATAAATGTGTCTTATTTCTAGTTCCTAAAGTTACTAATCAATCTTTATTCCAAACTTTCAACATTTTAACAATACAGAAGAATTTGAGCATTACATTACATACCTAAGGTTTCATGGTATCCCAACCACTATGGAAGAAATAATCATTAAAACTATTAAGACTAAGGGCCTTATTGGGACTTAAGCTGAAAAAAGCCTTTTTAATATCCTTATTAGTGGAAAGTGTAATGAGAAAATCACATTGAAATTGAGATAGAAATTTGGGTATAAATGAATTGAATGTTAAAACTGAAGAGTAGTTGGAAGCTTAGGTTCCCATTGAGTTCTTAAAATAATTTTGTATAACACTACCATATTTTATCCTTAAATAAGTTATTATTTTATTTTTCGTCCTAGATAGAAGAGCTTTGTGGAAGGATTTGGAGTTGTTATCAGCTTCCTTAAGCTAAAGAACTTTAGCCTTTTGCTTGATTAGTGATCAATAAGTATCCAAGTCTTTTCAATAATTCCTTAAAGCAAATTCCTTATTAATTTAAGCAGATGAATTTTGAAGCAAGTTATAGAGGATCTTCTACTTTTATATTAGTAGCTCTCTACTTCTTTCAACTTTAAGCTCTATGCTAATGTCGAGATTGATTTGATCATTTTAAGCACATCTTACCCAATTAGTTTCTTGTGACATTTATAATGCTTAAATTCTAACTCTTTCATATTTATCCCCTTTATAATAGCATCTTAAATCCGTCAACTTCACGAAGAAAATTTTAAAGAATCTAAATAAAAGGATCATGCTTTATGTAATTGATAAGTCATATGTTCCAATTAGTGAATGGTCTAAATTTAGGCAATCACTAAAGACAACTTTAACTTTTAGGAAAAATCTTAAGCCAAGGCTATTTAAACAATGCTCTATCTGGCTTCTTCCTTATTAACCATTCTCCCTCTTGTCTATTACTCCAAATGAGAAAACAATCCGAAATTTGAGGTCAATAACTTTAATTTTTAATATACATAATCTGAAATCATTATAAGGATTCCTTATAAATCTATTCCTATTAGCTTCAAACGTAAAGACTACATTATTCAAGTCTCCTAAAATCATATGAGGAGTATTAACAGGGAAAATCTCCTTCAAATTGTTCCAGAAGACACTTCTATTAAAAGCAAAGTTTAAAGTATATAACAAAGTTTTTTAAATTAAGCATAGGCCTAAAAGATTTATATATCAATGGATCCATTGGTCAGATACTAAGTGTTAAGGACATTAATCTTATCTTCATCATAAATAGCCACCATTTTTTTGTTGAAATGAGCTTTATAATTTTTGATGACTTCCTAATTTTTATTGAGAAACCAACTGTAATGCCCCAATATATACCCTAGAAGTATTATAGCATGTCTAAGGTTTATTAAGATGTTAACATAACGAATTGAGTGCATCTAAGTACAGTAAGAGGCATAAAGGTACTTAATATCAAAGGCATGGATAAATGGATAATTTTTTCATGTCAACATGGACATACACACTTAAACATGAAATATGTATGAGAACTTTCAATATGTTTGCTTGCATTTATGAGTGTGATGTATGGGGAATTAATAAAAGAAATATTCCACAAGCAAATGTACTGTTGTTGGTTAAATTGGATATTTTTTTGCATTAGTCTTGTACAATAATAATGAAGTTAGTTGATTTGGATTGGTTCCTCATCATATGGGTTCCACTTAATAAAATTCTATAATTTGACTATGTCTTGAACTATATACCTCAAAATTAGATAATTCCAATTGTAGATTAAACTAGAGACGTATGTCTAAAACTTTATTGAAGGAATCAAATTTTGATTCTGCCTCTAATATTTTTAAATTTTGGTTTGAAGTTGAGTTATAGCTGTTGTCATTGTTTTCAAATAGCCTATAGTTTTTTAAGAATAACTCCCAATATAATTAACTGAATTGCATGAAATTGATTCCATTAGAAAACTAAGACAAAAGGGAATGAAATTAATTGATAAGATTATAGGTCGATGTGGGAATTAAAGAAAGAAGAAGGACCAATATGCAATTTTTCTAAAGTTAACATATGGACCAATTGAATTAAAGCAAGTGTGACCAATAAGATTAAAGATTTTATGCATCTAATAAAATTTTAACACATGGTCCATTAGAATTATAACATATGGTTCAATAGATTTGTAACATATAGTCCAATATAGTCCAATAAAATTGTAACATATGGTCCAATATAATTGTAACACGTGGTCTAATAGAATTGTAACACGTGGTCTAATAGGATTGTAACAGATGGTCCAATGGGATTGAAACATGTGTCTAAGACTAGAAAATTCATGAAAAGGCATATGGATAGGGAAGATGGAAGACACTTTGAGCGCATAACTTCAAATTTTCCTCCTCTCCATTTCACCTTTTTCCTCCCATCATTTTTCGTGTAAGAAATCAAACCAATCTTAGGTGGAAATCAAGGTAAAAGTTAGTAATTTTCTATTCATCTTTACCTTTTCTTGCTTTACTTATGAAGAGCTGAAATTATAAGGTTATAAGTGGGATTGAGATGTGTATTAGTGGTGTTTCTAGTGGGTGCATCAAGCAAAGCCAAAAGGAAAGGAAGGAAAGGCGTTAGAAGAACAACTTTGCCTATTCTAAGGTTTGGGTTTCCACTTAGTTAATTTATGTTTTTGTTTTGGTTATGAAATGGTTTCTGGGATGATGCTTTGGTGTTATTTTGGCATTATCTTGCAAAGAATTGGTTGAATATGACAACAGAGTATTGTGTAGTGGAATTTTGTCTAGGGTTTATTGAACCAGTCACATTGTTTGGGTCATAACTTAGCCTACAGACCTCTAAATTAGGTGATTTTAGTTGCATTAGAAAACTAAGACATAGACTATAAGTCTCTAGAAATGACTTTAATTTAATTATAGCTTTATGATATTGTAAATTGGGATTGAAAATGATGACCTAATGTTGCCCCTGTTTTGGAGTATTTTGTGATGTTTTGTTTATATCTCAGGTTTTAGAGGTCCAAATGGCTTGATTTTGGTTTCTTTAAAACCTAATTTGAATGTTTTCTACATGCATATTAAGGAACAACTGGAGTATGTCATGTGATTTACTTCTGGACTGATTGTTTGCCTATTTTTAGACCACCATGGCTTAGCCCAAATTGCACTATTTTGAGTTTGATTTCATTTCTAACCTTTTACTGAATCATATCCAAACCATTTTGAATGTGTATGAAACTTTTCAAACACCTAGAAATAAATGAAATAGGACTTACCATATATGAATTGGTTTATTGAACAATGGAATTTAAGATTAAGCGTAATGCATACTAAAGAAAATCCATATGTACATAATGATTTGTATGCATATTTATTGCTTATATATGTATAGAGTGATTATATAAGTGTGATTTTCATACCCTTCTAATGGTGGTAAGTTATGAATTGCATGTAAGAACACAAACATAGATTTTATGACTTGAAATGTCTATCATATGACTTGTCAATATATGAATTATGAAATTGGCAAATGGTTAAAGGAAATGTTACAGTGTCTACTCTATTATCTTGTGGTGGATAGATTGGCATGTCTATAAGGTTACAACACATCTGCTATAGTTTCACACCAATCATGTCTTCATTTCGAGACTATAATGTCTTCACTATTTAATGCCTTCGAGTATCCACAATTTGATGCCTTCAAGTATCAATAGATTGATACTTTAGATATCATAGTTTGATGCCTTTGGGTATCCAAACTTTGATATCTTCAGATATTCACAACTCCTGTTATCCACACCCATTGGAATATGAAGGCCTAACACATAAAGTAAAGTAAATGGTTATGAATAAGAAATAGAGCATGACAATAATTTGTATTAATAAGCATTGAATATCAATGTTTGGTTTATAAATGTGCATTTTCAGTATATGGATAATATGTTGAAGCATATTTGCATTATATACTTTGCTTCAGTATACCATCATTGTTTACATGAGCATTAAATATCTATGTTTGGTTTATAAATGTGAATATATGGTCTATGAGTTGTGATATTTCTGAATGTGTGAGTGGTCATCTAAATTAAGTTTTTTTCCCACTAAGCTTTCAAGCTTAGCACTGGTGTTAATTCGTGTAGATCCAAGTCATATGAGTGAGATATAGGGAACATCTGTAGGGACCAAGGCCAACTAATAGGAGTAAAAGTACCTTTGGAATGTGTTTTGGCTTAAGATGATTGTACATGTAAAAAGTAAAGGAAATTGTATGTTTTCTTTTTGAATTATAATGTAAATATAAAGATGTAATACTACTTTTAAATGATAATGTTAATTGATGAGAATTTTTGTAATGTGTATATGTATAGCATTGAATTAAAATGTATGCCATGAATGTATGCACAAGAAATTGTTTGTATATGGGTGGCTGTAGATTATGTATAGGGGGTGTTACATTAACAATTCTTAAATTTATCAACATTAAATTTTGTCTCCAAAAGGCCTAGGATAATAAGCTTTATTGTCTTTATGTAATAAAAAATTATATATATTTCTAAGACTAAGACAGATGCATATTTGACTATAATTATATGCCCATATTTAATGATTGCTTGATATTTTATAGCTTTTTTTTATATTTGGTACTTAATTTGCTCCAAGTGCATTTATAGATAATAATTGCTTTTATGGATTAAAAACAGAATTAGAATGAAATCGTAGCATAAAACAAATATTTGAACAAACTTGGACTTGCACAACTGTGTATTTGCTTATGTAAGTCTCTATGATTTTTTAAAGCCCCAATTTTATGTGCTTTTCAAGATACATGGTCGTGTAAGTGACCGTGTATAGCCCAAACCCTAGTTTTCATGATAAAAGGATATGAATGAAGTCAAAACAAAGAGAGCCAAATTATAAAGTAGTTTTGAGACATAAGATAGCTAAAGAGTCAATGATTTTGATCAAAGGATGAGGAAACCAGGAAGTACACGTCAAGAAATCTAGTAGATAGCTACATTAAATCCAAACTTACAAGAAGATTCAATAGATGAGATAGGGAGATTTAGCATTATGATTTCTTCACTTTCTACTAGTTTTTCTACATGTATATCTTTAATTTTGCTTTTTATGATTAATAACTAAACATGTTTGGTTTCTATATCGGTTGAACCTTAGTTGAGGATAACAATATTTTTATTATTTTATTCAATGCAATTTTATTAATTGATTTTTGCAATTCAAGTATGCATTTTATTCTTATTCTAATATATATTCTAATATATATATGAAATAATAGTGCATGATTTGATTTATACATTAAGAAATCATCTTACATGAATAGGTCTACCGTAATTTAAAGGAGTTGAATGCAAACTTAGAGATAGGTCAACATAAATCCTCTAGATTAGGGTCAAACCTAATAGCATAATTCATAAATCGATAAAGCAATCCTAGAGGTTTTAACTAGAAAGATTTCTATAAATCAACTTATGGATTAGCTATTAGTTTTCCTGAGAGAGTTATTAACATAAGGTAGGAATTTTCACGATTCAATAATCAATAATATAATTTCATGATTAAAAAAATAATTATTTAATGATTATTAGGGGGTTCATCACCTAGACACTACTATTTAATATTGATTTTTTTATTTTACTTATCCTGAGTTCATAATTGTTTAATCTTAATTTAGTTTATTTGTTTAGCTTTATTTTATTTAAAAGCAAAAAAACTAACTCTTAGGTTAGATAATAGAAAAAAGGTAATTACTAGTATTTACTATCTTCGTGGGATTGATTGTAACACCTACATACCCCCTAAAAGGCTATACAAATGCCACACAACAGAACTAAAACATACCAAACATTTCAAAGCATTTCCAAAAACTCAAGCATTTATACATTACATATCTTTAGATGTTATTTAATAAACAACACATATCTTACACACTGTGCATATCATAATACATGCCATAAGCCAACCTGTATTAAGGTTATTACAAACCATTTACATCAAAAATACAATACGTCTCATTACATTTAATACTACTCAAAACAATCTCAAAAACTCAAACAAAGCAACTTCCAAAATTTAACACATTCTTCATAGCCACTGCGGTAGTCTTTGTTCTAATCCTTAAATCTTCTAATTAGAACCTAGAAAGAGGCAAAACCAATGTTCTAAACATAAAGTTTTATCGGGAATAACTAAACATAATGCATAATTGAGACTATTTCTAACACTCATCTAACATTCATATATATATATATATTCAAATCATATCATAACAATCTTTAATTGTTTATATTATAGAGCAATCCAAGCAATATGTCTTAAAATAAAAGATGATTCATCAATACAAAACATTCTTACTTTAGAACAAAACTCTTAAATATCGAAACAGAATGTATAGGTATCAGAATTGAATATCAAAACATGATATAATCCTTTCATATCAAAATCAAACTTATATCAAATCAGAATATGTTTTGTATCAAATCAAAGCCTATCTTGTATTAGATCAAAACTGAACATATGTCGAATTACCAAACATGTTAGCCTACAAATCTATTTTATAAAAGTAGGTAACAAGAACAAAATAGAAGATACTTATAATTGGTATCACAGAACAGAAGACACTAAAGTGTCAATATCAAGGGACACCAGAGTGTCAATATCAAGTGACACCACAGTGTCAATATCAGAAGACACCTTAGTGTCACGGAAGTAGTTGCAAACCCTTTTAGCTATGTCTATTTGTCCATGACTAGGACGTAGTAGTTTTGAAAAAAACGATTTCAGATTTCATACTCACAAGCAAATAATGTAGTATATAGCATATGTCTTTATTACATTTTCCTCAAATTGAACATATTCACTCCCTTTTGATCAAACTCAATATTCCTTATAAACATAAGCATGTGCATTAATATATCAATGAAACATTAAGTCATTACATACTACTTAACATTATAGAAATTCCCAATTCACAAACATCCATATCCAATTCACTTCACATAAAACCCTTGGAACATATTTGTATTCTTAAGAACACACTCATCTTAGACAAACCATAAATTTTAACATTAGACACCTTATTAAATAATCACACATTCTTTAAGTTATTACCTCAATCTATGGTCCTTAACTACATTAACTTCTACTCAATTAATCTAACATTATCTAGGTTCATTTTCAACCTCTATTAAGTTCAGTTAAACCATTATTAAGTACTTTAACCTTATATAGTCCAACAATTGCACAAATCAGAAATTTCCTTGCCAAAACACTATCAACGGTTATGGGGTACCCTCCCATGATTGTAACAGAAGCTACTGCATCTACCCACAGTCGTGGGATAGGTACCACGATCGTGGCCTACCCATTTTCCTACAGATTTCTAGATTCCACACCTTCATTCCAAATTCCAAACACCTTCATTTCAATCCATAAATCATATCTCATTTATACCTTAACAACATTTCAATTACTCAACAAATTAATCTCCAAACCCTATTCAAAAATCATTTATTAGACAACTCTCAAACCATTATCTTTTATGCATAAAAAACCAAAACATAAAAGTATCATACAAGCATGATTTTCAAGCATCCAATTATCAACATCTTAACACATATTTCATGCCAATTCAATTATCAGAAAACATGTACTAGTACATGTTATCAAGTTTAAAATTCCCTTACCTATTTAACTTCAAATTCCTACTTCAAAGAAATAGCCAACCTAGCCTTCCAAGCAACCAAAATTAGCATAATTCCAAGGTGAAGACGTGTAACACACCATTACCATGAAACATATGCTTGAAATTATTGAGAATATGTGAGCACATACCCTACGAGATTGGCATGTTAGAGCACTCACATTCACTTAATATGGCATCGTACATACCAGCAGTAATCATAAAAATTACTTATCTCATTCCATTAACAAAACATGTTTTACCCTATTATTTCATTACAAACCATTCATATATTTACATTATAAAAACCATCTATGATCATACTATTTTAAACAAAAGATTATTTATGAAATGAAAACTATACAAAGTACTCTATTTAAAATCCTCATATGACAGCTGAGCAGGCCTTTCAGCCATATCTTGATCTAAAATGGATAGTTCTAAACTTAAATTAGCTTGCTCTACTAGCAAGGTCTCCTCTCAGTACCTAAAAACTAATGTTGCAATTTTGATGAGTTTTGTGAACTCAATGAGTAAACCATCATCGATGTGTTCACTCAAAATAGAACAAATATATATCAATGAATAACATTCAGCTTAATCAAAGTAATACTTCATTTAGAGCTATAACTTGCATTCTACAATTTACATCATAATACAAGAAGCTTTTAAAAATACAATCACTTTTTAAGTCATTCAAGAATTACATTCTGAATCCAAGAATATCATGTAATCATTTTAGAATATAACACTCGTTTATCACAATTCTTCATATCACCATCAAAGTCATAAGCATTTCTTAATAACAACACAACATAGTTCAACATTCATTTGCAATCAAAATCATAAACATATCTAAAGAAACAAATGCAAAAGCAAATGAGACTCATTCCATTTTAACTTTGTTGTGACCAAGTGCCTATTTTACTATCCCGTATCTATTATAGATACCGGGCTCTTTTTAGTACTTTCCCATATCCGTTGTGGATACCGGGCTTATTAATCTTTGAGCCTAAGGCTCTAAGACACATAACTGAGCTTAAAGCTTTTTTAATGTTGGCTACTCCTTTCATAACCCCTTTATGTGAACATACATCATATCATGGAGTACAATAGTTCACACAATATATCATCAATCATTTTCAGTCAATGACCACATTCAATTTTCATAGTTCATCGGACCTAAGTCTGGCATTAACAAATAGTTGAGCATTCAATTTCCTTATTCACATTCAAATCACAAACACTCCCAATACAATCCCAAATATCAAACTCCTTGGACAATCAATCGTCCGAAATCAATAATATCATAATTATATCAATATCAATTCAATATAAAGGTATTAATTTTAATCAACATAATTTGAATAGAACATATTACCAATTGAAATCTCACATCTAGGTTACCCACTATACATACAATTCTAACATAAGCATAAATATTTGAGTTTACATAACTAGGTTAACTCATAGCACACTCTAGTTAGCTATTACCTTAACGTGCAGGCAATGTCTGGATGGTGTTGGTCGATGTGTGCCTTTAAATCAAACAATACACACATGTACACATTACTAATTGATCAATCAAATGAATGATCAAAGTTACACATGTATATGTATCATGTTTAAAGCATGCTCAATTGATTATTCTGGGTATGAAATCTTATTCACAAATCACACTTATACATTCATCATGGTTTGTGCATCATTTAGTTTGCAATCAGGTTTATGCCTTAATGCACTTGATCACTTTCAATTGATCACTCATACATTTATCACTCTTTTTCCTAAGATTATGCACTCACACAATTTCCCAGTTCTCATTCAATGATTGACAATTCGTCACTTACATATTTTGAATCACATTACATTCAAGGGAGTATCTTTATATCATTATCAACTTATATTTTACACTTATCCTTGAACATTTCCATGATCAAAAAGCTTCTTATAATACAAACACAATTTGCACTTTACATCTGAAATTTTAGCAAGCTAAATCTATACATTCACCAAAATTTTTCAGCATTATATACTCATATATTCACCCAATTCTCGTTCATAAATACCCTAGGTTCTTCAATGCTCATTCATCTATACCTTATATATGGTTCTCATGTTCTTAAGATCATGTTTTCTTTAAAAAATCAAAATTTCTAGATTTGAGCTAAACCTTATCAAAACAGTCCATTCCTTAGGTTATGACTTCAATTAACTACATAAACTTATCAAGATATCTTATGACCAAACTGTTTCACAGAAGCATTAATATGGCGTCAATAATTATTTTTCATTTTTTATATTTTGACTATTTTTAGCTTTAAAGTCCCCAAAAATTAGGGAATGATATAAGGTTCCTATATAGGGGTCTATCATAGGCAATATTAGGAAAACAAGCATAACTTAAGGTCTAGTCACTATTTTATCAAGCCACTTTCATAGACATCAAGCTAAGACCTATATCTACAACTTTCATTCTTTTAGTTTCTTCAAATTCATACCCTAAAGATACGTAAAATAAGTTGAAAGAGGAAGATGAAATTGAAACCAAAATTTTGACCTACAGCTCTAATTTTCTATTTTTTTTCTCAAGATCGATTTCGAGTCAGCTTTGCATTGCCCTTTTGAAATGTAAAATGAGGTATTTAGGCAATAAATTCTTCTAAAAAATGTTTCTATATGTATTAAGTTTCTAACGACATCAAGTTCCTGCAGTTTCGTTCAACTGTGAGTTATACTTCAAATAATACAGACTGTTCTCACACCTCAATAGAACTTAGTACTCAACTTCAAGCCAAATTTCGAAACCCCTAAAAATAAAATTAAAATTTGATTCCTTCATGAAAATTGTATTCATGTCTCTAGTTTAATCAAAATTAAAAATCATCCTATTTGGATATCGACAAATCAAGATATGGCTACAATACAGATGCATGTTTAGTGAAAACACTACAGCTAAAGCACACTTTAAAATCATTTTCAATTCATCCTAATTCATCATCATCAATTCCCTATCATAACATGCTATAAACACTAATCATTTACTTACATGTTTATCTCCAATTCCAGCTCAAAAGATCAAGCCAATCTAGTACTCCAAGCAAGCAGAAACATCACAAGTTCAAGGAAAAATTTAGATGGATTTCGGCTAGGTATAGTAAGGCAACTCAAGCTAATCTTTTACTTAACTTTATAAGGCTAAAACATGAATTATTTGTAAAAAAAATAGGCATAATCATAAACAAGTTCATAGGGGTGAAAGAAAAGAGTTTCGGTGATGTGAGTGAGAGAAGAAATAACAAGAAATGAGCTAAACCAAGTTTGCTCCTACTGAATGTGACACCAAGGGGTTAGGTGTCATCTAATGAAATGGCCACATGTCTAAAGGCATGTTAAACATTTATCAAGTATAGGTGATGTCGTATGTTACCATTGAAGTTAGGTCACATTTCATTTAAGTACAGTAACCATTTTTCATTAATCAATGCCATTTGTCATCAACTTACTAGTCCATTTGTCCCACAGTGATCAATGCCAAATGTCACTCAATTATAGGCTTAATCATCCTAATTTTTATGTATCAATTTTCTTACAACTTGGCATTTTTCCTAGACCAAATGTACATTTAATTCCTCAATTTTCCAATTATATTAGTTTATTCGAAATTCACTACTTATAATCAATTAAACCAAAATTCAAGGCATAAATGTTTCACAATTCACATAAAAAACGTTTTAATCTTTTTATACCCTGGAATGAGTCAATTGAGTACATATGCTAACTTGTAATATGTACAAATATCAAGTCATGTATGAATGCTAATGTTATGCATGTATATGCAATGCTTAATCTAGGGTTAAACCCTAAGCATACATCGGAAAATAGGATAGTACCAGACGAGTTGGTTTTTTGGTCGTAAGGTAAAAACCACTTTTAACAAATTTCTTGGCCTTTTGGTTAAGGTTTTACGTGTGATTTGATGTAAAAACTTAGCTAGGGTTCAAACAAATTACAAAGGAAAAGTTGGAGCAATTTCAATGGTGATGGAGAAAGAAAGAACCTGCGGAAACTTTGCTTAACCAAGATGCTAGATGTCTTCAAATTCCTTAAGCATGTGACAATTAGCATGTAATGCCATGTATCAATTGATTATACTGCCTCTAATTTCCTTAAAATGTTCCCATTTGTCTCTTACTAATTATTCCACATGTCACTCCAAGATTGGTCCACTTGTCATATATAATTGGTCCATTTGTCAATCAACTAATGTTGCCAAATGTCATTCAAAGTATAAGGTTAGTCATGCTAATTTTCATGTACCAACTTATCTTGCCACTTGAATGTACATTTTAATACCTCAATTCTCCACTGGTAGTAAATAAATTCCATCTCACTAAATAGATCCATTAACTAAAATTTATGATCAGACAAAAATTCAAAACATATATAATTCATGACCATACCATAATAGCTATTTAAAATAGGGTATAATTTGGGGCCTTACATTGATCTGGTACTTACCTATACTAGCTGCAACTATCTCGTGTAGTTGTAGTAAAATTAATATTAACGTTAACCCTAGGCCAATCAAACTATTAAGGCACCTAGTATTTGATACTAAAATTGATATAAAAGTAAGATGAAATTATTACCAGAACTCTCGATCTTGGCCATGAGACCTAATTTCCTCCACTTAGTTATTATGGGCTCATCCTTAGAGGTTTTAAGTAGGTTGGTGATTATATCATTCTTTACTAATACCTTATCATGTTCTCAATCAGATGAAACTAGAGTTGGCTAAGGAGAAGTCTCCTTAACTTAAGGCTCTAAAATAGGATGATCTAAATTTATGATAATAGTTTTGAAAGCTTACAATGAAGTTTTTACTAACTTAACCAGCAAGATATTAAGCACTAACTCCTTTGGTCAAAGTTTTTTCATTTTTATAAGTATTGTCATTGGTAATGATACATACATTCAAGGAACAAGCTCATGTAATACTAAGGGGTTACATATAAAGATCAAGCTGATAATTAAGTCCCATTAACTCATAATAATTCCCTTATATGAATTTTTTACAAGTCACTTTCCAAATTTTACCTTATTGCTTGAATGATGGACTCAACTAATAAGAGACTAGGATTGTATCCTCAACTAATGAGTCATGTTCAACTAACCTTAAAAGTGGAATGGAGTTCTAGAGTTCTTTTTTTAGGCATGGCCTCTTCTATTCAAATTGGCTTACCATTATAGCTAGCTAAGAGACTTAATCCTTTAGAGGACCAATATTCAAGGGGAACCTTTATTTATACATATAGGAACTTGGTTGTAGATGCTATTATCTAATTTGATACCTGATTTCCAAGATTAAAGAAAGAGAGGGAGACTACAAAAGTGTCAGGAACCCCCTTTAACACTTTTATTAAGCTCTAGCATTTGAAGAGAATTTAAAGAGAAAATTATCTTCCCTATTAAGTAGAACCTTACTAAGTCCTTTATTCTTCCAATGACTTAAGGTACATGCTTTGATCAAGGGAAAGGTTGGTCTCCTCCTAAGGAAAAAGTAGATAAGAGTTGATGACGAACTCTTAGCACCTTCCTTAATGATCTCTAAAGACGGAGAGACTATGGAAATCCTACTAGCCCCAATTGGAATTAGACCACAATAATGAAGTATAAGTGGAGTTGGACCACAATAATGAAGTGTAAGTTTAGAAGAATCTCCAAACATCTATTTCTAGTTAAGTCAGGGGTTAAATAAGGGGGATAACTCTAAAGGGGATTGAGGGATTCAGTGGCTCAGTAGGAGTAAGCCAAATGAAGGGATAGAGGAACATGAGTAGGAAAAGCTTTACCAATGGAGATCAAAATGGTAAAAATAGTAAGGATAGTTGATGAAGAAGGACCAACACAATAAAGAATTGAGTCGAGATATCAATAGAAGCTTTGGAAGGTAGCGGTAGGAAAGAGTTAAGAAGAGAGGAAAGCTTGTTAAGATCCTTTCGAGGTTCACTTAAAAAGTAAAATTCTAAACATGTTTAGGCTAAGATTCAAATAAATATTATAAAAATAGTAATTAGAAGAAGCAAAATGAGCAAAAAACAATGACAAATTTGCCCTTCACTCGCCTAAGAACAATTGAGTGAGAATTGGATAAAAAACAACCAACAAGGCATCCATAGGAAGAAGAAAGAGAATAGAGAGGAAGGAGGAAGAATAGGAGGAGGGTAATAAACCCAAAGGAGGAAGATGCTTGAAGAGGGAAAGGATCGATAAGCTAGCACTAGGAAGAGGAGGATGGGAGAGAAAAGAGTGTAATAATGAAAAAAACGTAGAAAAGGAGATAAATGAGAGAAGTTTGAGTACATACTACTATACAAACCTTCATTTAACATTTCTTTTTTAGAGATTTGTTATCCCAATAATTTTAATTTGTTAGATTTAAGGTTTGAAGGAGCTTACTTTACAAGGAGTAATAAGTAAGAAAGGAGTTGTCTTATCAGAAAAAAGTTGGATAGGGAAGTGTTCAACCTTCAGTAACTTATAATTGTCTCCAATAACAAAGTCTTTTTTAACATCCATTTATGTTCAAATCACTCATCCGTCGAAGTACCTTTAAATGTAAAGAAAGGTAAATTCACCCTTTAGATTCAATAACCTACTTATGAATCTAGAGTTTCGAGGAGGCAAATGTGAGAGGTCTTAGTATTGAAATTTAAGGGATTTGAATCTTAAAAATGCACAAAAAGCTCCAAGTAGCAAAAACTAAGCTAGAAAAATTCCATCAATATAAGGTCAAAGAAACAATGTGACAAAAGAGGCCCTAATTATTATTTAAAAATTGCTTTAAACCTTAAACCTAGTGACATAGACTTTAAGTTGAAGGAGAAAATGGCTTTAACCAGTTATACTTAAGCTCTAGAAAAACATTATTCATTCTAAGATCAAAGGAAAGAGTTCTTTGGCAAAAGTATCGTCACAAGAGTACCAGCTTCTTCTATAATGCCATTTTAACAAAAAGAATATTCAATAAGTTCTACTAATCGAAAATAGCAGTGTAGATGGAGATAAGATTAAAAAGTCAATATTTAATCACTTTAAGCTTACTACAAAACCCTAAAAGTAACTATTCTTATGAGAAAGTCTCAATGGTCTTTATCCCTTAACTCTATCTCAAAAAAATAGAAAGAGATATTATTAAAGCATTTCAACATTTTGGAAATAAAGTAAGATATATTTAATTTGAACCTTAACAAAAATTTAAGAGCCAATGAGTCAAATACATTTTTTTCAAAAATACTTAACATTTAACAAGTAATATGATCACAAAAGTTACCTTAGAATTCTTTGCAAGTGGAAGAATGCTTTAATAAATAAACAATCTTTTGTTTTCCTCATGTTTAAAAATTGAATCAAATTCTATAAATGATTTTAAACTAATCTCTTACTGCAATGTTGTACAAAAGGTGATCTCCAAATTGGCTTTAAAGAGACTGAAGGAGGTTTTCAAGTTTATCATTGTCCTAACTCAAGAGACGTTTATCTAGGAAAGGAGTATATGAGATAATTTGATGATAGCTCAAGAATTATTCAGTGAGTATAATAAAAAAGTGTCATTAAACAAAGCATTTGACTATTTAAATTAAAGTTTTAATGTGGATACTTAAACTAGATTGAGCAATGCATTTCTATAGTGTTTTATAAAATTATTTTCAATATGAAACAAATACTTCCAAGGTGTTAGGGGTATGAGACAAGGGGACCTACTCTCCCCTTACTACTTTACTTTAGGAATTAAGGTATTAATGCTAATTTTATCCTATATAGTCAACATATGTAAGGATTTCAGGTTTCATCAAAAATGCAAAAAGCTAAAACATTTTTTAGCTCCCTTTTATAGATAAACTATTGATGTTTTGTAGAGCTGATATAACCTCACTTTTGGAAATATATCAGGCATTTCGATTAATAAAAACAAGAGCCATGTATATGTCCCTATTGATTCCTAAGAACTAGAATATGTCTTTATGATCATCTCTGGTCTAAACCTCCAAAAGCCACGTTTTAAATACTTAAGAATCCCAATATCACTTAAAAGAACCTCCTATAGAGATTTTTAGCATTATTTGGATCAATTCAAAAGAGGATTGGCCATTAGAACAAAAAGATTTTCTTTTATGTAGGAAAGCTTTAGCTTATCTTACTAGTTGTAAATAACGTTCACATTCGTTGGAGTCACAACTTTCCTATAGGGATGTTGTTATTGTTGTTATTTTTTTATTGAGTTGCCACTTATACCTCCACCAAACATGATCAAGAAAGTGAAGAAACTTTAAAGAATTTATTATGGCCAAGCAAATAAAAAATGTAAAAAAAATGCTAAAATTAAGTGGTGAAAAGTTTATACACCAGTGGAGAAGGTAGGATTAGGTGTAAATCAATAAAAATACTCATGGACAAAAGAATTGACAAGATTTTTAATTATAATGAATTATTTCAGGTGTGTGTGTTGGGCCCCGATTCGCATTAAGCATATTTGATTTATTTTGAGGTTTAGATTGATAAATTTCTTTTAGTTAGAATA
>JAOSBN010000008.1:37564660-37575289 GCA_027563595.1 Erythroxylum suave | reverse complement strand
TCATAAAAGGCATTTTATCAAACACCTCATAGGCAATATGTATAATCTCAATCTAACCACAAATCAATTGCATTTTTTTATTATTTACGAACAATAACACATATAAATAGCAAATAAACTAACAATTACACGAAAAAACCGAAAACAACAACAATAATCAAGTAAGATTTCATTACCAAACACTCACGGTTAACACTAAAAACATGCTTTTTTTTGGAGAAATAACATTCATTAGAGAGTTTACCTCAAACAACGCACCATGAGTAAGAAAACAGTCAAAAAATGGCTAGAAAATGCAGGAGAAGGGGTCGGAAAATAGAAGGCGATCACGAGGAGAGAAGAAGAAATGTGTGGGAGGGAGGGGAGACGGGGCAGCGCGAGTTAAAGGCGCTGAATTATCGACGGAATGTACATTCCGTTGGTAATCTAGATTTTCCATTGTCGTCTTCAACCAAACGATGATGCAACTTGCCAACAGTTGCCGACGGAACATAAATTCTGTCAGTAAAAGAGCGGTAATTCCTTGTGGTGGAAACTCAAATACCGAAAGAACATAAATTCCGTCGGTAATCTAGGTTTTATCTCGTTGTCTTTAACAAAACGACGATGCAACTTGCCGATAGTTATTGATGGCAAATAAATTCCGTCACTAAAATTGATGAAGTGCGTGTAATCTATTCGCGTTAAAACCAATGAATCACCGATGGAATACATATTTCATCGGTGGTTCAGGTTTATTGTCTCGTCTTCATCCAAACGACGACGTTTGGTTTACCAAATGGTGACAGTTACCGACAGAATCTATAATCCGTTGGTATTTAAGTTTCCCAGTTGCGTCTTTGTAACAGCTTCTTGTTGCAACGAAACACAAATTCCGTCAGTAAAGTTAATTTTGCTGATAACGACGAAAGAGGCTACGTCAGTATATAAGTTGCCTATAAACTTTTACCGACGATATCTTGACCGTCGGTAATTGAGCAAACCTAATTAATTGCGAGAGTAATTCCCGCATTTATTACCAACGGAAGTGTCTATTCCGTTGGTACATTTGCCGACAAGACGGTGACCGTTGGTATGTGTCCGAAGCAATTAAATTGCAGGAACCGTTCCTGCAATTTTTTCCAATGCCGTAGGTTTTGTCGTCGCTATATGTCGTTGAAGATTTTGCGTGAAATTCCTTCCCTCTAGTATTGCCGACGGATATATGGTTTCGTCGCTATATACGAAAACTAAACCCTATTTACCAATGGAAAGTAATATTCTGTCGGTAAATAGCATCGGTTTTATTTCTGTTGAAAATATTCCGCCGATATTCAGTGATTTTCTTGTAGTGATTATTGTCAATAGCTGTCCACTTAAATAATTAAGAGTTAGCTTGTCCAAATTAGTTAGTATTAGAGGTTAATTACAAGTTGAAAATATTAAGCATAAAACTATATTTATTAAACTTGAAGAGTTTAATTTTTGACTCTTTTTACCAACTTATTTTCTTATAGAAGTTATAAGAAAATAATGGTGACAGCTCTTCTTAACATATATATAGAAATCAAGTCATGGAATAAGGTCAAGGAAATGAAAGGATCACATAGATTATAGATGATTATTATGACACATGAAATGGTTATTCTTGTTTTGAAGCATTCACTTAATACTAAGAAAATTCACAATTTAATTTTTATTTTCTTAGATTATTTTTAAAAACTAGTAAATCTTGCTGACATGTAATACAACTTTCATTTAAATAAGGGTAAGAAATTCCCTTTTATCCTTTTATTTTAAGGATAATTTACGAATTTATAGCCATACATAAATTATTTAGAGTCAAATAAATACTTGATATTTTGATTAAGTGAGAAGATTAATATTGATTGGAATTTCAAAAATAAATTTAAATTTCAGTCATATCACCTACAACTAATAGAGGGACATAGATTAGAACACTGCAACAAAGTTAACATTTGGCTACGTTTTATTGAAATTATTGCTAAAAATCAGCTTTTGCCGACAATTTTGAATAGTGTCACCAAAAGCTTACCGTTTTGCAACATTATACAGAATGATCCCTAAATTCATATCTTTGGTGATGCTTTTTAGAAATCATCACAAAAGGTTCATCCTTTTGTAACAGTTTAGTAGTTTTGGTGACAACTTTGTAAGGCTTGGTTTGGGGGAGTAGTGACAATTGATAACCTGCTAAAATCAAACTGCTGAAATGATATATAAGTACTTATTCTCAATAAGTACTTATGTGTTTGGGATTTCTATTTTGATAATTGTTGAAACGTGAAAATAAGTATTTGGCAAGTGCGGTTGCGGTTACTGGAAAGAGATAAAATGACTAAAAAATCTATTTATTTAATAAAATATTAATTGTTGTATAAATAATTTTAAAAATATTATTATTCATATAAATTTAAAATTATAAATAATAAAATATTAAATAAAAATAAGAAAATCTAAATAAAATAAATTAAGTAACCCTCTTTCTGCTTATTGATTTCTGTTGTGACAACGGACTTTTCTTTAACCTCCGATTGTTCACCACAGATCCAAACATATGACTGCGTTTGAAAACTGCGGTGGATAAGTACTTATCCTTACCGTACAACAGATCCAAACGTAGCCTAAATCGTTGAGAAAAGTAAGACTTTTGCAAAAAAAAAATTTAAATCCTCGCCAAAAGCTTAAACAACAAAATCACTCTTTTATTTATAATTATGAATTCACTAACTTTGACTTAATCATTTTGTAACTAAACTTCATAGTTGAGAAAAATCAAATTTAATATTATTGACAATAATTGTAAGTGTAAAAATAAATTTAGCTACCCTAATTGTCAAATCATTTTAATAATGTAGAAACTATAAGTCAAATGTTTCATCCTCATCAAGGTATATATACATTCAACATCTTGAAGAAGAAAACAAGTAGCTTAAGGTTGAATTACAACAAGTTAAAAAAAATTAGTCAAGAATGAAAAGTACATCAAAAAATTACTCAGCTAGATTATGAAAGCAATGAAGATGAAAATGAATTATATTAACCACATCTCTTATACTTTTTTCTTTTAATTCTTGTTTTCATTATAATTTAAATTAAATACTTTTTCTCATATTACAGATTTGAAGAAGATGCAACATGGCTAAGTGACTTTTTTTATATCTTGTAAACTAATCTCCGTATTTATTATTTTGTATATAAGTATTATTGAAGTTGTAATTAAAATTTTCTACACAAACAAATTTAATGATATTTTATTTTATATACAACACTTCAAATTATTAATTATTTTTGTATTAAAAATTAACAAAAAAATCTAAATACATTATAACAAGGTTGACATTTGGCTACATTTTTTTGCTACATTTGAAAAAAGTAGCTAAAAGCAAGCTTTTAATGATGATTTCAAAATTGTTGGAAAGTGTAGACCCTTTAGTGACTATTTCTAAAATTGTCACCAAATGAGGACCCTTTTGTGACGATTTGTGAAAATCGTCGCTAAAGAGTCTACATTTTGTGAAGATGTTCTAAAACGTCGCAAAATGTTGCCCCTTTAGTGATGATTTACAAAAATTGTCGCCAAAAGGTCCTCATTTGGTATCAAAAGATGACCTTTATTGACACTTTTGCTGACGATTTATGGAAATCGTTGCTAAAAATATCCCTTTGGTGATGATTTTGAAAATCATTACCAAATTTTCCAACTAATTGTAGGAGGGAATGAAAACAAAATCAGAAATTTGTTGATACCCTTCTCTTGTCTTGTTCTATTTCTCTGCATGTAGAGATTGCGACTACTCCTATTTTTTAACCTCCCACTATGTTTATACTTCGTCTATATCGACTTTGGATTTGATTACATACTCATTGCATGTTTCGTAGGATTGGAGAGTTCTTGACACAAGCGAAACTGAACAAAACAGACAAAGGGAGGTTGGTTTCAGAAGGTAACTCCAAATTTTATATGGTTTCTTTACCTTCTTGTTTTTGCTCTCTCCTATTAAAATAAATAAAAGAGGAAATATGTTGCATCTGGAGAGCCCTCTTTCATAGGAGATCTACATCATGGGCCTAGTGATGAACTATATTCGTGAGCTTTGATACCACACTTCAACCCAAAACCTTAAGACGTTAAGTTTATGGGTCCTTTCCACTTATATGTCCTTCACTAGTTCCATCTCTTTTCAATGTGAGATTCCTACTCACACTTAACTTGCCAACAATCTCCCCCCTCAAGTGTGAACTTCCATATTGGGCTTAGGCTCCTCCTTGAGTGAAAGCCTTTTTCTATCTTTTTTTTAGCAATTCAAGTATATGGCATCACCAAGAGTCCTTCTACTCCATTGATTTGGGCCTACTAGGAGTCTCCTTGCTCTTCTTTGTGGGGAGGCAACCACGAGATTCAACTACCGTCTCCATACTCATCCCTCATCGAACCATCAACTTTGATACTACTTGTTGGATCTAAGGAGCCCACTTCACAGGAGATCTACATCTTGGGTCTAGTGATGAAATATACTTGTGGATTTTGACAGACACCATGCTTCAACTCAAAACCTTAAGGCATTATTATCAGTCCTTTCCACTTATATATCCTTCACTAGTTCCATCTCTTTCCAATGTGAGATTCCTAGTCATACTTGAAGTCCCAATAAAATAGATAAACAGAGAGGAAGAGAGTTACGAGAGTTAGAAATTGAAGGTTTGTTTCAATGGCAGTTAGGGTTTTATGTTCATCCTTTTAACTTCAATATTCCTTGTGGTTTTAATATACCTTCCCTCTTCTCCCTCTTCTCCCTCTTCTCCAAAAAACCTGAAATTTGACATCATAGCCAATTTTGTCTCGACGAACATTTGGTTTGGGATTTTGATTAATGCACTAAGGAGATACTACGGGCCTGCAAGAAAAATTGGAAGTTAACTCCAATTCGATGCAGGTTAGTCCTTCTCTATTGCTTTCTAATTGCTTCTCTGTTTTGCCCTAGAATTTTCATGTGTCATAAGATGTTATTGATGTGTTTATTATGTTGGGTGATTTGGGTGATTGGTGGGTGTTAGACATTGAGTAAGATTGCATACAATCAGCTTTAGTTATAGTTGGTGGAGTGGCAGGTCAAGCCTCCTATTGGTTTTAAACACAAGGTCACTGATAGTCTCCAAAGGTTACTCTTTTCTCTGTTTTCTTAGTCCTTTTTCTATTGTTTTGTTGGCAATTGTGTTTGGCTCTTGAGAAAATCAAAGGGGAATTAGTAAATAAAATTTGGCTTTCTATTTATTTTCTGACTTTCTATTTGTTTTAATTTTATATGATTAGAGTTGGTTTTTTGAATATTCTTATTGTTTTTCTCCGTTTCTCACACAATCTTTGAGTTTTTGATTTTGTTTTCCTTTTTGGTGGGATTTTTTAATAAAGGTGGATAATTGAAGTAAATGGAGCTCCTAGAACCTTTACACCAATGAGACATATCAACTTTAGGTTGATTTTCCAAAGTATTACCCTATGGAAGCTCCTTATATTTCTAAGTGATGTTTATTTGTTTATAGAAAAGTCTACATCTTTATTGATGCCTAATTGTTGGGTCTTGTTTAATAGTGTCTTGATAGCAGTCTTTTTTGGGTAATAAACTAGGAATGGTGTTTGACATTTGGGTTTTGAGAATGAATGATGAACATTATAAAGTGATGGAAAATGAAGTCTATAATTATGATATATTTGTTAGACCAATGGTGTTGGACCTCAAATTTTTCTTTATTATTGTAGTAAGCATGAATTGAATGAATTTTATGATCTTGTTGGATAAATACATTTTTTAATTATTATTGGAGTTTATTCGTTATTTTAGGAGGATTATTTCATGGATTGATGGAAATTTTGGAGTATTAAATGGAAGAATTAAGATTAAGTTATAGTATAGCATGGTGTAAGTTAAACTTGAAGAAATTACGGATACATAAGGGTATTTTGGGTGGATTACTTAAGGTTAGAAGCATTAAGGCATTAAAGGAAGGGTAAGGTGGACTTTCCTCACCCACTAAGGGTAGAATGGGAAGAGGAAATGATTATCTTGTATATAAGAAGATCAAAAACGTGAATGAAGGAAAAGGAGAAAGAAGAAGAGAGGTCTCAGTGAAGTTAAAAAGAATAGAGCTTTGAACTAGGTCACAATTTTTCCTAGTCTTAAAGAGAGAGTTTGAGATCACTCAAGAAGGGAAAAAGAAAGAGGAAAGGAAGAGCTTTCTTTAGAACAAAGAATCTCATTATTTGGTGAAAATTCAAGGTAAGATTGTTTTTAACCTTTTGAAGTTTTGAAGGGGTTTATGGTTCGAAGAGTTTAAGAAATGTATGGGTTTAAGGGTTCTAGGATCTATATTAGTGCATGTGCCTTATAGGTTCTCAAATCTGAAATTTCACTGAATGGGGATTGTTCTTATTGTTAAAGGAAATCAAGAGGGGCAAGAAGATCAAGAGGGAAGACATCATTAAATCCAATACCAAAACAAGCAAGGGTTTCAAGGTGGGTACAGTTTTATAATAGAGTAACTGAGCCACTCATTGTTTTCTTTAAAATCAAGAAAGTTGAATGGTTTTAATTGCATTATGAATGCTACATTTAATTGCTACATGAATTATGTGCATGATTTATGAAAATGTTTCTTTATAAGAAGTTGCAAGATTTCGAAATCAGATTTTCAAGAATGTTTCTCTAAAACATCTCTTGTGCATGAAAAACAAATTTCCAACCAGAGGCCATTTAAGGCAATCTATTTTAAATTCATGAATGACATGTTATGAGAGTTTGTGGTAGTCCCTCAAGAACCGTTACGTGAACGTTGACCTAAGAAATAGGCTTCTCCCGCCTGCCCGCTAGTGGTATGGAGCTCCTCCAAGGACTCCCTCAAGTTCATGACTACACAGGACCATTATATGGAAATGTGTAGTGCGTCAAGAATTGGACTTACCCCAACCATTTCCATTGTGTTTATGTGTTTATAATTGTGACAAGTTTGATGCATATATGATTTATAAGTTGTCATGAACTGTTTAATTAAGTATTTGTGTTTTCTATGAGAAAGCATTTCGGTTTTTGAAAAATGACAGAGAGATTTTGAAAATGGTTTTGCTTGTTTCTCGTTTATAAAATTATCACCCACGAGCTTTAAGCTCACCCCTCCCAAATTCTGTCCTATTCAAGTGATGAGCAAGGGAGTGAGTAAGTCAAGAGTCAAGCCAAATCACTGCAGTCTGTATTTTGTTTGGATTTTGAAGTTGGTTTATGTAAAACAATGCTTTAGATGCATTTGAGCAATTTTAGTCTTTGAGAACTTTGTAATTCGAATTATGATGTAAGGGGGCTCGAAATGCCCACTACAGCATTGTAAAAACAATTATTTATTTTGGAGATGAATGAGATATATGTATGTTATGTTCATGGTTATAACCTTTATTAAGTTTTCACGTTGAATGTGTTGAACAAATGAGTTGATGCTTATGTTATAGAGTATTGTGTTTTTTAGAATCGAATGAATAGGGGTTGAAAAGATTTAAGTCTGCATTATGTAATGTAGAAGGCAAGAAGGAAACACAGCCTTAAGGAGAAGCATGGACGAAAGGAATCGTCTATGGTGACGTTAGTATATAGACGCAAAGGAGAGTATAGATGAAGTTCATCGTCTGTGATGACGTCTCACACAGACGCAAGGGAAAAATATAGAGGAAGAGTATTGTTTGTGATGACGTCATACATAGACGCAAATGAAAGACAGGTGTAAGAAACATAGATGCAAGGAACACAGACACGACCAAAGATAGACGCAAATGAAAGACAAATGCAAGGAATCGTCTGCGAGGACACGTCACAACACATATGCAAATAAAAGACAGACGATAGGTGGTCAAACTAGATGATACAAAGTCAACTACATACGATATAACCCAGAAGATAGAACATAGACCATAAGCAAACACAGACGATGGGTCAACCAAAGACGATACAAAGAAGAAGTCAAGCTAGTATGTTTGAACAGTCACTTAGTTGGAATTAAACATAGAATTCACTAATCAAGGATCAAGAAGAAATCAAGGGACAGAAATGTTTGATGAGGTCAAGATGAAATTTCAAGATTAAGGATTGTCCTGGTGAGGGCACTCCACCCTTGTGGGATGCAAGTCCAGATGTCATTCAGGATGTCGGACACGTGTCTTGCTAGGGTGGGGTCCCAACAAATGGAGGTTGACAAATTTAATCCTTTTATATTTTGATAATAATAAAACTTAAAGAATTGGTTAAAAAATAATTTCAGGTTAATTGGATTAAATTGAAGTTGATGGAAGACTAGTCGACTAAGGTTGTCATAAGTTGACTATTATGTTGATGATTTACAAGTCAGATGAAATTTAAATAAAGTCGATTTATGAAGATCAAGATTGCAACAATAAGTATTAGAATTAAACAACGTGTAATTCATGAGAAGATCCTATTTGAAGAGTTCAAAGAAGCATCTCAACAATCAAAGATTGGAGATTTTGTGAGATCTGTCAGGTGGAGAACTAGACAAGTCGACTATCATGCTGCAAGTCGATTATCAACAATCAGACCTGTTAGTTGGATAATTGGACTAGTCGACTATCATGGTATTAGTCGACTATTCGAAGAGTGGAGCTGGAAATTCATGAAAAACGCTTGTACCAGTCGACTAATTCTTGGAGACAAGTTGACTATAATGTACTAGTTGACTATAACACACCGACTAGTTGACTATCAGTTACAGCTGAACAAAATTTGACTTTGTCAATTGATTTCAAACGGGAGAAAATCTTCATACAACAACTAGGATTGTTCCACAATGGCTAGCAGAGTTCTACAACGTCCATAAATGTCTTCAAGCCTTCAAATAAAGGACTACACTTTAGAGGATTGATTACACAAGTCCAAAGAGAAGCATACTTGCTATATTTCAAAAATTATCCTCACATTGCTCTCAATTTTCTTATTAGCATATTCTAATTGTATTCAGTTGTACTGAGTTTTACTAATTCATTTGTTTTATTATTATTATTGTGAGCTGAGTGACTGGAGATGATTCACTTGTAAGGTAGGATTTGTGCCAGAAAACAAATCAACTGTAAGGTGTAGCTTGAGTCGGAAGTCAAGTTGATTGAAGAGTTCACACTGAACTAAAAAGTGTGTAGTAAAGAGCTTTGACAAAATCTTAAGTGAGAGCTTAGGTAGAGGACGTAGGTCTTAGCACCGAACCTCTATAAATATTGTGTTACTCTCTTCTCTACTCTTTTACATTTCGATTTGTTTTGTTTGTATCGTGTGTTTTAATTCTCTGTTTTGTAGCACTTTGCAAAAAGATTAAAAGATCTATTCAACCCCCCTTCTAGATCATTTTCAATTGGTATCAGAGCAAGTTAAAGATCCAAGGATGGAGCTGAATTTGACACACAACAACATAGCGAAAGAAGGTAACACAAATAATCGCCCTCCTTTTTTTAATGGTACCAACTATTCTTCTTGGAAAAATCCTATGAAGTACCACATCATAAGTGAGGGAGTGGAGTATTGGAAGATCATAATCTTCAATCCACACGTTCCATTGAATGAAAATGGTGAGGTAAAGACGGAGTTGGAATATGATGACAATGATTGGAAGAAAGCCTACATCAACGTAAAAGCCATGAAGTTGATATATTGTGCTCTCACTGTTGAGGAGAGAAATAGAGTGAACTCATGCACTAGTGCTCAAGAAGTGTGGAAGAGACTACGCATCACTTACGAAGGAACCAACCAAGTTCGAGAAACAAAGATCAACATGCTTCTCCATGACTATGAAATGTTTGTCATGGAGGAAGGTGAGTCTATTTCCACTATGCTTGATCGTTTTGCAGAAATTATAAATGGATTAAGCAACCTTGGAAAGCACATGACGGATAGCGAGAAGGTGAAAAAGATTCTTCGTTCATTGCCAAAAGAATAGGACTCACAAGTCACAGCCATTATGGAGTCTAAAGATCTCAACAAATTGGAATTCAATGCCTTGGTGGGATCACTCATAAACTATGAGATCATTCTCAAGTCAAGAGGAGGAAGAGGTAAGTCACAAAAATCAATTGCTTTAAAAGCTAACGTGTCTTCTGTTGATAAAAGTGATGAAAAGTTAGATGGAGAAGAAGAAGATGAAGAACTAACACTTTATGCTAGAAAATTGAGAATGTTCAAAGGTCTACTCAAAAATAGAAAGAATGAATTACGAGGTGGTAGAAATGAAGAAAGAAAGAAGAACATCATGGAGAGAAGGACCAAAAGCTATGAAGAAAAGAAGAGCAATAAAGAGTGCTGGAAATGTGGAAAAAGAGGACATCATGCTAGAGAGTGTAAAAGCTCATCCTTTTCCTAAAAATTCTAGAAAAATCACAAGTATGACAAAGGAAAGAAGAAAGCTAGTTTTGTAGCCACTTGAAGTGATGATGAGGAAGCATACCTAAGCAATGATGAGAGCAACTTGGCCCTTATGGCAAATAACTCCTTGTCAAGTGATGGTGAGGATGAGGTAATGATCATTGATCAAGATCTTAGAGATTCATTTATTGCTTTACAAATTGATTTTGAAGAAGCAATTGAAATC
>JAOSBN010000008.1:37506601-37556501 GCA_027563595.1 Erythroxylum suave | reverse complement strand
CTTTATTCCACTAAATTACTAATTATTTTATATGGTACCGTCGTATGTATTAAATGGGATACTAATCTAAATTATTTTAAAATTCAAAGTATTTAGATCTAAGTAGAGATTAACAATAAGGAATAATGAAATACTTTGACAAGATTAATGTGCATTAAATAAATTTTCATGATTACCTATAAGGAGTGAGATTCTACAATGAATATCTTCATAACTTAATTTCGTAACAGTATGATTTTTACAATTTAAGATATTAGGACATGAAATATTTATTTATTAAATTATTATAAATTATATACTATGATTCTATTGAAATCAATTAGCAAAATCCCATATAAGACAATGTTAAGACTTTTCAAGATTCAAAGTTAATAATTTAATAATATAGTGTTCATTTGAAGAATACATGATCCATTAGCATTAAATTAGATACAATCTTACAAGTCCATCTATTAAAATGTTTGATTTAATCTTTACTTATAAGGAGAGTAGTTGGACTAATAGAATTAAAATTAGTTCAAATCTCATAACTTGACATCCAAATGGAACTACTACTTGGATTTTATACATTGTATGCATGTTTGAAGGATATAGACATTTTGAATATTTACTTGCTTGATAAATTCAAGAAATTCTATTTAAGATGAAAGTGGATGTATCATATCTATACAAGGGTTAATGGGAATATACTTATACTCTCTATTAGGAGAACAAAAATAGCATATTACTCATAGAAAATAAATTTTGCTATTTTAAATTGTTAAAGACATAATATTTCAAGAAAAAATGTTACTTGGATATAAAAGATAGCAACTTAAAATTTGAAAATAAAGATAGATTCCAAAGTTGCTTACTTATTGTATTGCAAGTACATAGATAATATAGTAAAGGTGTTAAAAATTAGAGATTTTAATAATTATAAAGTATTAAAGATATTGAATATTCCATGTATATGATTTGACATTGGGTTTATGATCATTGATGTTGAAATTTTATATGGCACAACTATTCTAATATAAGACTAAGATAAGAGGACTTATCATTTTGTACAACTGATGTGGTGGTGATAGTGGTCAATCATATATGCAATGAAACTTCCTATTATTATCTAAAGGGTCTAGGTTGATTTAATTAAAAGTAAAATAATAATAATAATTATTTTGGATAACAATTTGAACAATTACACAACAATCAAAGATAAATAACTATGAAGAAATATCCTATTTAGAGTTTCGAACAAACTTCATCATCTTTAAACAATTATAAGAATTATATCATTTAAACTGGCAAGATTTCCTAGCTAATAATCTATCATCTATCGAGTTACATTCATCTATCCTTATATTAACTAATCAATATATCTATTTCATTAACTACTCTTAAAATGTACTAAGTTCTTTGAAATCTAAAAGGGTTTGTCCTCATAATCGTGCAATATATATCAAGATCCTCATTTAGTCTTTAAAATATGTACCCAATTCAATCTACACACAATTTCTTTTGACTATATCTATATGCAAATTTAAGTCATATATAAGCTATTGATTGTATGATCAACATTAAGCATAACAAGTATCAATCATAAACATAAAAACTTTATTGATTGAGTTAAAGCATACAATGATCTATTAGGGTTCCATCCAATCTAAATATAAAATTTATTACCTTATGATAATCCTTTAAATAATGAAAAAATGTTTAAAGAAAAGAAGGCCTCTTATTAAGATATCCCCTAATGAAAATCTCAATCCTCTGATGGTATTGATTATTCCTAATAACTTTCAATCTATCTATTAAAAATGACTCCTAGATGAATTCTTGGGCTCCCATTTAAAGGTGGCTACGAATCCTAGTTCTAGAAACATAAAAGAATAAAAAATTCTTCCTTAGTAAAGGCTCACATGTAAATTTTGATGCTAGAAACTTTTGTATCCTAAGTTATTTTATTCATTACTTCAAAATTGGAGAACTACATAGGCAAATACATACTTGTGTCTTCTTTTTCTAATTTCTACACTTAAAAGTGGAAATTGAACACTCATATCACAAACCATGTTTTACATTTTTTTCACTCTAAATTCTGGACAATTACATAGGCATAGATATGCTAGTTTTTATGATTGTGTTTTTCATTACTTATCCAATTTCATGTGACACAACTTCCATCTACCTACATAATTGGGATTTTTTTTTCATGTTTTGACTTATAAATTACTCCATTTCTAGGTTATATCATTCCTCAAGCAATTATTCCATAATTACCTAGAAATCCAATAAACTAAGGTAACCTGACTGAAAAGCATAAAAAAGAGTTAAATATAAGTATATATTATACACATTAAATACTCTAACAATTGGAAATTTTCTTGTACGAAGTCAAATTAATCTCAGTCACTCCTTACTTCAAGTCTAAGAAACTTCGATAAATACACCAAAGTAATTAAAAGAGATCATTATTCGTCTTACTACATGATTCATCAACTATCAAATTCTATAAATACTTACACTAACATGCAATTTAGTTTAAACATAAATCATTAACCCTTCGAAAATCAGTTCAATTCAAATAATTTAACCATATATAAAAATGAACATAAATGAGCAAAAGGCTTCCACTCAATAATACTTAATAAGCCATATCAACAAATAAATTAAAACACTTAGTTTTGGAATTTTAATAGAACATGTTAGGTTTATTAGAAACATTATCTCAACCTTTTGATACGAATATTAAAACTTTGTCATGAATACTCTAGTTACTCAATCACGCCATAATTTCAAATGGTAAATATCATTATCTTAACTTTGATCATTTCATTAGGTTAAAGTTAGTGGAATGAATTTATTTATTCTTATTTTATTTACATAATTCTATTCACAAACATATAGAATATTAAACCACTTTGATAAGGTCAAGTTTAACTTAATTTATGGAAAAATCATACATATGGTCTCACTGTTCAAATAATCCATGAATATCAAGACCATTAAATCAAATGAAAACTAAGATACTCATTAATGCCCACACCTATTAACCTAAACTATTTGAATAACAACAGTCTATCTTTTAAAAAGAACTCTTATTCACCTATCTTTCATCGTTTTTCCCAAAATTGTTCTTATTAAACTAATTTTGATTGGTTCAAAATACCTAAATCACATTGAACTAGTTGTCGAACCCCTTAAAATTAATTATGATTTACTAAACTCTTATAATACTTGTGGAACCAAGTTGAATCCCAAAAGAACTAAGAGTTAGTTTCTTAATTTCAATTGGAAAATGATAAATGAACTCACTATCTAACAATAACAAGGAATTAAATAAATCAACTAAGTATCAAAGTAAGAAATTTAATGGTACTTAACTGTTATTAAAGGTAAAGATATTGTCCAATTGTATCAAGCAGTTAGTCTGAAATCTAATAGAATAGCCATAATAAGTCGCTTTCTGTCCTAAATTAATTGGTTTAAACCTAGAATTCAAACCAAAACTTACAATAAATTAATTGGTTATGATAATATTTTTTATCAGTTAAATGATAATAGTAAGCTTAATGAAAAAAACTAAACCCTACATTAAATAATTGAGATAAATACAACTGTTCATTTTAGTTTTCTTGTTTCTCATAAGTTAAATATATAAATTAATAAATAGCCTATTTGCTACTTGTACTAATCATTCATGACAATTACATATCACTGAATTCATGAATAACTATAGAATAATCAATAACAAATTCAATTTTTAGATCAATCAATATTGACTACTCATGAATTAATAAAACACAAAATAAGAAATAATTAAATTAAAATAAAATATAGGTTTATAGCAAAACCTCACAAAGTTATAACTAGAATTTTGAATCCCCTTAAATTAGAAGATTTATATTTAGCTAATCATGGCTTTAGTTCCACAGTAAAACTAAAAGAAAGAAGAAGAGAAAACAAAAGAAAGGTGAAAGAGAATTATGGAGAGAGTGAATGTAATGTTCTCCTATTCTTTTTCCTATCAACAAGCTAACTTCTTTCAATATTTTTGTGATTATATTTTTAAAAAATCCAACTACCTGCATATTAGGGCTAGGAATAAGTCTCCTAATGGAACTAAAACTTTTGGAGTGAATCTAGATTTAGGCATGAACTCGCTTTACCACTTCAACAATTTGCCATTTTTTTCTCAAAATTCATGGCTTTAACATATAGTGCTTCAATTTGATCCAATCTCCACTTGTCATCTCCTAAAATAAAAATATTAATTTTACCAATTAAGCCCCAAAATCAATTGAAAATAAAAGAAATAAGTTCAATTAATATAACCAAATCATATCTTATAATATAACCAAATCATATCTTATCACACATATGACTTAAACTAACCCTCTCTCATACCTAAATGTTAGATTATTCTCAATAAAAGAATGCACAAAATAAGATATATAGAAAATAAAGGCAAATATAGAAGTAGGAAAAATGAAAGATTAAGAAAACTTTTCTAAGCCATTTGTAGCTAGTTATTTAATATTTGTGTGAGAAATAACTAAAATTTTTTTCCTTGAAAAATAGTAACAAAAATAAAAACTATATATGCAAATGTACAATGAAAAAAATTAAATGAAATAAGTACTAAAAGCAAAATGAAAACTATAGAGAGACATGGTTGTGCAATCTCTTTCAGAGAGATATGATCATATAATCTCTTTTCCTACCCGTGTGGGTGCATATGTCTTCAACAAGCATGTTTTCACATTGCTTTGTTACAATTAGTCTCAATAATTGCATACCCCACTCCTTCATATTCACCTTTGACTTGCTATGAAAAGATCCTTGCCCTCTTCTATTAATAGCATTGATCAATTATCTGATAAAGCAAAAACACGCAAAAGGGGGTGAATTGTGCGTGACTTAAAAAAAGAAGCTTGTTGACATTTAGAAAATAAAAGGAGAGTGCTAAAAATGAAAGGAGTTTGTTAAAAAGAGAAAGGGGCCTATTAATGTTTAAAAACGAAAGGAGTTTGTTAATGCTAGAATTGAAAGGAGCCTGTTAAAAAGGGAAAGGAGCCTATTAATGGAAGAAATCTCTTGCAATATTAAAATAGAAGGAGCCTATTCCAAATGTGAAGGAGCCTCTTATAAATTAAACAAACACTGTAATGCAAAATTTAGAAGTTAAGAGAGAGAGAGAGAGTGACATAGTTTATTTATACTAGTTTGGCTTATAACGAAATCTACATCCAATCTCCAAGTATTAAACTTGAGTATTTCACTATAAAAATCAAAGCAGGAAATTTTCACGAGCCTTGCCAAGCTCACAAGTACATCTTTTTCAAGATTCTTCAACCTTCCACACTGGTAGTGTTTAACAAGCCTTTATAAGCTCTCAACAAAAAGTATCAAAGGGTTTAATAGTCTCTCAAAAGAGTGATTTCATTTTCTAAAGCACAAGGAGTTTGATATAGATATGATGTTCAAGAATATTGATGCTGCTGAAGTATTTCATAAATCTATGTGTTTTTCATAATTGCAGTGGCTTTTCCTTAAGTAGACATTTTCTACAAATAACTGTTGCTTCATTTTAATTTTGAGTTGACTTTGTATCTAATGAATCGTCGATATCATTTCTACTAGAATCTTCCAATATTCAGACATTAAGAGAAAAGTTTTGACAAGAATACCAGAGCTAACTGTTCTAATTATATGATTGGTAAGATTCTTCCATATATTGTGGAATCTTTTATAATAAGGTAAGTTCATTAAGAAGGTTCCTATGAGGAAGGAAGCATTTATCCTATGATATCATTTCCTTTTAAGAATTATATCATTACCTATACAAGGAAATAAATCCAATTTGAATTTTAAAATATTATGGAGTTATCATCAAAATCATTAATAATAAACCTTGAGCTAACAATCTCTCCCTTTTTGATGATGACAAGCAATAATAGATATTTTCAATTTTCAAATAATAAATAAAGGATTTCGAAAGATACCTATAGACTTTATATGTTCCTACTCACGATCATGATTAGAAGGAGCCTTCCTTATAACCTCTAAAGAAAGGAGCCTATCGTTTGTAAGATGAATGGGATGCAATCATATCATATCACATATTTAAACTTTGTAGATTTAGTTCAGGAATATTTCAACAATTAGCAAATATATCACAAATACGTCATCAAATGCAAATATATCATTAACTCTCCACCTTATTCATTATCAAAAAGAGATAAACAATCATGAAGTAAGAAAAAATGCACAAATATGTAAGAATAAAAATAGGCATTAAAGAAAATAAAAGGAGGCTGCTAATATCTATAAAGAGAAGTAGCATAGAATCTTCATACGGAGTTAATATCAGATAATTTACATACGCTAAGCTCTTTTCTTAACACGCAAAATCTATTTTCAGAGAATGGCTTAGTAAAGATACTAGCTACTTGATTTTTAGTTTTAACATGGAAAAGATCAATGGTTCCTTCTAAAATATGATCTTTAAGAAAGTGAAGTTTGATTTCTACATACTTAGTCCTATAATGATGCAAAAGATTTTTAGTGAGATTTATTGCACTTGTATTGTCACATAGTATACGAATATGATCAAAGTTCATAGAAAAATCCTTAAGCTGATGTTTCGTCCATAATATTTGATTGCAACAGCTAGCAGCTGCTATATATTTTGCTTCAGTTATCGAAAGCACTGTGTAATTTTGTTTCTTGCAAGACCAAGAAACTAGAAATCCTTTAAGAAATTGGTAATGATCACTTGTGCCTTTTCTATAAACTTTATCATTTGTATAATCTGCATCATAAAAGCCAACTATGTTAAAAAATCAGTTTTTGGATACCATAATCCAAATTCCATAGTTCCACGAAGATAGCGAAAGATCCTCTTGATTGCTTAAAAGTGGCTCTTATTTAGATTTGATGGAAAGCGTGCAAAAAGACACATGCTAAGCATAATATCTGGCCTTGAGCTTGTGAGGTATAGTAGTGATCCAATCATTCCTCTATACTTTGTATCATTCATAGCCTTGTCTTCTTCATCCTTATCAAGTTTAGTTCTAGAATACATAAGAGTACCCATCAGTTTGGAATTCTTAAAATGATATTTCTTAATGAGAACCTTTATGTATTTTTCTTGACTAATGAAGATTCCTTTTTCTATTTTCCTAATTTGTAACCCAAGAAAGAAAGATTGGTCTCCCATTATACTCAGTTCAAAGTCCCTCTGCATTAAAGCTGAGAATTCTTCACAAAAGGATTGATTAGTAGCACCAAATATTGTATTATCAAGAACATTTATTTATTTGTCTTGACTAATGAAGATTCCTTTTTCTATTTGCCTAATGTGTAACCTAAGAAAGAAAGATTGTTCTCCCATCATACTCAGTTCAAACTCCCTCTGCATTAAAGCTGAGAATTCTTCATAGAAGGATTGATTAGTAGCACCAAATATTGTATTATTAAGAACCTTTGCGTATTTGGCTTAACTACTGAAGATCCCTTTTCCTATTTGCCTAATTTGTAACCTAAGAAAGAAATATTGTTCTTTTATCATACTCAGTTCAAACTCCCTCTGCATTAAAGTTGAGAATTCTTCATAGAAGGATTGATTAGTAGCACCAAATATTGTATTATCAACATATGTTTATACTATGAGTAAACCGTTTTCCTATTTATTAATAAACAAGTTTTTATCTACTTTTCCTTTTTCGATGTTATTCTTAAGCAGAAAGTTACTTAACCTCTCATACCATGCTCGAGGAGCCTACTTTAGACCATATAGAGCTTTAGTCAACTTCATCAAGTAATCAGGATGGTTTTCATATTCAAAATCTAAAGGTTGCTTAACAAACACTTCTTCGTTAATATATCCATTTAAGAAGGCACTTTTAACATCCATTTGGACTAATTTAAATTTCTATAGGATGTAAAGGCAAGTAAAATTCTAGTTGCTTCTAATCTGGAATTAGGCGCATAAGTTTCATCAAAATCAATACCTGCTTATTGATTATAACCTTAAGCTCAAGTCTAGCTTTGTTTCTTACCACCTTACCATTTTCGTCAAGTTTGTTTTGAAATATCGAACGAGTTCCAATAATTGACTTGTTCGGTGGACGAGGTATTAGATTCTAGACTTTCTTTTTTATCAAATTGATTTAGTTCGTCTTTCATAGCTAAAACCCAATTTTCATCAGTAAGAGCCTTTTCAATAGTCTTTAGTTCTAATTGTGAGATGAGGACAACATAATTTTTTTTAAGGAAGATCTAGTTCTTAAACCTTCATTAGAGGTCTCGCAGAAAGTTATGATGTATATCTTGACCTTTCCATTCTCTTGGTTTTCTTCATTGCATAGGTTTCTGCTGAGATTAAGGAGCCTGCTCCATCCTAGCTTCAAAGATCTTATTGATCTTGTAGGTGTAGTTTGAGTTTGCGATGTATTTTTAGGAGTCAAAGGATGCTCTTCATCATCTGAATTAGCTGTTGTTGTTAAGGGTAGTTCTTCATGAAATACCATATTATTGATTCTTCTATCCTCTTTGTTTTTTTATTATAAACTCTGAATCCTTTGTTGGCAGCATTGTAACCTAGAAAAATTGCTTCATCTAATCTTGCATCAAATATTTCAGGGTTGTCCTCTCTATTATTTAATACAAAACACTTGCAACCAAATGCTCGAAAGTAAGTAACATTTGGTTTTCTTCCTTTCTATAACTCATAAGGGGTTTTTTGAGAATAGGTCTAATAAGGCACCTGTTAAGTATGTAACAGGCAATTGACACAGTCACTGCCCAGTAACCATAAGGTAGACTACTTTCACACGACATTATTCTGGCCATATCAATAAGAGTCCTATTCTTTCTCTCAACAATTCCATTCTGCTGAGGAGTCCTTGTGCATGAAAAATTATGAGTTATACCATTTTTGTTACAAAAGTATTCAATTTTTTTATTATCAAATTCTCCTCCTTGATTGCTCTGAATTGCTTAATGCAGTACCCTTTTTCAATCTGAATTTTGTTATAAAACTTCTTAAAAACTTAAAGAGTATCATCCTTATTTGATAAAAAATATACCTATATAAATTTAGAATATTCTATAACTCCCCACCTTCATCGATTAGATACTCGACATCTCGTGGACGTTTGGGAACATACTTTATGAAAGCAGCAGATTAGAGCAGTCACATTCACTTATATGGCATCATACATAAGTAACACAAATATCCAAAAACTCAATTCCTAATTTCTTTTATAAAACATAATACACCATAGTTTTCATACATAATCCATATATTCAATATGAAAAGCTTATCAGAGTCTACTACTCTTTTTACGAATTATACTATATGAAAGAGGAATTATACAAAAACTCTATCTAACTCTTCTGTCCCAGTTGACCACCTTTGAGCCATTTCTTGAGTTCAAAATGTAGTACTAGTTTTCTTATAATTTTTCTTAGAAGTTAAGTCTCCTCTCTCATACCTAAAAAGTCACGTTGTAATTTTGATGAGTTTCGCAAACTCAGTGAGCAAGCCATTGTTGATATGCTCACTCATATAAAACACAGAACAATTCACATTTCAACTTTTGCAATCAAATCACGTCACAATTACAAAATATCACATCACACTTCAGATCATACATATCAATTTGTATATGCAATGTACATGTGACTCACTTTCAATTTTGTGACCGAGTACCTTTTTAACTGTGTTGTATCCTTTGTAGATACCGGGCTCATTGATGATTGTGCCGTATCCATTATAGATATTAGACTCATTTTACATACTGAGCCTATGGCTCTTATAGACATTCTAAACTTTAAGCTCTTTTTCGTTGGCTACTCTGGTCACAGCTGCCTTTATCTAATCATGTATATTGTGTAATGAAATACAATAAGATGATAGATATGCAATCGGTCACTTTTATTCAGTTTCCACATTCACTTTCACATTTTCGTCATACATAAGTCCGACATTTAACATATTTACTGAGGACACTTATTTCTTTCAAATTCACATACAATCAAAGCACTTCCAATACATTCCCAATTATTAAACTCTTCACAGAATTATCCCATTCACATAAGTATTTGTTCGATAATTGAAAAGTTATCAACAAACAATCTTAATGAGAACATCTAGGTTACTTACATTATGCTCTAGATAGCTATTGCCTTTATGTCTTAGTAATGTCTAGATTTTGTCATTCTATTTGCATTTCTATAACATGTAATACATTTATACACATTACTAATTTGTACAATCACATAAGTATTCAATCATATACATATGTATATGTATTATGTATAATGCATGCTTAATTTGGCTATTCCCAGGTATGTACCCTCAAATCACTTTAATTACCTAATCCATCATCAAACTAGGCTCATTTAAGGCCTCATTTAAGTGTAAATGCATAAGAAAGTATCTTATCATTTGTTGCTTTAAACATCACTTAAAAGATAACATTTCCCTTTTTGAGCCTACCTACGATCGTGGTGGACCTTCTCACAATCATGACAGAAGCTATTGTAACTGTCTATGATAGTTGGGACTCTACCATGATCATGACAAAACCTAAATAATCTAGGCAATGACCGTGCCCTACTTTTCTTCCTTCATTTTCCACTAATTTTACAACCTAAATATCATCATTAACACTCCAATTTTTCTAGAATTCACGTCCATTTATGCAACTTCATTTAATACTAATATAACTACCATATTAGTTGCATTAAAATCCATAAGAATCTATCCATTTGTATCATTACCATTCATTTAATCCCTTCCATGCTATATTTAAGACATCTCTTATGTAGTTAATCATTTCTACTTCATTATACCCTTAATTCACAACCTATTTTATCTACATGAGAGCTTACAATTCATGGTCTTCAAAATAAGAACACAAAATATACATTTATTCATTAATTTCTTGCACTCATCCTATACAAAAAAATAGGTCATAAACACATCGCTTCATTCATCAACTTTCGACTCTTCTTCAAACACCACTTTTATAACCAATCTACTTCAAAACATCTTAAACATAACTCATAATCTATTGCTGATCATAAACACAAAAACATAACATCAAACATCTCCATATATTCATCAATGTTCATCAACATTTTTGCACACTTTTATACACCATTTACACTATTAATCATCCCTTAAACTATCATCAAGTGCTTTTTAATAAACAACCCATGAGTATCATTAATATAATAAGAAAATAAAAATAAAAACTATTTATTCCTACATCAATGTTCAACACTCTTCAACTCCATTATCATTATCATTTCCCCTCTTAAACTATCATAAAAAACATTTCTATCTAGGAAGCCATGAAGAACAATGTGCTACTTACTTGATTAACTCAAAGTTTCTTCAAAGTCTAGTAAACCCTTGCTCCTTCAACATTCACGATCATCAACTTTTCAAGAAGGAAAAATGATAGCTTTCATCAAGAAGAAGAGATAATAACCAACTCTTATAGTTGGTAAGTGAAGGAGGATAGTAAAGTTTAAAATGGCGAAGGTTTGTGAGTGTAGTGAAAATGAAGAAGAACAGAGAAAACATTATCAAAAAAGAAGAAAACATTTAGCAAAAGTGAAAGATAATTTAAAAGATGGTCTTTCACTAAGTAAATATCATAGGATAGATGTGTGGCAAGATGCATGTCACTTGTCACTTGCCACATGCCCTCCTCTTATGATTCACAACTAGTCCTTTAATGACTAGAATATTTGTCACCCAATTTCTAATCTAATTGTCTCCCAATTTTCAATGTCAATCATCAATAAATCCTAAAGCCACTTGTCAATAATTTATACTATTAATTGTCACTTATTCTACTACCATTTATCAAATTGTCTTGCCACTTGACACTTTTCCTAGTGCAAAAATTGCAAAAAAATTTAGAAAATTTCCAATTTTCGCCAAAAATTCTAAATTAATATTTATACTCACCGAATCAAAATTCAAGACATAATATTCACTAAACACTTAAAATCATTTATACCGTAGAATGTGTCAATTGAGTGCATGACAGTCTTCGTAATGTGTACAAAAATCAATATTCACGTGTTTGTATGCAAAAATTATACATAAGCATGAAATTCATTTCCTAATTTCTTAATGCTATTTCTCATTTAAAGTAATCTAGGATTCTCCTAGTATGGGAAAACGGGATATTACATATTCAACCATAATGTTTACAACCAAAGCTTTGAGTACTAGTAGGACCAAATAAATTCATATGAACAAGTTCAAACAGTTGGTTAATAAAAACAAGATTTTTAGGAGGGAAACTACTTCTGTTTTTTCCTTTTAAACAAGCTTTGCAAACCTGGTTATTCTTAAACTTCAGGTCAGGTAGTTCTCTTACTAACTTATTTTTGGATAATTTTGATAGAATACTCATGCTTCATCTAATCTTCTATGCTAGATAAATGAATCTTTTTCTATTGAAACAAAACACTTAACATTTTGTGAAGAGATATCTTCCAATTGAGCACAATATATATTATGATTTCTAGGACCAATAAATACAATGTTGTCATTAAGATTATTAATAATTTCACAAAGGGATGCATAGAAAGTGACTCTATAACCTTTATCAAATAATTGACTTTCACTTAACAAGTTGTGTTTCAAACTATCAACATAAAGAACATTATCAATAGAAGCAAAATTGGAGTCACCAATTTTACTAATTCTAGTGACTTTTGCCTTGTTTTTATCGACAAAGACAACATTACCTCCATCTTTCCTTTCAATATAGTTGAAATGTGATGTGTCACCTGTCACATGTATTGAACAATCACTATTTACTATCCATTAATTTTCTCTTGTCTTTCTTCTGAAGCATATCTGCAGTATGTATTATCTCATTTTAGGTATCCAAAATTTTCTCAGTGTTTCAGGTTATTAGTTTGGCCTTAGGTCTCAAAACATACATTGGAGATAATTTCTTCATTTTTCAAAAGTTACAGGAATGACTAATATGACATTGTCTACTACAGTAATTGCACAAAACAAATGTATGAGAATTACAGTAAATTTTGCTATTTATTAGATTTTTGATGTTTTGACTATGGCTACTATCGGATTTAATAAGTAAATTGTTGTATGACTTAATATTATTATTTTTATTATATCCTATTCCAACCTTATCAAAAATACCTTTACCATTCCCAAGTAATGCATCAAGATTGTTGCTTCCATCAACAAAATTGGCAAGATCCTTTCCTAAAGAAATGATTTTTTTAAGCAAAATTTTTCTGAAGTTCTAGAGATGCAACTTTTTTCTAATTGTTTTTCCTCAACAAAATCACTTTCAAGCAATGCATTCTCTAATTAACTTACCTTTTCCCCCAAGAATTCCTTTATAGACTTTTTGCTTATTGTCATTTTCATGAGACAAAATTCTAGACAACAAATTCTTATTCTTATATTCTAGTGATTTTATCTTATTTGCCAAGGATGCATCATTATTTTTGGATTTCCCAACCTTTTTGAAATTCTACGTTATTAATTTTTTATACTGATCATGCAAATCATGATATGCATCTCTTAAATCATCAATTTCAACATCCAGGTTAGAATAATATACCTCATCATCTCCTAATTCAGCTATAGCAAACATTACTAACTTCTTTAGGCTCATCTTCTTCAAAGTTTTCAAAATTTTCATCTGACCAAGCTATAGCCATAGCTTGCTTTATGGGTTTTTTATTCTCTATTTTATCCTTTTAAAGAAGAGGATATTATGTTCTTGTGTATCTAGGCTTCTTGTAGTGATAGTGTAAGATTTAATTATTTTATGTATTGCTACTACTGTTATTGCCTTTAGATGGGAATCTGTTATTTATAATTTTCTTGTTTCATTCTCTTTTCTTCATTAGTTTCTTTTTGTTGAAGTGGGCATTTTTTTTTTACCATGAAATTGAATTAGTTATCTCCATCTATTTACAAGTCAGTGTCGCTTTCGTCACCATTTGATGGATTTGATTTATCAGCTATTTTCAATGCCATTCCTCTTCTATATGAAGATCCTTTATCTCACCTAAGCTCAGTTTCATGGATCATTAAGTTTCCTCTTAAACAGTCTAGTGAAATTGTCTCAAGATCCTTTGCAGTTTTTAGAGTTGTCACCTTAGGTCTACATTCCTTTGGAAGTGACCTTAGAATCTTTGTTACAAGCTCATCATTAGGATATACCTTCCTAAGTTCTTTAAGGTTGTGATGACTTTGTCCATGTTTCATGCAAATAGTTTTGTATTGATGCACTAAAAGACTTATTCTATGTTTTTTTATCTTATTTGTTCCTTCAAAAGTAACTTGGAGTTTGTCCGACATTTCCTTTACTGTAGAACAGTAGGATATCTTTTCATACTCTTCGAGAGATAATGCACAGATAGGATAATGTCTTGCTTTGATATTTATTTTTGCATTTCTTCTATCAAAATTAGTCTACACTTCTATGTTATCAGTAGGAGGAGGTGTGATAACAACTTTAATAGCTTGCTAGATTTCAATATCTACAGATTGAAGATAAATGGTCATTCCCTCTTTCTAATAAGAATGGTAGTTTATATTAAAGTAAAGAGGCTTTGATACGGATTGGCCTTTAAAGCTTCTTAATTTTTTTTCCATGATCTATCATATGCTATAAAACACAATAAATGTGAAACTTTTCTTAGATACCAAATGATAAAGCAAGCACATGTAAGAGGGGGTGAATTGTGTGTGACTTAAAAGAATTAAGTTACTATCAATTTATGTAAACGATAAGAACTTGCTAAATTTCAACAGAAAAATCTGTAAATAAAAAGAGCCTATAAAAAATGAAAGGAGCCTATCAACATTTAGAAAACGAAAGCAGCCCATTAAAAATGAAAGAAGCCTATTAACAAAAGAAACCTCTTGCAATATTAATACAGAAATATCTTATTCTAAAAGAGAAGGAGCCTCTTATAAATTAAACACACACACTGTAATGCAAAAATTTAAAAGTTAAGAGAGGTAGAGTAACACATTCGATTTATACTGGTTCGGAATTGTAATGAAGCCTAAATCTAATCCTAAAGTATTCAAATTGATTACTTCACTATAAAACTCAAAGTAGTAAATTTTCATGAGCCTCGCCAAGCTCACATTTACATATTTTTCAAGGTTTTTCAAATTTCCACACTCGTAGTGATTAATAAATCTCTACAAGCTCTTAACAAAAGTATAAATGGTTTAACTGTCTCTCCCAAAAGAGTTATTTCACTTTCTAAGGCACAAGGTATTTGATATAGATATGACTTTCAAGAATATTGATACTGCTGAAATATTTCGCCAAGCTGTGTGTTTTTTGCAAATGCAGTGACTCTTCCTTAAATAGAAGTTTTCTTCAAATAGTTGTCGCTTCTTGTTAATTTTGAATTGACTTTGTATCTAATCAATCTTTGATATCATCTCTGCTAGAATCTTCCAATATTCAAATTTCAAGAGAAAAGTTTTGACAAGAATATCGGAGCTAATTGTTCTAATTATGTGATTGGTAAGATTCTTCCAGATCTTGTGGAATCTTTTCTCATAAGGTAAGTTCATTAAGAAGGTTCCTGTAAGAAAGGAAGCATTTATCCTATAATATCATTTCCTTTTAATGATTATATCGTTACCTATACAAGGAAGTAAATCTAGTTTGAATTTTGAAATATTATAGAGTTATCGTCAAATTCATTACTAATAAACCTTAAGTTAACACTATTTAATATGGAATCTTAAATTTATGTTTGATTTTTCTTATAGATCCATGTTTATCTTCAATCTCTCAAATTGCTCAAAATTAGATGAGCTAACTTCTTAACTACTACTTCTTAAGTTAGTTTACCTTCTTGTTATTGTAAGGATTTTAACTAAAATCTTAAGGGATTACTTTGCCTTTGTGGCACTCCTCCTTCTTGCTTGATCCAACTAAAATGTGGATGATTTCATCATCCCAAATTGTTTGAGTTAATATATGGATTGTTTTGTTATCTCACATAATTCTCAATATAGTCTAGGTGCTTAATTAAATAGGCTAGTGGACTATGCACTTGACATGCATTACTAATATGACTCGTCCACCTATCTCATAACATAATGCTTGGGTTGGTCTTATGACTCCATTTAAGGTATCAGGTCTTTGTGTAACTACTTCTAGCTAAGTTGCTAAACTATTTCTACCTAAGTTGCTATTGATGTAACCCTATCTATATTTTGGAAACCTATAATCTTTAGTGCCATAGTCTGACTTTTCCATTGATATTTTATGACCATCTTGTCAATCAATTCTAAGTTAGATTCAAGAGTTTTTATTGTTCGAAGTTCCTCTAAATGTTGCATTTTTCGTTTGTTTAATTGTGTAGTTTAAGCCATTTTAAAAAGTATATACTTACACCCATTTTATGATTCTATGGTGTGGAAACATCCTTAATAAGTCCTTTTACCTATCTTATGACTTATATATATTTCATTTACAAAATGTTGGAAGTAAATGATATGATTACTTTATTTTGTATTCTTCACTAGTGAAAAGTACTTGGCTAAAAATTTCTCTAATAAGTTATCCCATATGGTTATTAAAACTAATTGATGTGACTTCAACCACTTCTTGGCCTTATCCCAAAGTGAGAATGAAAGAAATGTCAATATAATGGTATCATCAAATGCTTCACTAACCTTGAATGTGTTTCATATCTCTGAGAAATTAGCAATATATGCTTTAAGTTCTTCACTTAGCAACCTGTTGAATTGTATAAAATAATGTAACATATGTATATATGATGTGGGTTAATTCTCCAAATTTTGTGATGTAATCACTAGTCTTTGTATGCTCGACTGCGTCCCTATCAATGTGGCTTTACTAATAGTAACATAATTTTAGGGTCACCCTCCATCTTACTTTGGTGTTGATTTCCTTGGGTAACAGTCTTCTTCCACTCTCAAAGTGTTTATAGAACTATTTTCTTAATATTTGGATCTTCATCTATAGGCTAATCTTCTAGTCATACATTAAAGTAACACAGTTACAGTTAAATATGCAAAAGCACAATATATAAGGAATCAACAATAAAATAAAATGATGTAATACAATATAAAAATATTATATTAATAATTGTCAAATCTTTTTAATAATGCACCTATTTCTTAATAATGATGTTCAAAACTTAATAATAAAATTTTATATAACCATAATATTTTAACCCACGACCAATGGAATAGTAGAGTATGATCTTCCGATTATTATCTGACAGATAACAATTTAGTAGTTTTGTTAATTTAGTTAAAACCAAACTAAATACTAGTTACTTTATATTATTGATAAAACATGTGCATAATAATCAAAGAAAAAATCAAGATAAAGAAACATCCATATTAGAGTTCCCATTAACTTTATCATACATCCTTAATCAATTATAGGAATTGCTAAATGACCATTTCATCACTTAAGCTATTGTGTAAGGCCAACTCAATTGGTTTTATATATCTCTAATACACCCCCTCAAGTAAAAGCTTTTTGGGCTTGAAACTTGCACAGGCCTACTTTACCTTATGCTTAATTTAATAGGTGGGTGGTAGGATTCAAACTCATGACCGCTTGGTCATAGAGGCTCTTATATCATGCTAAGTGATCATTTCATCATAATAGCTTAAGCTATTGTGTGAGACCAACTCAATTGGTTTTATATATCTCTAACAGGAATTCTATCGTTTAAACTGACAAGACCAGTGTAATGATTGATCATCTACTAATAATAGCCACCTATCCTTCAATTAATTAGTTGATATATCTATTTGATTAAATATTTTTATAACATACATTTTACGCTCCTTGAACCCTCACAGAAGGTTATCCTAATACTAAAAGGCTCATGTTGGTGTATATCCCTATTCAATTCTTAATATATATGCCTAGGTTAATCTATATATATATATATATATATATATATATGTTATTTCGGCTACATCTATATGTAAATTCAAATTGGATCTAAACTATCAACATTAAGATTAACATAAATTCCATAACAAATTATGCTTTTATATTTACACTCTCTAATGATTATGATGAATTGTATTATTATAATTAAATTAATCTTGATTTTTTAAAACATAATGAAAATTTTTTATTTATTTCTATACACAAATGATGTGATGATATCCAATTTTCGAACGGATAATTGTACAGTTGAAAGAAGAAAGAAAAGACAGTGACAGAGGCCTCAATGTTATATATATAAGTTTTCCTTCTCATGATTTTTGTTTGTGAATTATAAATATATGGTCTCTTTAAATTTCTGTTTGGCTTTTCTTAAATTTGGCGTTTAATCGGTTAAAGGTTTCAAATTAAGATTTGGGTCGGGAGAATTAAAGACAAATAATTGAGGTACGTGGATGTTGTTTTGGTTTTTTAATTTACATAATATATCATATGGAATATCACATCATTGCTATATATCGTTGAAGTTGCCCTTGATTCCTTATTCTTGTTGATAAATAAAAAACTTAGTGGTAGAACCGATACTCCGTATTTTGTTTGTTAAGAAATCATGCTCTAATGAAGGCTGCCGTCGATGCATCATATTACTATTGTTGTAAATTCCATCATACGTCGTACTATTTCAGTTCGATATCTGTATGCGCAGATTGTTACTTGGCATACATAAACTAGTACATAATGTCTATATACTCCTGTAAAAATTTATGTGGAAAGAGGAATCAATAGACAAAGATCTCCTTTAAAAATTGTATTAAAACTTGTCTATTCAATTTAAGAATAGACAAGTTTTAATATATATAAACATTCCCTCCTTTTTTCAGTTTAATTAAAAAGGAAGAGATAAGGAATATATACAAGCGGAAAGGAAAAGGAGAAATAGATGGTGAGAGAGGCTGACCTGACAATGCTAGTTGGAGAAGAAACAAGATGATTGAGACAATAAATAAAGACAAATGATTGCATCATCTGACTGGGAGTTTAAGTCTTTTTCTAGAGTTATCAAATGATCAAATACCAAATTTTGTTAATTAGTAGTGTCCAAGAAAAAGACGCATAGAAGTAGTCGGCAGCAGATGGATGGAATTAAGGATGGAGGGATGGACCAAGAAATTATTAGTAGGCCACACTTTTAGTGGTCCTAAATCAGATTTAGAAGCTTTGATTGATGTTGATTTTCTCTCTTCCTCTCACTCTGCATAATTCTCTGTAATTAGTATTGTATTTATTGTGATCGTCAAAGCCAAAGATGGTGATTTCTACCCAAACCTACCAACGACATGCCATTAAAATAGTAACTAACCGCGACCTTCATTTTTTTTTGTTTTTTTATTGAAAAGTTCAAAAGATCGTTACGTTTAAAGCATAGTGGAAAATAAGACAAATGGTTTCAATAAGGTCCTCTTTTACGAAAATATAAAATTTATGCAATCTGAGATGATGATCTTTGACAATTTCTCCAAGACATCGAAATTCTCATATAAACGAGCAATTTCGGTTGAATCTTTTCACCTTTATACTTATTGTCTTACCAACTTAACTTTTCCTTTGTTGTAATGATATATTTTAAGATATATTTTCTAAATTTTATGAAATTAAATTGTTAAAAGAAAGATAAGTTAAAAAAAAATGGTCGAAGTTGAGTTCCTACAAAAGAAAAATATTACTAGAATTCGGTTATTTTAAATTAGTGGATGTAGAATTCATAACTTAGTTGAATCCTAGAATTAGTGGATCTAGTTATGAACCCTTTTTCCCCTCACGATCAGGCGCACAGTTATTCTCTAGTATGTCTTTGTTCGATTGAACAGTTACAAAATTTTAAGCAAATTGCATGATGCTGCATAAATTGTCTATAGTTATTCCTGGATAAAACCAGTTCATTCCAGGTTCAAATAAGTCTTTTATCATCCTGAAGTTCGAGATTTATATTAGCATGGCATGCTAATCATATCTATGGAGCAGTTCAAGAGACTCAATAGTTCAATTGAATGGCATATGGTGAAAATTTTTTTTGGTAAATGGCATCTGGTGAAAATTAGTCATTACACAATTATATTTCTTAATCGGGGGCATATATCTCCATGGAAAAGTTACAAAGTAGTTTATTTTATATTTTTTAGGCCAACTAAGATGCGCTATACATTTTTGGAGTACTTTTTTTTGTTTTTTTCCCTTTACCGGCAAGTGCAATATATTTGAGAATGTATTAACCTGACTTATACCTTCACTTTCATGAGTGTGTGGAGATCTTGTCCGTTTAAGAATTATTAATGTTCTCCATCGGTATGTAGATATATATATCGACTTAACCAAGAGTAGCGAGAGTGCTCAAAAGTAAGGATAAATTAAAGTTAGCTGTCGCAAGCTTCCCCCACTCCCAATTCTTTGAACTAAACATTGAGGCACTCAGGACTACAATCTTAAATCACTAGTAATTGTTCACGCTGGAAAAATTCGTAGTTTAGAAACTTGATCTTAACTTTCTTAATAATCATGAGCGTTACCTAAATCATCTTTCAATGATCTCACAATATTATCATACCTAAACTGGGCTAAGAAAATGATTAAAAAATTACTATTGTCCGGAGTTAAGAAACATAATGATGGTCCAATAAGCTAAAAGATGTAGAATCAAAGCTATTAGGCAATTACAGGATAAATACCACATCATCGGTGCATAAGTAATGTAGGCTTGGTAAAAGAGTCTTGGTCCGACATGGAATTTGATCGAATACTGAAATTTTGTTAGACCCATTTGAACAATTATTACCTCTAAATAAATATGTAGAACATCAAAGATTGATTTAGAACTTTAAAGATTGATTGAGAACTTTAAAGCTTTTTTTAATAAAAATATCAAGCGTTTAAAGATCTTATATGATACTAAAGTTCAAAATAATTAATGTGTTAAAATTTGATCAATTAATTCAGTCAAACTCATATCAACAATATAATTTAAAGAGATAAAGCAAGGGATGCATCATCATTAGATCAAGAATATAATATAAGAATATTAACTTAAACAAACTCATAATGGATATTATAATTTAATACGATAAAATTGAGATACATCATTATAAGATTAACAAAATAATATAAAAAGATAAGGAAAAAATCATTGATCAACAATATGATGTAAGGAAATAAGGAAAGAAACACATATTAAAAATTTTTGTACATAGTAATAACTGCCATAATGCATTTTCATTCCTAATATTTTGAAACTATTTTTGAACTCTTTTCTAATAGGTGTAGAGTAAACTCTTACAATACTTTAAATCCCAAAATTTACAAATACCTTATAAAATTTACACACTTTTCTTAATTTTAGATACAATAATAATTAAAAAATTAGTATACCCCCTGTACAAAGTTACTCGCTTTGTGAGGGTCAAGGAAGGGTTATCAATGAAAACAACCTTTTCTTTATAAGTTTTACAAAAAAGCTATTTCTATAATTGAATAAGCAATCTTAAGGTCACAAAAGAGTAACTTTTACTAGTTATTCTAAAGCCCTCCCTTTTAGATACAACAATAATAATAATAATGAAAATATGCTAATTTTGTAAATAGCCTTAAAAATTTAATAATGATATTGTTTCTCACTCTACAAATGCAATATCAATCTTACTAAGGCTATTAATCTTGATAATTTGAGAACAATATCAAGGTACATTTATTAATGATCTTAAAAAGTTAATATTTTTTTAGAATCATTACCTTGAATTCAATCAATCTATAGTTTACAAAATATGTACTGCTTGTAAATTAAAGGAGATATGATTTGTTGAAAAAGACAAAGAACCAGAGGGCCATTTTCTTCTCACTAAGCGACGTTATACTATTCAAAAGATCTTCCTTTTCCCTTTCCTTTATTTTTTTCTGATCACTTTTTCCTCTCGTTTTGAAAAAGTAGATATAAAAGATGGTCCCTTGACAAGGATCAGTGGCATATTCAGGAATCGATGACTGCAACTTTCATTCCTGCATTCAATGGCACTAGCTATGCAATGTGGCACAACTTGTCATTTGTAGCTTCTATCTATACTAATTGAGCAATAAGAATACAATAAGCTCATATTCACATGAAACGACACTATTTTGTTATACACAAATCTCCAATCCGATCGGAATACAAACAATTCTAACTAATTGAACTTCTTAAAATACAAAGTGAATGAAATCAAAACCTGGCCTACCAACTCCATCCCTTCGCTTAAGAGGTTAACCAGTGAACTAAGTAATTAGTTAGAGAAAAATTAAAGGCCTAGAACGATATAAAAGTAGTATCATATACACACTTAAAAGTCTAGTCAATACTGCGCAACTTCCAAACCAAACAATACTAATTTTCCTAACTGTTTTTTAACAGCTATAGCGAGGGATAAATAAATTTCCACACGGAGTAACTTCAAGGCTGGCAAGTCGGCAACGGAAAGAAGTTGATCGAAGGTTTTCTCTTCATTTTGAGGTGGAAAAGCAATGATTTCGACTGATGAGTGTTAGGGGGGTGCGCGGGCATAAGCCATGCAACTTGGCCTCTATCAGCTTTACAGCGAAGCTCGACGTCTTCAGCAATCCTCCTTGCATCGATGGACGCACCAAGCAGACCACGCTTGGTAAAGCCGACTGCATACAGCCCATTTTCACCTTTCCATCCATTTGGGAATGGCTGGCGTGGTAGTCCATTATTTTGGCAGAACATGCTGGTCTCCTGAGCATTTCCAAAAAGAAAAGAAATAATAATAGTCTTCTGATTAGCCAATTTTATTAAAATGTTTAAATTTATAGGGCTAAGTTCAAAACTCAGATCAAAGGGGTCACCTTCAGCCAACGCGCTACATTGCTTTTGTAGCCAGTGGCAAGAATGATAGCGTCATATTTCTCTGTTGTCCCATCCACAAATTCTACTGCATGTTGTGTCAGTCTCTTTATTCCCCCACATATCTACAAGTCAAACAATTATATTCAGGCTAAAACCTATATAATACCACTTCTATTTATTTTAACTATCTTTCTAACTTGTCAAAAGAAAAGTGTATATATATTACACGTCCAATCGAATACAGATTTGATTGATTAACAAGATTCTATCATATTATCTTCAAACATAAATGCAGCTGAGATAATTATGTTTCATATGATTGTCACGTGTATATTAGGGCAATTATTGTTCGTTATTATGATAATTTATGATCATTGTATCTAAATCTATGCAATCGTCTCAAGTGATAGGAAACTTCTTTTTTCTTTTTGGGTTTAACAGTAAAGTGGTGACGGACACGCCAGCTTTAATTGATACTGATTAAACTCTTGTTATAGTTCCAAACTACAAGGGATTAAAAATCCAAACCTTGATGTCGCCCCGTTTGATCTTGGCGAAAGTCCCAACATCCAATACAGGTGTTTTGCCAGTGGCGTTTTTGAGTTCGATAGGGCCAAGCTTAGGACGACGAAGGCCAAAGCGGCTAGTGTCGCCAAGCATCAAGCGTGAAACTAGCAATAAGATTTGATCAACCATGCGCACAGGAAGCCATCTGAGGAGGCACATGGACAATCCAAATGTTGATCTGCCTAGCATCTTCTGAGGCAAGACGTGCACCTGCAAAAGAGGCCTGCTTAAAAAGCTAAAAGGGAGAAAAGGCAGTAAAGATGGTGAGATGTTTAAACAATTCCTCACGCCTCTCTCATCCTGTGCATTTTTGCATCTTTCAGGACGTGACTGTAATGCTATCATCAAACTTTGGCATCTCTACGTTTGTCCATAGGATAGTAAAGATAGAAAACTTTTATTTATAAACAGAAGCCCGTGGGATATGGATTCTTCAGATGGCTAGTGACCTTTGGAACCGCTACGCATGCAAACATTTTCCAATAAAGTTAGAGCCAATACATGCATATCTGTGAAGCAAAATCTCTTTTTTTTCTTTTTTTTTTTTTGACGATGGTGAACCTAGATGAAGTATGTTCTAACTTCAGTACCAGACCACATTCCAAGCAAGTATCATGTTTTTTAAAGTCACAAAAAGTGAGGCACATATTGACTGTGGAAGGTTAAACCTTCTACATATAGCTGCCAAAAGAATATAGCACAAGTTGAAGCTTTCTTGAAGTTCTATTTCTATAACAGGTCTAAATTCCTTAGTTCTTCAAAAGTTTGAAGAGGAATCGACTCTTTCAGATAGAGAAAGATAATTAAAAGAAAATGATTCCAAAAACGGAGTAGCAGCCAACAATCCAAATCCCACTTTAGGTAAGATTTGTTTGGTATACACACCGAGGGAAGGTTTAGGCATGCTCACCGAGTCTCTAACCACGAGTGAAGGGCAAGCGTTATGATTGCATAGATCGAGACAAACTTCCATGCCTGAATTCCCACAACCAACGACCAAAACTCTCTGCTCTTGAAACGAAGCACCGGTCTTGTACGAGCTCGTATGGACGATAGGCCCTTGAAATTGGTCCATCCCCTCGATTTGTGGCTCAATCTCCTCAGCATTTTCGCCAGTGGCCACAATCAGAAATTGACTTACGTACTCAGCCTCCTCCTGTTTCGGCCCTTTGGTCTTAACCCTCCAACGCTCACAAAGATGATCAAATTCTGCACTCACTACTGTGCAATTAAAAACTGTTTCGATACTGAAATGCTTATTATAAGCATCCAAATAGGCTATGAACTGTTGTTTTGTTGGGTAAGATGGGAAATTTAGAGGGAATGGCATGAGAGGAAGTTGAGAGAATTGTTTCGGGAGATGAAGACGAAGACGATCGTATGTTTTGAGCCGCCACAACGAAGCCACACAATGAGTCCTTTCAAGAAGCAAGCTAGGAACTCCTCTTTCTTTAAGGCAAGCAGCTGTGGCTAGACCTGATGGTCCTGCACCAACTATGAGAGCACCAGGCACCTTTGTTACACTCATATTCTTGTTTAAATGATCTTGGAGTCCTTTGCATTCAACTTCTTTCGAGGAGTCCATGAACAATAAATTAGCTAAAACTAATGAAAGAAAAAAGGATAGAAGTAAATGGTGACAAATATGGTTACTGTTTAAAACTTAGCGAACTCATTCAGAAGAAGACGATAGAGAACTTCCCAATTTTATGAACTCTCTATATATCTTCTGAAGTTCGAGATTGATGAGAGAATGACCATGTATAATCATCTCATCCAGAAAGAGATATGGAATCGAGGACTTCTATGTGGATTCCTAAACATGCGGAGACATAGATTTAGAGAAAGTCGTATCCACTTCAAATTCAAACATAACAGATAAATTCTGATTTATGCTCACGAAGAAACAATAACTGAAGGATTTTGGTTTGGTTTCTAATACTGAAAAAAAGGATGTGCAGGTTGTGAGATTATTAACTGCAGAACTTGTAGAGTGATGTCTAACACATATAAAAAGAGGAGAATCAGAATTGGACTGAACTAAAACAGGGCTTCAATCCAGTATTTATATATGCGAACTCAGTGGAATGGAGAGTAAATAAAAATAGCTTTGCGAAACCACACATATGTATATATTAGCAATAACTACCTTTAACCAACAACATTCTCCAATCAAAACAAACATTCCAACTGCAAGGACAAATATCTAGATAGTATTGAGTTCTATTGATGACATATATTTAATCATTCTCTGATGATTGCGGGGATTACATTTAGGTGGTCAACCGCGCAGGTATGGAATTTCTTTCTTTCTTTCGTTCTATTAAAAACAAGTTAACGTTATATATAACATATTTAACTCTCACATGCAGTAGATATATAAATCCAGCTCTTTTACTGTCACAGAGATAGAACCTCTTGATGGAAACGCTTCTGATCCTATTGGTGATAGCTTTATTGACAACTCCCCAACTCAACCCATCTGAGTTTTAACGCTTTCCAATCTACTCAAAGATACTGCTAAAGAGTCTGCATACAAATCCAGTGGAAGCTGCAAATTAAGAGCCATTAAACGATTCCACAAAATTGACATTTACGAAGGGAATCCTCGTCGGATAGGCTTCCAACATCTTGATGGGAGGTAGACACACCAACACTATGAAATAAAATCTCTTCTGCCTTTTGTAAACTTGTAAGGAAATTCAAATGGAGAAAAACTACAAAAGCTTCGAAATAAAATTAAAGAAAGGTATGTCTAAGTTTTAATTGGAAAATCTTCTCAGTATGCAAAGTAAAAACTACAAACAATAATCTAAAATATCTTCACTATTTAAAATAACGGGTTCAACAAAATCTCTCTAGGTAAAACTAGAGGTAATACTCAAGAAATTAAACTTTTGGAAATAAAAATATAGTAGGAAAATATCTCACAAATAGAGGAACACTAGTGCTAAATTATCAGGCGCAAACTATGAGCTACAATAACATCAAGACCTATGTCATAGATATTGTTGATAAAATATCAACTAAGTCAGATCACGAATACCATTTAATTAAAAGCTTAGTTGAAGATATATCACTCTATTTTACTAAGCTTGTATTGCTCTAAATACTTTCCTTGAGATGCTTGAGTTTTCCCTCTTTGTCTATTTATATGGAGAAGTATACCTAAGCCTTCCTTCCACTTTCTATGTGGGATTTCTTAAATGGAGGGACTGCCAACAAATCTCCCCCTTTCGATATTTAGGATCATCATCATAGAAGGAGATTCCTCCTTTTTCATATTAGTTGGAAGGATTTGCCATCCTTGCAATCATCCTGCATACTTCAAGCTTGTCTCTTAGTAATGCCTTTGTTAACATATCAGCACCATTTTCATCCCTGTATATCTTCTCAAGTGCTAACAACTTAGCATTCAAAACATCTATGATCCAATGATATCTTATCTTGATATGCTTTAATTTTGAATGGAGAGTTGAATTCTTATCAAGATGGATGACAGTCTAATTGTCACAATACATAACATATCTATCTTACTTGAAGCCAAATTCCGGGGTGTATCTCTTCGTCCACAATAACTCCTTACATGCTTATGTTGCCGCAATATACTCTACCTTTGTAGTATGTAACGTAGTACACTTAGTATATTTCTACAATCTTGACTACCATGATATTGCTCCCCCTACAAGAGTGATCAAGTATTCTGAAGTAAACTTTTTGGTATTAACATCTCCTCCTATATTTGAATTTGTGTAGTATACTAATATAGAATTTTCATTTTCAAAACTGAGATTGAAGTCAGAAATACATCAGAAATATCTCATGATCCACTTCACAGCATTCCAATGCTCTTTTCTTGGATTTGAGAGAAATCTACTACCCATCCATACCAACTGCATGAGTTATGCCTAGCATTGTGTATAACATGACATACATTAAATTTCTTCCTGTTGAGCAGTAAGTAATATTCTGCATATCTTTCATCTCTACTTTTATAGAAGAACTATGTTTACTATTTAATTTAAAGTGGGTTGCAAAAGGGGAACTAACCACTTTAGCATTTTCCATGATGAATCTTTGAAGAACCTTTTGAATGTACTTCTCCCAAGATAAATATAACCTCCTTGTACTTTTGTCTCGAGTAATCCTTATACTAAGAATCTACTTTGCAAACCCCAAGTCTTTCATAGCAAAATACTTGCTCAACTACTTCTTTAGCTTGTCAATTATGGTAATGCTTTTGCCAATAATCAGCATATCATTATCATAGAGTAATAAAATAATGAAATCATCCTCAAAAAATTTTTGCATGAAAAGAAGTCACTTTCTTATAGCTTGGCTCTCCTATAACTGAGTCAAACTTCTAATACAATTGTCTCGATGCTTGTTTTAAGCCATAGAGACTCTTCTTCAGCCTACACAGATAATATTGTATTTCCTTAACTTTAAAGCCCTCTGGTTGCTCCATATAGAGATCTTCCTCCAAATCACCATGATGAAGACAATCTTCATATCTATCTGCTCGACTTCTAGATCATGACTAGGTGTTAAGATGAGGATAACCTGAATGGATCTTCACTACTGGTAAGAATATTTCATTGAAATCAATGTCCCTTCTATGGCTGAATACCTTGACCATATCCTATCTTTTTATTGTGGCTGTGACAAGTATTCTTCACTTTTTACCTTGATTACCCATCTAATCTTCAAAACTCTTTTTCATTTAGGGAGCTTTACTAGGTCAAAAGTATGATTCTTAAAAAGTGGCTTCTTCTCTTCTTCCATAGCTTCAACCCACTATTGGTTGTGTTAATCTTCTATGGCTTCTTTATAATTTTCAGGTTCTCCCTTGTCAGTGAGTACACATACTCATTTGGAGAGTATCAAGTAGAAGGTAGACCTTTTGAGTGGAGTTGGATCCTCTGCTTCCTATGCCTAGTCATCATCACCATCATCTGCCTCTACTGGTAAAGGAACATCCTTATCAACTACATCTCATTGAGAATTTTCCTCAACGTTCTCTTGTGTAGATACCTTGCTAACTGGATCCAAATCAAGCATATCATCAATATCTTTGGGTGTTGCATCTTTTGTATTTTGGAAATCCTTGATGGCTTCTTCTTCCACTAATATAACATTGCGGCTTCGGATAAGCTTCTTACTGATCGGATCGTAAAGTCTATGACCAAACTCATTAAGGCCATAGCCTAGACAGATGCACTGTTTTGTCTTAACATCAAGCTTGGATCTCCCATCTTTAGGAATGTGCACCAACACCTTACATCCAAAGACACAAAGAAGATCACATCTGACATCTTTACCTAACCAGATTCTATCAAGCACATTAGACTACAATGGAATAGAGGGTCAGAGACTCACCATATGCATTGTTGTATTTAATGCCTCACCTCAAAATTGTTTTGACAGTTTTGCTTGTGATAATAAACATCTGACTCTTTCTACCAAAGTTCTATTAATCCTTTTTGCCTAACCATTCAATTGTGGAATCTTTGTGGTGTCTTCTGATGCCGAATGCCTTGTTAGTTACAATATTGATCAAATGGACCATAATACTCTCCCCATTATTAGTCTAGATGCATTTTAGTTTCTTTCATGTCTCTCTTTAGACTGAAGCGTGAAATTGTTTAAAGACCTTTAACACCTAATCCTTTGATTTCAAGGTATAAGCTCAGATCTTCCTTGAATGATCATCAATAAAAATTGCAAAGTAGAGAGCACTACTAAGTGACTTTGTCTTTGTTAGACCGCATACTTCAGAATGTATCAAATCAAGTACATTTGATGTTTTGAAGGGAGTTGAACTCTTGAAAGCAACTTGAATCTACTTTCCTATTAGGCAATAAGTACACTTTTTGAGACATGTACCTTTGACATCAAATATATTTCCCCTTTTAACTAACACTGTTAGCCCTTCTGTCTCATGTGGCTAAGGCTTTTGTGCCAGAACTTAGTTGCATCTACATCTTCTTCAATAGCATTGATACTATTATTGGGAGTGTTGGCTTACATCATATATAACATCTCGTACTTCTTACCCTTGGCCACAATCATGGAACCTTTGGTAACTTTCCATACATTGTTATGGAATATGCTGTAAAACCCTTAATTATCAACTTTTTCCATATATATGATACTAAATATGGTATCTGGAATATGTTTGACATTTTTCAGAACTAATCTCATGCAGTTATTGGTCTACAAGCAAATGTATCCAATGCCAATGGCTTATGCGAAGCCATTATTTCCTATCTTGACACGTCCATAATCTCCGAATGTATAACATGTAAATAGTGCTATTGAGTAGTTGTGTGAATTGAGGCACCACTATCAATTACCTAACTCTTTTCTTGTCACATGATACTAATCTCCTAATCACAGATCATTAATAGATCCTCAGTGACAGTAATCCGATCTTGGCTGCTGGCATCATTCTTCTCTAGTTCCTGATTTCTCTTGCCTTCTCTTTTTAACTTCTGACAGTTCTTTTGCATCTGGCCTTTTCCACCACAATAGAAGCATTTAATGTTGGCAGATTTGTTGGGCCTGCTACTGGATTTGCCTCTCTAGGTTAGAGTCTTTCTTTTAGAATCCTCCTCTAAAAGGTTACTTTTAAACTTTTCTATCAAGACAACACCTTTAGGAGCTGAGTTAAAGAGAATTGTTTTAAATGCCTCCTAGGAGCTCGGTAATGATCTTAGAAGCCATAGTCCAAGCTGCTCATCATTGTAAGTGAGCCTCATGGTGTTGATTTGATTTATGATTCTTTAATAAGTATTTAAGTGATCTGTCATTGGTGTTCCATCTTAGTTTCTTATGCCCATGAGTTGTTTAATTAGGAACGTTTTGTTTTTTCCAGACTTTTGAGCATAAAGGCTCTCGAGTTTTCTTCCTTCTTACCAAAGATATGATTCTAGAGATTATCACCCACCCAATTTTGATGAATCCGTAGACTTGTCTATGTAATAGACTCTACTTAGTGTTCAATTTAACTTTAATTTTTATGATACCGAATATCGGTTCATGGTATCCCTTCATATAAAGGAGATCTTCCATCTTCTCCTTCCATACTTGGAAGTTGCCTCTATTCATACTGATCTTTCTACTTATGTTGACTTCCATCATTTACAAAGGAAGACTGATTTAGTAATAGTACAAGTAAATAGTGGCAGTACATGTAAATAGTAATAGTACATGTGAATAGTAGCCAACATTTTCAAATATTGATCTAAATTATTTTCTGATGTGGAAGATTCACTATTTAGTGGCAACTACAGAGCATATGATAAGTAGACCTACACACCCAAACTTGGCTTTGATAACAGTTTGATGGGAGGTAGACACACCAAATAGACAAAAGCTATAGAAACTTCAAAATAAAAATCAAAGAATGACACATCGAATTATGTGGAAATCTTCCCAATTTGGAAAGTAAAATCCATAGGATCGTAATCCAAAACATCTATAATCTACTAATGGCTACAAGTCGTCCATTTTGTAACATGATTTTAGTATTTAATATTAAATTTTTATAGTTTTGAGATTTCACCAGAGTTGCGAGTTTAATTTATTTGTAACATGATTTTAGGGTTTAATATCAAATCTTTATAGTTTTGAGATTTCACATGAGTTATGAGTTTAATTTGTGGAAATTATTTTTTTATTTGAGCTCATTACAACATAAACCACGTTTGGCTACCAAAAAATTTATCACCGAACTCCCCAAATCGTCACTAATAATAATTAGTGACAATTTATATTCGTTGTAAAAAACGTCGCCAAATCCCCATAGCTAAAAACTATAGGCAATTTTTTTGCTAATCATTGCTAATAGTTTTCTCCTGCGCTTTATTTTTGTAGCAAAAAACTACCAAAACATTTGGCTACGCTTGGATTTCGTAGCTAAAAATTATTGACTACATTTTCGGACATGTAGCTAAAAGTTTTTAACTACGTTTTCAGAAACATAGCCAAAAGTTTTTAGCTACATTTCCAAAAACGAACCAAAGGTTTTTAGCTACATTTATGAAAAAATAGCCAAAAAGTTTTACCTACAATTTTAAAACATAGCCAAATATTTTTAGCTACGTTTTATACAATGTAGTCAAACTTTAATATACATTTTAGCAAAATTTTATATCATGTTAATTGTAATTATTTGTAACATTTTAAATCCATATTATTATATATAATATTTTCTTTATTGACAATTTAAAACATTGTATATAAAAAATATAATATCATTAAATTATACAATTAAAAATAATATTCTTCGTATAGAAGATTTTAATTACAACTTTAACAATTCTTATAGAAAAAATAATAAATACAGAGACTAGTTTACAAATTATAAATGTTGAGATAAAAAAATTGCAACGTAACTAGGACGACTAGGTAGATTTATCTATGTTGATGAGAGCAACTTCATACGATTAGATAGGAAAGAAAAGTGACTAGAACCTCCAGCTATTTGATCTCCACCAACTATTTAGGGCATATACTTGTTAAGTATTTTTGCTCATGTATCTGCATAAACAAGATAGTTTGTAAATTTTACAGAACACGATCATAACAACATAGACAAACAGTTAGCATAGACATATGCGATCTATCCCTACGATAATAACAAGTATTGTTAGACCTAATTTTGTTACATAAATATAAGATATAACATGTCACATTAGTTACTAAAATTGTTACCAAAATTATAATTGTTAAATATCACTCTAAAATTGAAAGTTCATACGTTTAAATTATTTAATTTAATTATAAGTTCAAATTAATTGTAACTTAGTGAACAAAGCTCCCACAAACTACTCTTCCTCCTTACTTACCCACTCTTTCTAATGCTCAATTTTTTTTTCCGCTTTCCATCTTTTCTATCCATCAAAATTTTTTAGTCTTTACAAGTCAATTTTAAAATGATATTATTGAACAAATATCCATACTACGTCTTCTCTAGCTTTTATGAAGAACAAGTTTTAAGTTATACTTTCCAGTGCCCCTCACTCATAAATGTTCAATGTTCATGCAAACTATGCATTACTTCAACGAGAAACTAGCTAATTATTGACTTTTCTGCTTGTGGTTTTATGGAATATATATAGATGAACCAATTAAACACTGAGTTATCTCGTTGATAAAACTTAGAAATATCCAAAACTAATCTTAAGAATTAAATACTATTTCTGCACAACGTGGAGGCATCAATGTCGTTGACAATTTAAATTTTGTTGACGACGACTACATTCTTGTTTTCTTTTCGATTTGTTTACGTTTCCCTCCCATTACTTTACCTACTAAGCATTCCTTTTGTTAATAAACACTTTAACAAACACTTTAATTACGACGACTATTGTGATGTATATTGTATTGCCTTGTCCTGTAAGCATTCCTTTTGTTAATAAACACTTTAACACAACCTAAGACAACTTTTATCGAACACTTTATATGCATGATAAGTTTATTCGAAACTAACTAAAAAAATTGTGTCTTTTCCCTTTCTTCACCAATGCTAACACATTGAAACTAAGATTCAACCATTGATAGTTCAAATAAATGCAAATAATTAAAAAAATATCGGAAAAACCTTCCAACATCAAAGCATTTAACACCGACAATGCAAGCAGGAAAAAAACCTCGAGAACAAAGATTCAAAAACTTACCTCCACCAACAATTCACCAGAGATGATGGAAGCAGACAATGGAACACGGTGGACTCGCAAATGAAGAAGACAAAAGGATGACAAATGGAGAAGAAATAAAGAGCAAACGCACGGGAGAGACCGAAATAATTTGGGGAGGAAGGGGGTCAGGTTCTTTCCTTTAAAAAGAATTGAAAACAACGTCATTTGTTCATTTTTGCTTTTTTTTTTCATCCTGCAACATTTTGTAACGATTTTGAAAATCGTCACTAAAAGTAAGCCTTTTACGATGATTTCACAAATTGTCATAAAAGGTCCACATTTAGTGGCAATTTTCTAAAATCGTCACCAAAAGTCTTTTTAATAACGATTTGTGAATATTGTCACCAAATGTCAACCTTTTAGTGATGATTTTCGAAGTCGTCACCAAAGGTTCAACACTAGTTTTGTAACTTATGCATTTGGTGACGATTTTACAAAATAGTTACTAAATGTGGACCTTTGGTGTTGATTTTCAAAATTGTCGCTAAAGGTTTACTTTTAGCGATGATTTTCTAAATCATCGCTAAAGGTTTACTTTTAGTGATGATTTTCAAAAGCCTCGCGAAATGGTTACTTTTAGCGACTATTTTTAAAATGTAGCCAAAAAAACGTAGCTAAATGTTTACCTTGTTGTAGTGTCTGTCATAATTATCTCTCCAATGATTTGATATTTTGATAATTGGTAGTATTAGATTAATTATTTATAACTAGTGGTTCAATGGATTAGCTTAAAGTTTAATTTAGTGTACATTTTCATGGTAGACATTGTGGGACTTCTTAACTATAAAATTTTGTTATGCAAATAAATCATCCAACAAAAATTAAGTTACTTTGAAAGATTTAACACAAGGTTTGGGTGTATAAAAAAGAAATCTTACTTCAAATTAATTTTTATTCTCATGTCTAATCTTATTCATTCAATTAAATCTCCTGTCTAATGTGAATTTGCAGTACTGGCGACATTTTCACTAGTTTTATGGCGTTGGTTATGCCCTATATAAGAAATTATTACCTAATATAATAATTGTTGACAGCACAAATACTAAAGGTAAGTTCATTGATTTAACAAGTTCCTAAATAGTGACTCACTTTAGTCAATGCATAAACTAAGGAGGTATTGCACAGTCCGTTGTCACTTGGGCATAACAAAAACGTGCGGTTTTAAAAATCAATTGAGATAACCAATTATTTCGTTATTTCCATTTCACTATTCGTTGGGAACAACATGTATGGCAACGAGGTGAGCAGTTAGCAGGTGGAGTCAAATATGAAATCGATAAGTAGAAGTGATCTAGTTGGTTTCAATTCTTTACTTAAGGTTCTCTTTTTTAAGAGATTTTGAGTTTGAGTCACTAAAACGAAGAGGAGGGGAGAAATTTTCCTTGTTGATGATTCTTTAGCCCCTTGGGTATGTTCCTTAGTCAAATCAATTGTAGATGCCTCATTTCCAACGGTAATGTGGGAGCTGAAACTATTAGGAAACTTGATGCCGAGCAAGGCCAATGATTAATCATCAGTTGATTAATCAGTATGTGATGACTCCTTGTATGCAAAAGTGTATATATTACGTAAGAACTTGAGAGATCTTGGGGTTTCAAATTTACCTCTTTTGAGGCTCTTAGGATAGGGTCTTAGGGGCTTAGGATTAGTTCGGCGAAGCTGGGAAAGCCCTTTGGACATACTCCTTAGTAGGATCAATTGCAAACGTTTTGCTTCCACCGGCGATATGAGAGTTGGAACTATTAAGAAACCTGATGCTAAGCAGGATCAGTGATTAATCATTAGCTAATCAATCAGTATGTGATGACTCCTTATATGCAAAAGTATACATGCTATGTAAGAACTTGAAGAATCTTAAAATTCTAGATTTACGTTCTCTAGGACTTTTGGGTAGGGTCTTAGAAGTTTAGGATTAGTCTGACAAAATTAGAATATCTAATGTATATTAAAAAAAAAGAATCAACTCACCGTACAACCTTCTACTCGAAATATCATATTCTCGGTCCACCACAAAATTTCAAGGATGGCGTTAAGAAACTTTACAAGCCACTTCTAAACAAGGACTCTCAGTACTGAAGGGGGCTTAGGGTTTATTACCGTCTCCGGTGTGGTGTAGAAGTGTAGATATATTTGGCAGTCGGCACTTGTGACTTTATATCAGCATAATCCCTTGGGGATGCATATATGAGGACTCCACGTAAGTTCGCGACTAGGGATTCTCCCAATTATATATGCGCTTCTCCAGTGGATGGTAAATTAGAATCTAAGCACACTATTCAAGTGTATGGAGTCCCCTACGCCTTTTTTGTCAAAGAGCCACAGAGCACAGATCTGAGACCATAGTGCCCTACGATTTTGGAGGATCTCTTCCCATCCACTCTTAGTGACCTCTTAGACTCATATAAAGTCGCAATGTAACCCGACTGTATCTTCGCTGTCCCCAAGATTCTTTCATCCAAAGTTTTCTTTGACGCGTGAATTGAATAACACTTTCCTTCTAGGTTTTCTATTGATTTTTCCTTTTCATTTCGATTGCAAAACTTATCGATTCATGTTCTCCTGTACCTCAGGCAGAGCCCCTGTACAGCCACGTGAATTGCTTCTTTTAGGGTAAGTACAGTCAACATATGATAATTAGTGGGTGCTTTTATCTATGCTTCGTGTCGCAGTTCTAGTTGTGTGCGCAAAATAAACGCAGGCTACATATATATGTATGTATATATATATACACATATATATGATGTTAGAGAAAATGATATACCTGGCTTAGGAGAGAAATACTCCTTGATAAATTGGTATGTCGTTGGAGTGAATAACAGTGTCTCGTGTTCAATATATACCCGGTTTAGGAGAGGAATACTCCTTGATAAATTGGTATGTCGTTGTAGTGAATAACAGCGTCTTTTGTTCAATATATGGTCAAATCTTAGACCAAAACGTTTGAAGTGGCTTTCATACCGTTAAATAGAATTAAAAGGTAACGGCTTTAATGGTTTTTGTTGTTTTAGTTTTTCTGGGAAGAAAACTTTTAGTTCTTCACAAAATCAAATTCTTGAGTCCAAAGTAACAATATCTTGTCCTTTGTTCCCATTATATTTGAAGTATTGATTTCACTAAAACTTCTCTTTTCAACTTTACGCAGTTTAGGGTTTGAACGAGTATAAATATGAACGTTTAAAATTTCTGTTGATTGCAAGTCTATAATACAATGATAATGCCAATAATTAATTATAAAATTGATTTTCCATATCCAAAATAGTGCCAAAGTTTCATTAATTTAAATATTCAAATTGAATTTCAATTTTCTTGCTTATGATGGACATTCTTTCTTTGTTTTAATTCACTTAATGTCCTACCAAATAAATAGTAAAAGGATGCATTTTACTGTTTGAAATTTCACCTTGGAAAAGAATATTATATTATATAACAAATGGTTCCGTTTGATTGTTTGTTTTGATTTGGACAACGAAGATAACGTACATATTTATATGTAAACATTGTTGTGCTAGGTAATTTCAATTTATATTAGGGGTAGATTAGGCAATCGAATCAATCTGGATGCACTATATAACTTTGTAAAATTAAAGTTAAAGGTAGAATTATCTTCTATATACTAATATATTTTCCTAATTTTTGTAAAAACTAACTTCATGAATTAATGTGATGATCTTTCTAATTGATTATCACATGCTTACGTTTGCAAAAACACAAACTTCTAATCCAGGTAAGCTTATTAGTACAACTTCTAGTAAATTCAATCTATTCTTAAACCTAATATATTTTTTTGTGAATTGATCAAACATGTCATGACAAAGAAAATTGTTGGTGACCATTAAAAAAGGCCTACTTGAGTATAATTTTCTATATATCTTTCTACAATTTTTATATTTTTGAAAATAATTTACTTATGTGAGATTTGTAGACTTATCTCGTTCTTACATGTTTGTGAAGAATATTTAACATTTGTAGTATAAATTCCTTTAAAAAATTAATGTCTATCACTCAAAGCTTCATGCAACATCTGTATTTATCAATATTGTCCACCATTCACATAGTCTCTTTTAAATATTTCATTTTTGTTAGTTGACGTCTTATATTTGAGGTTAAAGATAAAAGAGAGCATATTGGTCTATATGAAATGTAAGATCTCATTCATTTTCTCTAATTTCTTTAACTAGTAGTTGAGTTTAGCATTAAATGCGAGATGTTAAAGCAGCCTCTAGCATTATTTTGCAAAAACTAGAGATGTGAGATGTAAGTAACACGTCTGTATGATATTAATTAATTTGTCTGTAAAAATCCATTAAAAAAGGCTAAGGTTAAAATAAGGATTCTTGAATATTTTACAATAGAAACATTAGTGAATATAGGAGGCCAATAGTAAAAAGGGCAATATGACCAATTTAAAGAACCGATATCAACTATATTCTTTATCTTGCCAAAGGAGGTCAAGGGATATACGAATATATTTTACTAGTAACAAGAAGCTCCCAATAGAAAAAAGAGGGGACAACATCCATATCAAAAGCTCCTCGTCTGGAAAAAAAGAGTGGGGACATCCTCAAGCTAAAAAAATTGTCCATAAGAAAGTATCCTTGAAGTGAAGGCTATATTAGACATGTAGTCAAGTCCAGATAACTACAAATGCATGATACAGTTCCCCGCTGTGGGGTTTGTGGAGAAGGGGTGCAATGACACTGTCACACCTTTTGGTTTCTCATAGGATACGGCTGAATTAACCCCTAATAGCCCTTTTACTTGGAAAACTATAGCCCTTGCTAAAGTTCAAATTTCCTAACCTTGACATATAGACCGGCACAAAAACCTCATTTTCATGTCATTAGGTAATAAGAGATGGTGGATATATAAGTAGCCTAGAATACTTTGAAGTGTAAGACCTTTTCTTTAACATTGGCAAGATTTACATCAAACTGGTATCAAACCATTATAAGGTTGTCAACCTCAATTTTCATACAACTTAAATCTAGGTTCAAGGTTCAATTTGCTAACAACAAAATGATATATTCATAGATTTAATATGTAAGTTATGTAAGAAAGCTTAAACCTTGCTATAGTAGTTATAGCCTTTGAGAAAGGCCTACATTGCCACTAAATTTTATGAAAGTACTTATAATAAATAAGGTATACGTTATAAAGTAGGTGTAAACACAAGTTCAATAATTTATTAACTTAGAAGATGTAAAGAACTCCTTAAAAAGCACTTAATAAATATCCAAAGTGGTAGAAGGACATGTAATGAATAAGAATACAATTGGATAGTCCAATAAGGGGGAGTCCAAGGAGAGAGAGAGAGGATGAGGAAGGAAAGAGAAGTCATGGGTTTAACAGTATCTCTTTGATGCATCTGAATGTGCCTTTAACTATATTCTTAATTATGTAACGAAAAAGGATCTCAATAACTCCTGAAAACTATTGATGAGTAATCCAAAGATTAGATAATCAAATAAATTTTGTCACTTCCATCTAGATTATAAGTATGAGATAAAGGAGTGTTAAGATCTATGAATGGAAGTGGATTAGCTATTAAAAATTAGGAACTAGATTAGCTTATGACAAATAGCCTCAAGCTTATAAATAATGAGAGGTGACATGATCGATCTCGATCTAAAGATTATGGTATAAGACTTGGGGAGGCCTTATATAGGACTATGGTTATGAATATAATAGTAGATGAAGATTTGATGGTAAAAATCCATAGTAAAAAGATAGGAAAGGAATTCAATGAAGGCCTAAAGATTTGAAAGGAATTACTCTTTGAGTGAAGGCCTAAAGATATGAAAGGAAATGATCTTGAAGTGGCAACATGAATATTGAATGTTGACCTTAATTTTCACATGTAAAGTAGAATAAGTGGACATTTGGTTGAAAAGATAGAAAGTTGTTAACGAGGAAAAGGAAGAGAAAAAGTTATTAGGACTAGTGATTATTATGAGGTACATTTCTAGAGTGATTGGTTAATGTTGTAATAATTAATAAGTTAGATGAAAAATAGCACAAGTTTATCGAATTCATACACCTTAACAAAGCTAACATGAAGGACAATTACCCTTTGCCTAAAATAGAACAACTGATGGATATAATGGCTGGTTATGATTTGCTAAGCTTTATGGATGCATACTCAAGAATATAACTATATATCTATGTAAATGCTAGAACTTATTCATTATGCATAACGACATCTAATATTGCTAGATTATACCTTTTGAGTCAAAAAATAAAGAAAAGACACACCAAAGATTGGTCAATAAAGTGTTTAAACCTCTTATAGGTAAGTCTACAGAGGCTAAATGATAATGATATTATTTTAAAATAATTAAAAATGGAGGCTATGTTGAAGAATTGAGAGGCTACTTTAAGACTCTATAAAGATTTAAGATAAATATTAAAGCATAAAATTGAATATTTGATTTATATATTGGAAATTTTTGGTATTTTATTGTTATCCAACAAGATATAGAGGGAAAACAAATAAAAAAAGGCAATTTAGGTTATAGAGCTCCCGCTCTCCATTAAGGACATTTAGAGGAATATAAAAAGATTAACAAGCCTGTCCGTGTGCCTTCCAAGGTAATAGAGCACTACTACCTTTCTTTTGCACACTCAGATAGATGAAAAATTTAGTTAGGTTTTGAAGTGTTCATAGGCCTTTTAGTAGCTAAAGGCTTACCTATTGACATCCTCACTGTTATCAACTTTTTACTTCGGAGAAGCTCTATTCCTTAGTTTTTTTTGGAATGTTTTGTTAGCTCAATTTTGGTGAGGGAAAAGTAGAGCTAATATGAACTAGTATATTATGTTAATAAAATCTCCTCTAGAACTAAGGAGGGATATACAATGTTAGAGAGGGTGGTTTTAGTATATTAGATTTTGAAAGAAAACTTAGTCATTATTTTCAAAGTCATATAATGAATTTGTCATATGCTTGCCTTTATAACAAACATTGCACAAACTTGACTCATTGGGATGATTGATCAAGTATTTAATGGAGCTAAGTGATTATGGCATCTAATACTTATTGAGAATATCTTTTAAGTTGTAAATGATCACTAACTTCTTGGTGGAATGCATACATTGATTAGTGGAGTAGGAGGTGGATGTAAAGCTTGTAGTGACATTGGTGGAATTTGTAGATGGATCTAGTAAAGAAGAAGGTAGCATGGCAAAGGTGGTTATTAAAAAGGCTTGTGACATAGAAATAAAAAATATGTAGAGGCCTAACTTTAATACCTCGAATAATGGTTAGATTAACTTATCATTTATAATTGAATGCATTGTAGGTTAGGTTAAAATCTTAGCTAGTGGTAAACTTAATCTAGCGAATCTTTGAAGATAAAAAGGAGATCATAAAGAAATACAAGGCAAGATATTTTAAGTTGAGCTATGTTCATGATCATAGATCTATAGTTGATCCCTTATGAAGAGAACATTATGATAGATCAACTATCCAAGTGGAAGCTTATGAAAAAAAACAATCTTCTATTAAGAAAAGTCAAGGCTGACATACTTGAAAGTCCAAGTAAGCAATATCAAACAAATGGAGGATGAGTGGACAAGAGAGATTTGAAAATATGTATAACATGGAAAAGTTACAAAGGGTATTAAGGAGATAGGTAGGGGTTAGATGCATAGTTGTAAAGTCCATTTTGGTAAATAAGAAGCATTATTGCAGATGTGTCATATATATCAAAGCATAACTTTGGAAACTTTAAAGTACTCTTTACTTATAGCTTGTATAAACCTTGGAAAAAGGCTCACAAAATATATCAAATCAAGCATTTATATTGTTAACTAAAGTAGGATTCCAATTAAACTTCTATACAAGGTTACATATACCTTTTCCTTGCCATTATCTCTAGAAATTCATAAGTTCATATGGAATAACTTATTTATAACACACAATAAATGGTTAATAGTACAATTAAATCAAATAATCTCTAAAGAAATATAAAAATAGTTGCTTATGGACCTTTAAAATAACTTAGCCTTATCCATATTAAATTTTTTATTGATAAATTTATACACTTTTCATCCTAAAGAGGTAATTGTCCTCTAAGATATAACATATCAAACTCTATATCTATTTTTTTCTTAAAAACATCCACATACTCTTTATCACCTTCTATTTTATTATTATTATGGACCGAGATAAGGTGTTAGTCATCAACAATTTTTATAATGATATAGAGACTAGACATTTTTTTCATTTATTTTCATCTTTTATTATACTAACTACTCATTTATTTTATTGCCTCTTAATTTTTTTGATTCTGTGACTTTTATTGAATTGCTTAAATACTTTATTTTATCTATAAGCAATCATAAAATCTTTTAATTACTTAACCTAGATAATTTTACAATAAAATTATTATTTTATCTATAAGTAATCATAAAATCTTTTAATTATTTAACCTAGATAATTTTACAAGAAAATTAATCAAATAAGTAGTCTTTACATCAAGGTGAAAGAGGTTCTACATATGTGTTTGCAACAAATGCAATAACATATCTAATAGTTCCTAGTCTGACAAGTAATGCAAAACTTTTGGAGCAAAGACTAACAAATTATTTAAAGTATCTTTTCATTACTAATGATCTTTTGTCTATGTTAATAAATCCATTTAGATTCAACTTTATTTTGTACACCTATTTGACTTAAATTTTTTTTGTATAGATCTTTCAAATAAGAACTATTTATCATTCTTTTTGATCATTAAATCTTCATCCTCCATAGATTTAATCCCATTTTATTCTCAATTGCTTTTATAGAGTAGTTTAATTATAAGGCTATTATGCTTCCCTTCTCATAACTAAAAACTGGGGGCCTTATCACTTTAATTACCAATCCATGTTTCATATCTAAAATCTTATTATTGAACTTCTTTATATTGTTGAAGAAGAAACATATTTGTTTTTGACCTTGCAAACTTATATACCATTTATTTCTTTAAATTTAATTAAAAATATTTAACCATTTTTAAACTCTACTTACTGTATAATTATAAATTATGCAGCCTTTACGTAGCTTGGTATAAATATAAAACAATTCTTATTTCTATTACTCATATTCTTTCATTTTACTTCTAGAAGTAGAAAAATCATAAGCAAAGAAATATTTTTAAGTGTGTAATAGATGAAATATTTCCAAATTACTTCTCTTATAGCATCCTTCCATTTAATGTTTAGGTAGGCAACATGTTTTATAAATATACCAAACTATTGACTGCCTAGAATTTCGTTAGAATCTTTTTCTATCGTCATGCTTGTAGTCATTTCCATTTTATTTTCTTTCTTTATACCATACTAGTTTATTGTAAAGTGTAAGATGTTTCCATTCAATGCTTCAATCTTCTTATAATATAATACATGGGGTTATTTTCTAACTTGAGATCCTTAAAGCAGAGGTTGATTTCTTTTCTTTTTTCTTTTCTTAAATTTTATTAATTCTAACAAATTCTCATTCTTATTCTTAATGAAAACAATCTAGTAATATTAATCAAATTCGTATAATAACATTATAGGGAACTTGGATCCATCCTAACATAATGTTATATCCCTTTTTAACTCTCTAAAATGTTTCTTTAGAGAATAATCTAACCTATTCATAACTTGACAAGATTGATATACATTAACACAAATTTTCTATTTTACTAGAACTTAACACCACCACTTTTCAAAGTTTCTTTTTCTTTTAAGTTTTAGCAATATGACGAGAAATAATCCAATTTCCAAAAAAGCTATGATGAGGAAGTTTTCTCTTAAATTTAAAAGTGACTTTAACATAATTAATATATTTGCATTCACCATCATATATTCCTAATATTCTAGCATATATTCATAATATTTTGGTCAATATAAGGGAATTTATTAATTCATTCTCTTGTAATTTCACTTGTATCAATAAATGTATTCAAATTCTTAAAATTTTGAATTAAATTTATTGTAATAAATTATTATGAATGAGGGATATTTTGATATAAATTATAGAAAAACTATATGTTAAAAATAAACTTTGTAGCTAATGGAATATAGATTTCTACATTCTTTTTACCTGACTTTATTATCAATTTTAATTTTAGAAGAAATATCTATCAATTTCATAAATAATGAAGTGAGTTATATGAGATCTACGATTAAAGTATACAAGTCATAAATGCGTATTAGTATAAGAGAAGGGGCTTATCAATTTAAATGAACTTTCTATAAATATCAACTATGGTTAAAAGCTTACGAGTATTATTAACATTAGGTAGGCTTATGTACACAACATATACATGGAGTACAAAGATAACAACTATCCTAAATATGATTATGATCCGAATTAAACGGAATGAATCAAGGAGATGATTAGGGAGTAAATTAAGGAATATTTATAGTTGATATTATCTACAATAGGCGCTAGTAAGTAGTTGATATTATATACAATCCCCTGCAAGATGGATGATCGATTAGTGAGACCAATCTTGGACATGGGCTTATAAAACTAGGCGCTAGTAAGCGGCTTAGTAAGAGCATTGGCTAGTTGATTGTTACCAAAAATGTATGACACATATAGTGTTTAAATTTGAACATTCTCACAAAAAAATGTTAATCAGGTCCTAAATATTTCATCTTTTAATGCAACTTTAGATTTATGGCATCATAGGTAGCTCCTATGTTATCACAATAGATGAATGTATTTAGGAGAGTGGAATTTGAGCCGGTGATAATGATATCATCCACATAGACAAGTCGGTAGATTAGATCATAATTATGACGTAGAGTGAATAAAGATGTGTTAGAGACAGATTTTTTAAACCCAAGAGTAAGAAGATAGGATTTGAGTTCATTATACTAAGCTTGTGGAGCTTGTTTAAGGCCAATGAGAGCTTCGAGAAGTTTGCAAACATGAGCTGGTTGACATTGAATGAAAAAACCAAGAGGTTGTACCATAAAAATGTCCTCCATAAGAGAACCTTGGAGGAAAGCATCATTGATGTCAACTTGCGAAGAGACCACCCATAGGTTATGGCTATAGAGAAGGCTGGAGAGAGACATGGAGATTCATTTTGTTAATAGGTTTGTGAACATTATTTTGTATGCGAGTGAGAGGGGATGGTGGAGGTAAAGGGGATGGTGGAGGTAAAGGGGAAGGAGGAGGAGGAGAGGGAGTTGAGGAAACTGTGGGCTGGGAGGGGGTTAAGGATTCAACTGCAATGATTCAGGGAGGAGAGAGAGAAGAGGAGGAAGCTTATACGTTTTAGAAGGGGGAAGCCGGTATGGATGATGCAGTGGAAATAATAGGGAGATAAAATGCACACCATTCATTTGTGTCAGTGGACATGTAGACATAGAAAAGGAGGGAAAAGGGAATTCATGCGCAATGAATTTGGCATGTCGAGAAACATAGATTTTGTTTGAGTTGGGATCAAGACAATAGTAGGTGCTTTGGGTAACGGAATAGCCAACAAAAACATAAGGAGAGGAGTCGGGATCAAGTTTACTTGAGGTATAGAGACTTAGCCATGAATAACAAAGACATTTAAAGCTACAAAGTTTGAGATAATTAGGCATATGGCCATGTAGTTTAGAGTAAGAGGATTTAAGGTCATGTGTAATAGTAGGCATACGATTAATTAAATAGCAAGCATTAACAAAGGCAAGAGGCCAATATTTTTATGGCATAGAGGAATGAGTAAGGAGGGAAAGCTCAGTTTCAACAATATGACAGTGACGACGCTCCAAATAGCCATTATGTTCCAGCGTATGAGGAGGGGAAGTAAGGTGAGTTATGCCATGAGACTCAAGTGTTGGATCTAAACCAATATATTCACCACCAGTATCACTAAAGATTGTAATTATGGGGCGTTTAAAGAATTTTTCAACCAATAATTTGAATTTATTAAAAATGGCAGTAGCATCACTTTTGTTTTTGAGAGGATAAAACCCATGTATTTGGAATAATGATCAACGAAAATAAGATAATATTTGTAGCCATCATAAGAGAGGGTGGGGGAAGTCCAAACATCACTATAAAGTACATCAAGAGGACCATGAGATTGAATGGTATTATGATAGAATGACAATTTATGGCTTTTATTGCAGTCACATGAATTACAATGGAAAGAAACTAACTGTGGAATATTTAAATTAAAAGCATTGCTAATAACGTAGAATGGAATTGGATGGATGACCTAATCTATGATCCCAATTGGTAGTAGATGTCAATTTGATGGAGTGAACAATAAGACGAGTGGGATTCCATTCATAAATTCCAGATTTAATTGAGCTTTGAAGAAGAAATGCCCTGTAGGAAGATCCTTCACAAGGTAGGAATTAGGTAACAAGGTGATAGAAGTATTGTTATCATGACAAAAGTTAGAAATAGAAGTAATATTACAAGAAATGGAAGGCACATGAAGAATATGATTAAGATGGAATTTAGAACTAGGAGTAAGAAGAGAAGTTGCACTAGTGTTTAAGATGGCTAAGCCCAAGTCGTCTCCAATATTGAGTTCCTCAATACCATTATAGGGGAGTGAGGAGCAAGGTTGTCAAATTCATGAGTGACATGATGAATAGCACCACTATCGACGAGCCAGCCATTGGAGGTGGATTCAGTAGAGGTGGCAGCATAGGCACGAGGAAATGGGGATTGGTAGCCTTTGGCAATAAGGTGAGGTTGGGTATGGCGAGGAACTGCGAGTGGTTTGGAGTTATGAGAAGATAGTACGGAATTCGGATATTGATAGCAGAAAATGGGACAATGAGTGACATAATGACCTTGGTTCTAGCATCATTGACAACATCTTTTGAAGAGCTGAGAAGGCTTAGTAAGAGGAATGGAGTTAGATTGGTTTGGAGCGAGGAGAAGCCTGACATTAGAGGAGGAAGGACAATTTTGATAGCTATAGTTTTGGTGTTTGGCCGCATAGTTAACAGTAGCAGGGAAGGTATTGAATGAGTTAGTTTTGTGTTTAAGGGAGAGTTCATAGTTGATGAGGTTTTCATGTAACTCATTAAATGTGATAGGAGTTTCACAACTTTGAATGGGATTTATGACACTATAATAGTTAAGATCGTTGAGTTGGTCAAGGACTTTGTCAATGATGTCCTTAGGATCAAGGGGATAACCAAGGGAGGCTAGTTGGTCGGTATAACGTTTGATGTCTTGCATATAGTCAAAACTCAAATGAGTACCTTGGTAATATTGAAAAGATGATCTTTGATTTGTTTAAGATGGCCTTTGCAAGGATTAACATAGGTCTTGACAAGAGTTTGGCAAGCGTCATGGGTAGTTGGACATTGCAAAATGAGAGGAACGAGTGGGTAAGAAAGCGTGCTAGCAATGGCTCGAAGAATGAGCTTATCTTGATAGAACCATGTCGTGTAGGTAAGATTAGTAGTGGTTGTATCATTTTTGGTAATGGTTTTAGAGGGAACAGGATGAGAACCTTATATGAATTTATGTAGGTCATAGCCAAGAAGGGTAACTTCAAGTTAAGCTTTCAACGATATATAATTTATGGGAGTGAGTTTGAGTATGTGGGAAAGGAAGATGACGATGAAAGGCTTGGCAAGTTCAGCATTGTTAGGGATAAGAGATTGACCATTGGTTGCCATTGGGGAAGAATGAAGGAGGAAAAGCTATGGGAAGCAGAGTAAGAAAAAAAAAGGATAAATGCTTTGATACCATATAAGAGGAAACAATATCAATTGCGATTAAAAGCTTAATAGTATTATTAACATCAGGTAGGTTTATATATACAACATATATATAGAGTACAAAGATAATAGCTATCCTAAATATGATTACAATCCTAATTAAAAGGAATGAATCAAGGAAAAGATTAGGCTATAAATTAAAGAATATTTATAGTTCATATTATCTGAAATAGGTAAGCATAAGATTAGGAGAGAATGTCTCTCTGTTCTCTATCATTTTTCATTTCTTTTTGCTTTTGTATGTAGATTTTCTCCTATAAACATTAAGTCATTTAATAATTTTACCATAAGGGATGCTGACTAACTGTATTTTCTATTCATTATCATTATAACTTATGCTTATCAAAAAAAATTTATTTATATTTATAGATCATTTTCAAATGCCTTATTTATATTATATTCTATATTGGACATGAACTAATAAAAGTAGAGAGCATAATTTATCTTTTTATAATAAGTGAAATGTGCAAGTCTTTTATTCTTATTTTCACTACCTTATTGTCATTATAACATAAGGGATTTTTGGTTGCGTGTTCTTTGGTGACAAATTATAAAATGTTGCTACAAGACATCTATTGACTACGAATTAAATGTTCATCATTGACAGTCCAATATTTTGCTAAGTTATGCAGAAGCATTAGTAAATGAATATATTTTTATGACAATTAAAGGAAATTGTCGCAATAGGAAAAAGTTTTTACAAATGTTATCGAATTTCATCACCAATATGACAACATTTTAGCAACGAATAAGAATATCGTCTCAAGTAGTCATGGTAAATCAAATATATTTTGTGACGATTAAAAGGAATTGTAGCACATTGTACTTATAAATAATGATGACGAATGTAATTCTTCGCTAATATATTTTCATTTTGAGATGACTATCTAAATAATCATTATAAGTTTTGAGAAATGAATATATTTTGCCAAGATTATTTTGTGATTTTTTGCGACTATTTTAAAGATTCATTACCAATATGATAGCATTTAGTGACGATTATTGAAATCGCTGCTAGAAGTTGATAATTATACGTTTAGCGACGAATTGTAAATTCGTCACCTAAAGTTGATGTTAAATAATATGACAATTTCTTAAGTAATTTTGATGAATTTTTATATGTGATAGTATTCTTGAAAATAATAATATTTAGAAGATAGTTTTTTAATGGTAAGTGTGCTTAATAATCCTAATTAAGGTTAATTATAATTAACATTTATATGATTCTTCATATTTTTTCATTTTCCTTGTTTATAAATTTGTTTCAATAGCTAATGCATTCAAAATCTATAAATTTGTTTAAATCTATTTATTTATACAAAAATGATTCTTTAATGATGTCTATTATACATAATACTACACCTTCGTTTATAACAAAATTTCATGAAAACGAAATGGAGCATCTAAAAATTGTAAAATGTTTTTAAAGTTTTTAAACATATTGTTCAAAAACATATGGTAGGCAATTTAAAATTTGAAGAGTAAATATATTTTGGACATAAAAAGATTTTCATACGTAAAATTTTAATTTTAATTGGATAAAAATCATAAATTTAAGTTATTCTTAATCATGAATAGTTATTAACAATAAAATAATAATATATAAAAATATTTAAATTGGTGGCAATATAATATTTTGACATATGGTAAATAGTACAATAATTTGATTATAAGTTTAACAATTCTTGCAAACATACAGCAACACTTAGTATGAATCCCGCTGATACACAGGGTCTAGGGAGCTTCGATAGCATGCAACCTCACCTCTAACTAGTAGCGAGGCTATTTCCAAAATTCTTATAGACATAACAAAAAATAAAGTTTCATCCTGATTCCATCAAAAAGGAAATGAAATAATTATTTTTTTGCATTCTAAGTGACACGAGAGTTAGCAAAAGTAAATGAGTTCCTTATGTCTAGATTTCCAGGGAGGATACTTGCATGTTTGAAGGTATCAATTGAAAAAATCAAAGATCTTCCCTCAAGGATTGGGTTATTAACACCCTCTCCCAATAACTTCTTGGCTATAACTAAACTAGTAGAAGATACAGTGCATGAATCCCCAAATGCACTATGGATCACTGAATTAGATAAACTGTAGGTACGATGCATTTCACCTAAGACATAATTAGTATCAAACTTAGATAGCTATTTTAGTCAAACCATATAACGAACCCAAATTGGAACTCATGCATGATTGATTGAATAGACATAGTAATTGGAATAAAAAATTGCTCTAAAACAACTGATTTCTTTAATTTTGTATGGAACATCATGACATCGCCACTGCCTCCATTTCTATCTATGTTCTCTTGAAAATTCAAGGAAGCTTAACACAATGTATAGTATATACAATCAAATGTTCATATATATAATAACTTCATAATAGGAAATGAGATACAGATAATAAAGAAAGAGAGGTAGTTCAAATGATACTAAAAAACCTTGAAGAAGAAGATTGGCCATAGAAGGTGAACGGTTATTAGTGTATCAAGAGGGGATTTGTTCTGCATTGATTTGTCCTTCATTAGGGACAATTCTGCCATATCCTCTTGATGGAAATCATTTTTTCAATCAAAAACTAGTCGCTACATCGACATCCCTTAATGAATAGTTATATTTTGAAAATTCAATTTAGCATAAAATTTATTGTGTTCAATAAAATTCTTGATGATAAGTTAAAGTAGTACAGTTCACTAGTTACATCATCAATCTGCCTATTGAGATGAAAGTTACCCTCATTAAAATTAAAGTTATCCATTTACCCTTTATATCATATCTCAATTTTAGAATTTATAGTAAAGTACACATGACCATGTTCTTTATGTACAGAAATATAGTATTTTCTATATAAGGTTATATTACTAATAAAATGTGAAAATTTCAATATGAACAAGTAGTTTATACTTAAAAAGAGTATTTTTTTATTGGATCAGGAAAAGAAAGCATGTCATATTTGGAGAACCAGTAGATTTCAAAACTTTTTAGAAATCTTATTTGCAGCGGAAGCAATATATCCAAATCATCATGCCAATCTATACATG
>JAOSBN010000008.1:37450070-37506501 GCA_027563595.1 Erythroxylum suave | reverse complement strand
ATATAATGCTCATTAAAACCAAACTCTTTTATTTTATTAATAATAAATATTTCCATTACAAAACTGTAACTGAAGAAAAATAAAGAACACTTGCTTTCCAGGGCACTATATTTACACAACTCTAGCATTTTTCCTTAACAAAAAAATTAAAAAGTTTGTTAGAAGAGTTAAATAGTCCCAGAGGCCTGATATTTTTCATTTGTATTGTGTTTTAGGGTTTAATTTGTTAAGTATTTAGTGTTAAATTGGGTGTTGAGTGTGTGTTTATGTGTTAATTGTGTTAGTTTATGTGTTTAAGTGTTTTCATAGGTTAGTATGAGTCTTCGAGCTTCAATGTTATATTTTTGAGGTACTTTGATGGGTTTATTAGTGTTTCAAGGTAAATGGAGAAGATTTGAGAATTTTCGAGCCAAAGACATAGCCCACGATTGTGGCCTCAAAGAGGGATGAGCCAACAACAGCTAGGCCACAATTGTGCACTTTGGGCATAATCCTGACAGAGAGCTTCCATCCCAGCCATGATCCAACACAATGGGCCACGACCATGACAGAAAGGTTTTGGTGCTAGCCATGATTGTGGCCTGTGTCGAGCTGATAGAAAAACTTGAGTTTCATAAAATTTTTCAGACTATTTTGTCCCTGACTTAAACATAGAGCCTTCGAAGTATAAATAGAGCATTATAAGACAGAAGGAGGAGCCTACAGAGTTGTGCAAGAGAGCCTCCATATCAGCCAATTTCGAGAGAAAACCTAGAGAGAAATCAAGAGATTAAGGAAGGAGACGAAGGAAGAGAGACATAGAGACAAAGCTTGACACAACATACTTCCTGGAACAGGTGGTTTCTGGCAGTCGCTACCTCTACGATCCGTTCCGACAGTAGTTTCTTTGTTTATTTCAATTTTATGCATCTATGAAATTGGGATATTGATTGAAATTGTTGTTATTGAGTGTTGATTATTGTCTATACTCACCTTCGGGTTTTTAATTCTTAAGATTAATAAAGTCGATTGATTGTGTTTTTATTGATTTAATTGTGATACAATTTATGCTCTTCATAATTCGGTAATAAACTGAAAGGGTGAGCCAAGTGAAAATAATCAATTTGGGCTAATGATAGTTAGGTGAATTGATAGGTAAAGAATTGAATCAAACCAGTAGAATTGTATAACAAGAGATTGAGCATAGGTTCCCAGTAGGTTAATAGACAACTTAGAACTAAATTAGATTTTGGGCCAATTGCGAATCGAGAGACTGCAATTCTATAATTTAAATTAAGGATCATCCATTAGGGTTAATGACTAACTCGAAAGAGAGTAATCTACCCTAGGACGGTCTAGACCCTTTAATTCAATAATTGCATAATTGGTCAGATTTTCATTAGTTTTGAATTAAAACCCCCTTTCTCTCACTTGGTAATTTCTATGTTGATTTCAGATTGTTTATGTAATTTGCTATTTTGTTGACCTTTATGCATTTTAATTCTTGAAATTAATAGTTTAATCGATTTATTTCTGCATTAGTTATTTGTTTAGATTTAGTGTGAAATTTAGCCGACATTAGAATTTAGGACTAGATTACCCTCCTCGTGGGATCGATACCTTAAGTACTACGCGAACAACCTGTGTACTTACGGAATTTACCAAGGTTAATAAATAATAAACCTTAGCGTATGTAACCTGCGATCAAACCTTTCATCGAATAGTTGGCAAGCTTTCCTCAAAGAAACATTGAAGGAGGTTAAAAAAAGGTCAACCCATAGAAAACCAACAAAGAAAGACAAAATCATCTTTTAAACACAATCACAAACAAAACCCGTACACCATAAATAGAACACAAAACTCACAATAAACACCTAAAGATATCAGTAAACTAGAACACAAGGAGGGTTGGAAAATAGAAAAGAAGAATAATACCAATATAGAAAAGGACGCTTCTTTGGTGGTGATAACCATGACACACAAGATAAACACAAGAGAAGGGATGATGCTTATTAGACAGTGAACAAAGATGAATGTTGATGGCTAACATGAATACAAAGAGGTTCATTTTCTTGTTAATAACCTAGTAGAAAACGACATCATTTTTTATTAAGTCGAAAGAAATATACCATCTGGTGATGATTAAAAATCCCGTTACAAAATGGTTTTTGATTACTATTTGGCTTCACCTTTGGCTAACATAATTATATATAATATAGAAATTATATGTTACAGTACGGAATTTTATATAATAAATAGATAATAATTATTAAATAGAGTAATATATATATATTACATAGGAAAGATATGAGAAAATTTATATATAATGTAATATTTCATAAACCATTATAATATTTACAATTATTATGTATACATTCATGTAACATTATATTAATTACCATATACAATAATAACAGCAATTTAATTAAAAATAAATTGCAATATATTTGAAAAATAGAAATCAATATTAAATATTAATATAATAATTTTAAAAATAAAATCATATATTATTCAAAATGATTTTAACAACAATTTCATTTCGAAGATTACTATATGGTGTTAATGACAAGGATTGTATAACTACAACAATAAATTTAGTTATCAAAATTGTCATTATTACTTTTTATTAATCCTTTTAATATATATGATTTCATAATTGTATATGGTCCCACAAAATTGTATTTATTATCTATAATTTATATCATGATTTATGTTTTTGATATTTTACAAAAATTTAGGAAATTTAAAAATCTATCTAAAAAATATATTATTAGCTACGATTTTCAATTTTGGTAGGCAAATGTTGGACATTTTGTGAAAAATTGTTAAATCATCGCCAAATTTTTCAGCCTAAAAAAATTAAGCTGAGACGACATCTTTTGTTCAATGACAAATGATGTCATCCTAGCATCTGGTTAATGAAACAAAACTTATCCCCCTCCCGCCCCACCTCTTGAATTCTTTCGGCCTCTCCTCTCTCCTGAACGATTTGCAAAATCTATTGTAAGCTTAAAAATAAATGTTGTTAACAACAATGTCATTTCAAGGATGAAATTTAAATTAATGTCAACGATTGTATAAGTGCACAAATAAGTTTATTTAACAAAAATGTCATTTATAGTTTTTATTAATCATTTTAATATATATGATTTCATGATTTTATGTGGTCTTACAAAACTATATTTATTATGTATAATTTTTAAATAATTTTGCTTTTTGATATTCTAAAAAAATTTAGCAAAAATTAAAAATGTATAAAAAATGTAGCATTGATGACATTTTCGAATAGTTGTTGCCAAATGTTGAATATTTGGAGACGAATTTCGATGTCGGCATAAATTGGTACATGTTGTAAATAACTTAATTGAAACGACGTCACATTCATCGAATAGACGATGATAATCATTGCAAGCTGACCCCTTCCACCCCCTCCCAAACATCTTTCAACTCTTCTCTCTCTTGCGCAAGTTTTCTCCCTTTTCTCTTCTCCTAGTTCGTTCACCTTGTTCTCTTGGTTTTATGCTCCATTGTCCACCTGCAATTGTAGTAGAGATAAGTGGTTCAACTCCTTTATTCTAGGTTACTTTTTCTTGATACAAATTTTTTATGGCCAGCTATGTTGATGGTTGGTTTTATGAATTGTTGTTGAGTTGTTTACGTATTTTTCGACTGTTAATGGTTGGGTGGTTTATTGAATGTGTAATGTTGGTGAACAATGGAAGAAGATATAATTTTTATTATTTCTTTGGCATCAATTTTAGCTGTCTATAAACTATTTGATGAAATGTCTAATAGGATTTTAGTGTTCTGCTTTCATTGGGAATGGATTTTTAAGATTCTTTTTTATAGTTTCTTATTTTGTGAGGATTTTACTAATTAATAGAGAAGAGATTGCTAAAAAGTCATGAAAGATTCAAAATAATGTTTTGTTTTAAATAACTGTGAGTTTAAAAATATTATCCTTTGAGTTTTTTTTTTGCATGCTTTGACATGATGAAAATCCAATTGGCTTGCTATCATACACTGTTTCCAAGTCGTTTTTGTTGTACGGAATAAATTTGTAAGTTCTTTGTTCAGAAGTCATAATAATAACGGTAAATGCACTATTATTTATTGTGTTTTTAATTCTTTTTTCATAAAATAGACTGAAAAGGAACTACATGGATAAGAGTGTGATATGATTATACTCTACAAACTGACACACTACAAGGAAGGTGAAAGATGGACATTTGAAGAAGTGCAGAATAATTATGCAAGAATAAATATTCTAATTTTTAAGTTTATTTATTTATGTAAAATTTTTTAATTTTTAAGTTTATTTATTTAAGTAATACTCACTAATTATATTTGAATTAAATATTGATTTTTTAAAATAGATAAGATGCAAGCATTGTTATAAAGATCATTGTTTGACAGAAATGAACCAAATGTAGATGACATTTGCAACAACATGCTTGGTACAAGATCTGGCTACATCAAAGGTCTTGGGTTTGGCTCAAAGCTAGTTGCTGGATCCTCATTATGACCAGTATATGTTGTCAATCGTAAAGAGGAGAACCAATCGCTTAAGGATAAATTACAATGTAATGAAGAAAAAGTTAGAACGTAATATCTAAATATTACAAACAATGAAATTGATTAAAGATATAATCGGTAAAATTTTTTGTAGTAACATTAATTTATAGATTAAAAACAACTTATTCATTTTATCTGTTTTAGTTAAATGAATTTGGAAAATTTGTTAATGAAAATTTTCCATTTTATATTTATTTTTTAATATAAATAAATAAATAAATATATATATATATATATTTGTGTATATTTAAATTTATATATATTTATAATGATCATAATCCATTTATTACAATAATAATCATAATCAAAATATAATAAATATATGTATGCTCCATAATATTTTTATATACATAAAAATGAAATAATGCATTTATTATATATTTTATTTATTATATAATTATATCTGTTGAACCTAGGGTTTTTGATGCATACAATTATTTTTGTTAGAACGTTGATACATAACTAATGAAATGCTTAGAGTATCCCCATTTCCAACAAAATGATCTTGTCAATATCAGTATAAATTATCTTTCCCTCATATTTTGCTAGAGTGAGACCCCCTAAATCTAGGGCCACTTGGCAAAACATCACTAAGAAGATTTATCTAAGTTTTATATAACATCGCTAAAATTGTTCAGCAACATTATAAAACACGTCACTAATAAACATAGCTATAACAATTGCCTTACTAATTCCATTTCATCACCGATAATTTTTATTTTCTAATGCTTAATGTCATTAAAAACATTTAGCCATGAAGTGGAAGTGAAAATAAAAATAACTTGCAACGAACTACTTTATTGTCACCTTTACATTTTGGTTACGGATTACACTTGTACCCAAATATTTTTTGCAGCAATTGTGTAATAATGTCATCTATAGTGTTTTGTTACCAGACTTTTGTGATGATCTCGACCACAATTTCTTATCGACACTAAATTGTTAGCAATGAACGTTGTCGTTGCTAAAACCCTGTTCTGTTGTAGTATGTTCATTTACTATTTTTTGTTTTATCTTCTTCTCAACTTCAGTCTGTCCTTAACTTTGATTGTTTTAACTTAGTTAAACTTAGAATTAACCCTAAATACCTCCTCTATTGTAACTTCTTATTTTTAAGACCAACCTTTGCTCCTAATCTCAAAAAGGACTTATTCGATGTGATTTGTAACAGACGTATAAGCTCCTCTAAAGGTTAAACTTTTTCTTCAACCCTTTCAGAAACATCAATAACATTTTTCTAACATTTCTTTTACCTTCTAAATCCCTTCTCAACAATTTTAATTGTTTGAGAGTTTTACAAATAACATGGCTGATTAGTATTATAATGCGACAGGTATTATAACATTCAATCATGTTAAATCATTCTTTTGATTTTCTCTAATCAAAATAACTGCAAAATAAAATTTAGATAATTTATACAAAAGGTAGGGAAATGGAAATACTAATTCATAAAATATAAAAAAGAAAATATCAAAAAATTTCAATAAGATATGTATTATATATAACTAGAATTTTTATCTTAAATTTTACTAAAAAAGTTTAGTTTAACTATCATTAGACAAATATATCGATAAATAATTAATAATGAATGTAATCTACCTAAGACATTAAACTTTAAAAATATGTAAAGAAAAATTGAAATTTGGAATACACTCAAGAAATAGAAAGGAAGTTTCTTACCAGAAAAAAAAAACTTAAAATATTATAGAATATAGAAGACATACCTTTTAAAGATTTCCTATATTGTAAATAATACCATAAGAAGTTAACAATATTCATCCGTAGTTTGCTAGCTAAATTATAATTGTGCCTTTACAGACATAATAGGTTTAGATTTTAATTGACATTTAAATGTAAGATTTTCTCAGTAAGTATCGTTAGTCTAACAGGAAAAATTGAAGCTACCAACATTATGACATTTTGGTGCACGTATTATTTAACAATGGGAACTTATATACAGAAGCAATTCATGCCTCTCGACAATACAGAAAATTTCTGTAAGAACCTTACATCCACAGTATATATATACTCTTCTTTTTTTTTTTTTTGGGAAAGAATAGTTGATATATGATTTGCAATAGACCATCTCCTGTTACCCAAAAATAGCAATTCAAATACAACCTAAAGACTGTATGCTAGCTAGCTATAAATCATTTCTCACTTCGTTTCCCTCATTATATGGATTTTCCATTTCCTATTCACAATGGAAAAAGGAGAACTTTTGTCCCTACTTTTAAAGAACATACAAACTAGTCCGTATTTGATTTAATTTTCCCATACCGGAATCAAGATTCTAAAAATCAGTCTTCTTCCAAGGATCGTATGCCATTCTCCAACCTTTTGTTTTATTTTAGTTTGAACTAATATCTTATTCAGGTTCTGAAAACAACTAAAAGTATTCATTACTCAATCCTATTATTGATAATCAATTCAAGGAGAAGCAGTTGACTCTGCTGTTAACAATAAAAAAATACGAGTTAAATGGAGTTAAGCATATGCTGGAGGTATTTTTAGCCTTGATATCATTTTCAAGGAATCAATTGTTATTGGGTTAAGGTCGAAATGAAATGTTCTTTTTTTTAGGTATTATCCCCCACAATTATATTACTAAACCCACACCCCACCTAGATGCCTATGCTTATGAGTTCCACCCTTCTTTATGAGGAACTTCGAGAATAAAGAATCTGCGCCGCAATTACTAGGTTAAAAATTATAATAAGCTTGTGTTCCATTAGTAACGGTACGGAAGGAAGTTAGACGCCGTCTTTCTTGCATATTCTAAATTTTGGAAACTCTTCACGCTGTTCGATGTACTCGACAAAATCTTTAAAGAAAATAGAAAGTTCTTTCTATAATCGAACTATCATGCCATTCAAATGTGGAGCATAAACTGAAACTGCATCTACAAGCCATGGCAAGTGAATTAGTATATTGTAATATTGCGAATTCTGTTTAAGCTTTGACAATTAATTAACAGATAAAGCATTTATTCTCATTACGTCGTGCCTTTTTTCTCCCACAAACTTTTTCACTCATTTTCCTCCAACCAAACGATATTTGAGTTCACCTTTGCCGATATATTCTTCGCGCAAGGTCGAAGGGAATATTAGTGCAAGTTTACGATTAGAGAGACCTAACATTTTGATTATGGAATCGGGTAATTATATATTTAATCATTTTATCACAGTGTATTTCTCAATAAAATTATTCTACTTTTGGTCTTCTAATAGCAAAATGAAAATGTGTTCTGTCAAGTCATTAAAACGCTGATGTGGTAACTATATGGAAGACACATCAGTTTTTCAAGGATTCAAAGCAACATGAGCATAAAGCACACTCTCCATACTGATCACTTTAGATTTCATTATGTCTTTTGTTTTCAGTTTTCCTAAAACAACTAACCATATGACGAAGGAATGAAAAGGTAGAATATGAGAACCTAAACAAACTTGTACCATAAGAATGGAGGGGCTAAGTCTAGTAGTGGCTTCCTGCACGAGGCAGTAGTGAATTTCATGGATTTGTTAATAGTCCAAGCAAAGCAATATTCCCTTAATTGGTCAAAGGAGTAAGCTGGCCAGTCCTTGATTATAAGATCATTTCCTCTTAAAGAATATGGCTAGGTCCAGCTATTATTAAGTATTAGTATTTGACCTTTTACTTCCCTTGCTACAATTCACTACGACAGAAATGACATTTGGCTATGAAAAAATTCGTCACTAAAAGTTTCAAAATCATGGCTAATAGTAATTAGCGATGATTTATATTCATTGCAAAAAATGTCACCAAATTTTCGTAGCTGAAAACTATAAGCGATATTTTTCACTAATCATAGCTAACAATTTTTCCCTACGCTTTATTTTCATAGTTAAAAACTACTAGGGAAGTTTTAAGAAATCGTTGCCAATACATTTTTGCTACGTTTAGTTTTCGTAGCAAAAAATTTTTAGCTACATTTCCAAAAACGTAGCTAACTGTTTTTAGCTTCGTTTTTGAAAACATAACAAAAGATTTTTAGCTACCTTTTTTAAAACATAGTCAAATGTTTTCAGCTATGTTTTGTAAAATATAGTCAAATTTTTAGCATACATTTTAACGAAACGTTATACCACGCTAACTATAATTATTTATGCCATTTTTAATCCATATTATTGTATATAATATTTACTTTTTGTTAAATTATTATATAAAATAGAATACAAAATTTATTAATAATTTGAAGCATTGTATATAAAAAATAATATATCATTGAATTATACCAAGAAAAAAAAATTCTTGGTATACAAGAATTTAATTACAACTTTAACAATTCTTATAGAAAAATAATAAATGTAGAGACCATTTTACAAATTATAAATGTTGAGATTAAAAAAAATTTCAACGTGACTAGAATGACTATAGGTTTGTCTATGTCAATAAGAGCAACTTTATACGTTAGCCATCATATATGAAAGATTAGCCATAAGAATCATGAAAGCTACTTCAAGATCAGTAGAGTGCCTGAATCAAGTTGCATTGTCACTGGACCATCATTCACCAAATGAACCTTCAAAATGATCAGGATTACTCATAGAGGTTGATCCCTTTGTCCTTCCAAAGTGGAACAAAGATTATAAATGAAAATCAAGAAGGCAGCCTTACCTTTATCATTGCCCTGAATATACCATCTATGAAAAAAAAAAGTAGAAAAGATCAAGAAAGGGAGAAACCCTTTTCATAGAAAAAAGGTTATGTAAGAAAACCAATATACTGCTAAAATAGACCAAAAATAAAAATTCCATAGTAAATATAATAATAATAGATAAGAACTCCTTTTCTGATAACAAAGAAAAGGAAAATCAACAGTCCGCAAAATTCACATTCAACCGAAAACTAAAAATAATCCAATCAAACATTATGTTCAAATGTTCTCTCCTCTATTTTCTTACGTATATTTGTCAATGAAACCTATAATTGACATAAAGAATAGAACTGGAAATAATACCTTGTTACTAGCAATAGGCATATTCTTCAAACTCCGAGTTTCCTTATCAAAAATGCCAAGTGCATGAGTGCATAACTGTTCAGATGTAGCTTCTCTTACCAACAAACTGTACACTCGATCCACTAGGTCTCACCACCAACTCCAGTCTTTCAGAACTCTTCCATTTTTCATTCTTTTCATTGGAACTTTTGTCAATCTTGACCCTTTGAGCATTAAGGTAAAACTTAACACTAGGTGTCAACACAGATTCAAAGATATTGCCAAATCAAATCAACTGTAGCGAAGAAGCAAGCTACCATCAATCTATGAATAGGTCATTTTTTGAGAAAAGAGCTACCATTTCTTGCAAAGAAAATTGTAAAACAGGGAATCATATTCCCAAGCGTATAACACGATAGAAAAATATATCTTAATTGGCAACAAATCATCAATGAAATGACCTCAAAAGAAAGAATCACATTCCATTCCTCTTAATTTACCTCTTTTTCCTATTATCATCGATCCTCTGCATCTCCTCTTGTTCGTGCTGATTCCTCTGCACATTATCACCTTCACCAATCAGAATAAGGGTTTCCACGTATAACTCTGAACCAAATGAATGCGGGACATTCATTATTCTTGTAGTCTTTGAAGTCCTATGCTTCCAATCATACCACACAAACTTCCCATCATTCATTTCCGACAACACTTTACCACCATCCTTGGAGTATGATAAAGGTCTAACAAATGAAAGGATAGTAGATTTGCTATTCATAACAAATGAAAACAGCTTAGTCCAGGACTCGTTAAATCGATATGTGTACCTTCATTATTACACATCAAACAGAAATTCCCCTCTAACGCACCCACATCAACCTGAGAATATGGTTACTTCTTAACGGAATCTGGCCTCCCAATCTAGCGAAACATCTCCTCCCCCAAATCAAAAGCCAAAATTAAGTCCTTAGCACCCAATTGAGGCCTCTTTGGGATTTTTCTTGCACTCCCATAATGTCTCCTCATTGCATTTGCTAGATCGCTTATGGCTCGAGTATTCACAATATACAGTAGAATGGACCATACTACAATAAGAAATATAATCGACAATTTCACATTAGTACGAAATTACCTCTTGACACAGATTGGTGTTTGTTTTTAGATTTGCAGATGCTGCACTATGCGAACGTCCTCTACCAGTATCAACACGAGGATGCACTATCTGGGAAGTGGCTAATGTGTGCTACAATGTTCTAAAACACTTTAGAATGCCACATCAATGTTTCTCTCGGAAGAAGAACGAACGGCTAGGTTTTTAGGTAGCTAGGGTTTTCGTCTCTCATCTATTGAGACATAAGTTCTCTATTTATAGAGAAACCCTAATCCCTATTCCTATTAGGAATAAGAATATCATAATCCTAAACCCATTAGGATTATGGAAGCCCAATAAGTTTTGGCCTATATTATATCTCATATCATAAAAACCTGACAACTTAATTCAATCTAGGCCAATAAATATATCCATATATATTTATTCAGTGCCTAATAAATTAGGCCCAAAAAAATAAGCCCAGATCACATCACTCTCTGTGTGCGATCCTGTAGGCTCATTTGATGTTGGTAATGGGCTTGATAACACTTCAATTCCTCTAAGTCAGAAGCGGCCTCTAGTAAGATATTATGACTATCCAAATCAAATGAGGATCGCAATCCGATTTAACTGTAACCATGGTTATAAGCTCAGTCCCTTTATAACATGATATCAAGATTACTCACAAGGCATGGTACATGTCAACCTTTGATTAATCATAGTTTCTTGATTCCTAAGTTGACTGACTATAATAAATGACATTGATGACTCCTCATCAATTCATTTGAGCACGGCCGTGCATTTCTTCAATCATACTTATCAAGAGGCCCAAATGATATCTGTCTCATTTAAGAGAGGTACAAATCCCATCTACATCATTCATATCCCTTCGTATGATTCATTTAATGTCTAATATAAAACTACTTGTTATCCGGTTAAAGATAACTAAGTCTAATGTCAAAGCACTTAATTCCTCATATAGGGAACCGTGATGACTTCAGGTCAAAAGACTAAATTCAAACCATATTGAGAATCACTAATGACATGAAACCATGTAGTGTTCTCTCTGTGGGTCGGTCCAATATATGTTCTCTAACATATATCTATATATCTGATTTGATAACTCATATCTATGATTAGTAAAATGTAATCATCAATCAAAAACACATACTGTCCTTAACTCATTATCGTTCCAACAATAATGATCGACCAGGGACATTTTAGAATAACATTATAATGCTTATGGTTTTACTATCAAGTCACATACTTGATGACATAAGCCTAATACTATTCATGGAATGCAAATCACATTACGAAAACAATATACATGCATATATAAAAGAATACCTTATAATATATTATTAATAAGTCAGAATGTCAGTACAAAAGTCACATATGTCCATTGGGCTAGGGCACACTACTAACAACATTAACCAAAATCCCAAACCATGATGTCAAATTTCAGGTATATTAAAACCCAAAATTTGGAAGAGAGAGAGAAGAAGGAGGGCAACCACGAAGAAGATTGAAATTAAGAGGATCAATATAAAACCGTAACCACCGTCGATTTCTCACTCCTCCCCCCTCTCTATCTATTTCCTCTTTTAATTGTTTTAGTATGAGAGAGCAACAACAATAAGATCAAGAAACTATATAAAACTCAAGAGTTACCTTCTGAAACCTATCTTCCTTCGTTCGATTTTTTCGATTCTACTTGAACTCTTTAATCCCACCAAACACCAAATGGGTGCGTAATCAGATCCAAAGTCAATAAAAATGAAGCATAGACATAATGGGTGGTTAAAAAAGAGGAGTTGCGCGCAATGTCTGCATGCTGAGAAACAGAACAACAAGATAATCAAACAAATTTCTGATTTCATTTTCATTCCCTCCTATAACTAGTTAGATATTTTGCGTCGATTTATAAAATATTCACAAAATGACCCTTTTTTATGAAGATTTTTGAAAATTGTCGCTAAAATGGTTATTGAAGTAATAATCAAATGAGAACCTTTTGGCGACAATTTTTAAAAATTATCACCAAAGGTCCACATTTTGCTACATTTTTAATAAGTGTCGTAAAATGTTGACCATTTAGCGACGATTTTTAAAAATTGTTGCCAAAGGTCTATATTTTGTTACATTTTTAAAAATTGTCGCTAAAGGGTTCTCGTTTGGTGATGAATTTAAAAATCTTCACAAAAAACTTACTTTTAACTACGATTTTCAAAGTGCAGCCAAAAAAAGAAAGTAGCTAAATCTCATCCTTGTTGTAATGATTGTCTTAAGATGTGAGGTGGCATTGCACCTATAGGTCTTAATCGATACTAATGATCAAACTAGAAATTTGTCATTTTACCATTTGTAATACTATGGACAATTAAAGGCTAAATTAATTCCCTAATACTCAGGATCTATTAGAAGGTCCAAAGCTAAATATAGCTAAGGGGAATAATCCAAAGGCTTGTTCTTTTCAAGTAGTAAGAATGTATCTACCTCACCAATAAGTTTTCTTTTTTGGTATATGGTTTCCATATCCTTTCACTAAAAGGATTTTGCTCATTTTCCTGACTGACGTGAGTTCTAAACCCTAAGTTTTTTTTATAGAAAATTTGGCTTGACTTGATGCAAAGAGTTTTGTTTGAGGGGTTAGCACAATTTTATGTGAATTCCCTAATCAGGATGTCAATGGTTTTTATTACACCTTTAGTGATGGCAATATAAGAGCTATAATAGTTATATAAATTATAGAGATGTCAGAGGCCAATTGAAGCTTGCCTCATAAGATAGATATCTATTATACTAAGCTTGCACTCTCTTTCGAATAGAGCTACTCAGAGGAGAATGATCTTTTACACTTAGTATTTTAATAGATATTTGAACTCCTAAATTCTTGAAAGGACGATTAACAAGACTATTGATGATAATAGAAGAACCAGTAGAAATGATGAGGGAACTCTTGTTAGGATTAGAAGCAAGTCCATTAATAGTTTTAAATGCCTCTAAAGAGTCAATAAGAGTTACGATGGATGATTGATTAACAACACATAGCATTAATAAGTCTTCTACGAAAGAAAGCTATAAGATGTTATGGTTGCCATACCTATAATGATATTTAATATGTACATTTGTACTGAGACAAATGCTAAGTGGTAGAATAAATTGATACATGAAAAATTAGGATTACTAAGTCTTAAACTGAGTGACATTTGACATGGTTACATTGTTGGCCCCCAAATTTTCTTTTATTTAGTTAAGCATGAATTAAATTAATAATGAGGTTTTGATAATTTAGTTTTAGAATTTAATTATTATGCCAATGTTAGTAGGATTTTATTATATGGTCTAATGGTATTAAAGTAGTAAGAATGTTGGAGGGTAAAATTGGAAGATCACTTAAGGAGGAAAGAACCTAAGCATTAAAGGAAGGGTAAGATGGACTTTTGATACTCATTAAGGGTAGAATAGGAAGAAGAAGAGTTGTCTTGCAAATAGAAGAAGAAGAAATGAAAATTGAGAGAGGAAGAAGAGGGAGTTGTCGTGGGAGAAGAAAAAAAGAGAAAGTTGGCTAGGTTTCCATATTTCTTAGTTCTAGAGAGTGATTTTGGAGTTGTTCAAGAAGGCAAAAAGAAAGAGGAAGACTAGAGCTTCCATTCAATCCAAGAAATTTATTAATTGGTGAAGATTCAAGGTAAGTGTATGATTTCACCTTTGGATCTTTGGAAGGGTCCTGATGCATGAAGCTTAAGAAATGCATGTGTTTAAGTATTCTAGGATTAATGTTAGTGAATGCATTTTCTTTGAGTTCACAATTCGAAGTCATAATGAATTAGGATTTTGGCAATATTGAAGGAAATCAAGAGGAGAGGCAAGAGAAGCAAGAGGAGAGGCACCTTTAAGCTATTGATAAGCAAGGAAGTTCAAGGTGGCTAGCATTTTATAATTGGATAATAAGTCATTAATGTTTCTTCAAAATCAAGAAAATAAATGTTTTAAATTGTTTCATAAATGTGCATACATTGCTCTTCAAATGCTTTTATAAAGTGTTATGTGCTTGTCATGTGAATATTTTATGGAGGAATCATGAAAAGAACACGAAAATGATTTTTATTTTCTTATGTTATGTTTATGAAATCCCTTTTCGAAAAACATGCCACTTTGGGCAACAAGTTTACAAGATATGAAATGTAAGTTATGCGGGCTTGGTTTGGTCCATTCCGTTGTTAAGTGCACTTTAACTAAAGGCTTCTCGCGCCTGCCTGTAAGTGGCATGAGCTCCCTCAAAGACTCCCTCATGTTTACGATCACGCAAAACCACTATTTGGGATTGCATTAGTTCGTTTTTTTCACGACTTCACAGGACTATTTTTATGGGAATGTGTTTGCTCGTTCTATTTATGGACCTCCTAGATCATTTTGATGTGCTTATGTGTTGACAAATTTATTGAATGCATGATTTGAATTGCTCATAAAGTGTTTGATGAATTGAGAATTGGGAAATATGTGTTTCATGATGCATGTACATTTTTTTAAAATGGTTTTTACTTATTGCTGGTTATATGATTGTTACCCACGAGCTTTAAAGCTCACCCCATTCCTTCCCATCTACAGGTGATAAGCAAGGAATCGAGTGATCGAGCATAAGGGCATTACTCCAAATTTTTGCTTATTTTGTAATTTAAAGTAGTTTTTGTAAAAACAAGGCTTTAGTTGCATTTTGAGCAAATCTTATTTTGTATGAGTTATGTATTTTTGGATTATGATGTATTATGGCTTGAAATGCTCATTAAAGCGTTATAAAACTCTTATCTTTTGAAGGAAATGAAATATGGTTGTGATTTATTCAGGATCCTCAAGTTTGTACATTTCATTTATTTTCAGCATTCATAAGGGCAAGATTTTGTGTTCTAAGTTTTAGGGAAAATAAATATCTATCCAGGCCGAATGAAACCTAATTGTCTTCTAGGAAGTGGTAGATTATCTTTCCAGCCTGTTGTTTTATGATGTAAAGTATGAAGTTATTAGAAATGGGGATTGGGAGATATGATCATTATAAGGGGTAGTGTTGTGTTGGATGCATATAGGATAGCTATAGTGAAAGGTGAGAATTGGTCATATATGATGAGCCAAGGGAGTAAGATTCGGGAGTTGAATGAAATCAATTGATAATGGAATGTAGAGGAGTTCACATTGCATGTATAAGAAGTGATTTTGAGAGGATTACGAGTAAAAGTGATATGGGGTGCTTAAATTTGGAATGGCCGACTTGAAGGTTTTGCCACAGCTAACCAATTTCAGCCATGACAAACTTTTCACGAAGGGTACTACTGCCTTTAATTACTGAATTCACTGCGGCAAAGTTTGGAGTTTAGCTACGACGAAGTTTTCCTGAGAGGTCCTTAGAACGTTATCCTAGTTTTGCCGCAGTGAAGTTATTTAGTATGCCGCGGCGATTTTTTCCCAAGAGCTCTTTGAAGTGTCCCAGATTGCACTGCAGCGAAACATTTAGTTTGTCGCGGTGATCCCGTCTATGATGATGCTAAAGATTTTCTTATAGATTGAAAATTCGACTTCCCTTTCACTCAGTTATTACCCTACCGTCTTAAATCATCACCACGGGATAGGCAAAAAAGAACCCAGGTTCAACCCTTTTGAGATGTTATTTGAAATTAGATGAACCAATGAGGGTTTATGGGAATAACCCTACGAGGACATACATGGGCTTAGGTGCTTTGTCATCCGAAATCACTGGGCTTCGGAAACAAGGTCCAGCATAAATGTGTGACCGATGGACTAGTAATTAAATGACAATTGGATCAATTAGTATGTGACAAGTGCACAATCTTGGAGTGACATATGGAATGATTAGTAGGAGACAAATGGCTACTAAATTTGTGGATTAGTGGTATCATCTTTTGATTAGGCAAATATAATACATGGCTTAAGACAAATGTTGACATTAGAAGGTGACACCGGGCATGTGATGTAGTAAGATTCTATAGGTGAGTTTTGCTACTTCTTTCCTTTGTTTCCTTCACTGAAATAACTCCTTCTTTTTAAATAGCCTAGAAATCTGTTCAAAGTTGTCTTCACCTTGCTATCTGAAAAAACCAACTCACTTTCACCTTCGAAATTTGTTGATTTTTTCTTGCTTGGGAGGTTTGGTCAATCTGGAATTTGTGTTGAATTGGAAGCCCAATAGTTAAGTAACAATCTGAGTTTTATGGCATGTCAAATGATATTAGAAAGATGCTTGAATTGGAATGCAATGTATGTGATATTGGTGAAGATATGTGCTGGAAAATGTTGTATGAACATGGAAGTTTTTCTGTTTTGTTTTTGATATATGAAAACCGTGGAGTGTAGGAAATCATGTGGATGAGTTGAACTGGAATTTAATGTATAAAGAAGGTGGATTTATGCCAAATAAATTTGTTAAAAGAGTGTTCTTGAATTGAGAAAGAATTAGACCTATATGCATGATAATGTAAGATAGATTTCTGGTATGATTTTGATGCATGAAAGACTAGGATTTGTAAGTTGTTAATTGAATAATTTTGAACCGGTACTGGAGAGGTTACTGATGAGGAATTGGAGTACGATACAGGCCTAATACTATAAAGAGGATGTTTTATCTTTGGTATCAAGTGTGAAAAATCTGGAAAACTAATGAATGGATACTTTTTTGGTCTGTTTTTACATATACAAAATTGCTGGTTTTTGGACAGTTCTATGGATGATTTAAGTTGGGAATTGAAGTATAATTGATGAGGAGCTCCTGCTAAAGATAGGTGTTATTAAGGTGTTTGCAAATCAGGAAAATTTGAGCTGTAGGTGTGTTGTAAAAGAAGAATTTTCATGACACAAGTGAGCAGAATTTTGTAAGCCTTAGTGTAACCAATTTTGACGTTTAATTATCCTGAAAAAAAGTAACCTTAAGGACTTGAAATCTATAAAATTTCAGATGTTAGTGATGTCTTTAAGCTTGTTAAATTCGTGAGGTAGAAAGTTATACACATTAGTAATGTTGATGATAAATTCTGGAATTTTAATTTTAACCTTGTCTACATGTTGAACCAGCCGGGAAATTTCACTGTGAATTCGTATATTTGGACTTGATGAAGGTTATGAATGATCCTAGATCGCTGCTTGATTAATTGGATAAGATCTTGATAAGTTTATGTAGTTAATTGATGTTATAATCTAAAGAATGGACTGTTTTGATGTGTTGAGTTCAAATATGGAAATTATGATTTGTTAAAGGCATAAATGAGTTCTTTTAATGCAAACCTAATCTTTAGGACATGAATAATGTGTATAAGGTATGGATGCATGAGTATTGAAGAACATAGGGTATTTATGAATGAGAATTGGGTGAATGTATAAGTATATATTGCTAGAAAAATTTTGGTGAATGTATAGATTTAGCTTGCTTAAATTTCAGATGTAAAGATCCAGTTGTGTATGTATTATAAGTAGCTTTTGGATCATGGAGATGTTCAAGGATAAGTACACAAAGTATGATGTTGATTGGTTAAGAAATTTGAATAAGGTTACATACCCGGGAAAAGTCAATTGAGCATGCATTGAACATGATATATGTATATATGTGCACAAATATTATGTAATTGATTGATCGACTTTGTAATGTGAAATATATGTGAATTGCATGTTTTCAGATGCTCAATTTATAGGCATTGTCAGATCATCCAGGTAATAACATAAATTGGAGCGTACTGTGAGTCAACTTTGATGATATCATTAGGATTGATTTTTTTCTATTTTTGTTTAATTCCCATATATTGAACTGTTAATGACTTGATTGTGATAATTTTGGAAATTAATAGACCGAGGAGTTTGATATTTGGGAATGTATTGGAAGCGCTCTGTTTGCATATGATTTTTGTGATATCTATTTACTCAATGAAAGTTGAATACTGGACTTAGGTCTAATGAATATGAGAATATTTGTGTGCATCATAAGCAAATGTTATTGATTACATGCTCTGTGATTTAATGCATTACATTAAATGCATGATCAGATAAAAGGCGTTGTGACTAGAGTGACCAGTCTAAAAGAGCTTTAAGCTCAAAATTCTACATGTAGAGACTTGCTCATGATTTCATTAACTGAATGAGCCTGAAATGGGATAATATCTGTATTTTATCAGAAAGGCACTCGGTCAAAACAAATAAAAAATGTAGTCTAATAAGCATCTGCATTAGTAATGATTGTGAAAATATTTTTGAAATTGCGATGATAAAGTGATATGTCAAATTTGTGTATTTGTTGATAATGTGATTTATTGGAATATACATTATCAAATTCAGCTTAAAAGGAGTATATGGTACATGTGACATTTGTTATGTCTTTTTAAGATTAGGAATGATGTGAATATGATTATTTATGAGATTTATGTGTATTTGTCATAAGTGAGATCATCGATGATGGTTTACTCACTGAGTTCGCAAAACTCATCAAAAATTACAACGTGGCTTTTCAGGTATGAGACAGAAGACTTAGTTCCTAAGATTCTGTAGAAGAACATTTTGGATTAAGATATGGATCAAAGGTCTATCAACTGGCATATGAGAATTTGTAGTTGTGTTTATGTAATTCATGAAGAATCTTTTCTATAAAGAGTAGTAAAATCTTAGACACTTTAATAATTTACATATCTGTTTCAATGAAAGTACTGCTACAATGTAACTTTTGTTAAAGAATGAAATGAGGAGTTAAATTTTAAGTTTTCTGTTATTCTGTATGATGTCATATAAGAGACAATGATTGCTTTAACACGCCATTATCATAGGATATGTACTTAAATGTCCTATGGATGTTTGAGTATACACTCTATAGTAGTGGAGTGTTATTTGACGAATGCAACATTTATATTTCACAACCTAATTTAGCTCTCACTCGCCAACCACATGAAGCATATGCCAATCCAAAGGAATCACTCATCAATTGATGACAATACTTGAAACCATAAAAGATTCGACATACTCCCTTAACACATTCATTACAACTTTAGAAGGATGCATTAATCATGAACAACTTTTCAACACATATGCAATTCCTCTTTGATTCATTAATTTAAACTTTTTTCTTTTTCTTTTTCTTTTTGTTTTTCATTTTTCTTTTTTCATTCTATTAACTTTTCTTTTCTCTTATAAAAATTAAAATAAACTATATCAACATAGGAATTTCAATAATAAGACATAAAATAACATCCTGACATTATAACCAACCTACACATATACATACGTCCACACTTTGTATATCCAGAAACTCAACAATCGATAAATGTTCCACTAGCTTCAAGGCTTGGGAAGGACATTTTGTTAGGTTAAAGCATGTAATGTGGCTAATACACAAAGAAAAGGTAAATAAAGCTCAAGGGGGCTTATAAAAAAGAAAAATCATATAATAGGTAGGCTATTTGGCTAATGTAGTTCATAAAAGTAAAGAATGCCTTATAATATCCATGTTAATGCATGTGATAAAAATATGGTATCAAATGAAAATTCAAGGCAAAATTAGGATTTACATGTCATGAAGGTAACACATTATCAAAAGACAATGAGAATGATGTGAATGTGTCAGTCAAATAAGGCTCAAAATCTCACTAACTTTGTCTACCACTAGTCACTACTCTTCTAAGGTTACTATCAAATTCTCTACTCAACTCGTTCTCTAGTCATACTATATAGTCCTAGAAGTAATAAAAAATAAGACAATGTTTGCTTCATTTTTTTATTCTTTCTCTCATTTTGATTGAAAACTTAAAAATAAGCAAGAAACAAACTAACGTAGCAGCACATATGCAAATAAAAAGTAATACGAAAATGTAAAGTAATAAATGTTTGCCTTTGTGTCAAAAGGCTATAATGACATTCCAACCAAGTTGCTTAATAAAATTATTGCCTAGTTGAGTAATCAGGAGATAATATAACAAATGCTTTCCTTCACGTCAAAAGGCTAGGTTCATGTCAATTAAAAGTAACAAAAATAGTGTGATAGTTAATAAATCATAATGATCTTAGAGAATAGCTCGAATTTTCATGAAAAGCTACTTAAGGAAAGTTGCAATTTTTATTGATCAAATAATTATCAATGTTTATGTGTAAGTGATAGGAGCGAATGAGTTTGACATTAAGGTCTTGATTAGAATGTGTATTGGGTCTAAAGTTCTTAGACATGAATTTCACAAGTTAGAACAACTTGAGGGATAGTGTTTGTAGTTAAATTGTTGCATATGTGTGTGTTTTGTAGTTAATTGTGTTTGATGTGTTTTTGGTTTACTTGTTTTGCATTTGCTTGAGGATAAGAAAAAGTTTAAGTGTGGGGATGATGATAATGATAGATTGCATAATGTTTTAGCGGGTAGTTTAGTTTGTATTTAGTGTTAAATTGAATGATTAGTGCAAGTTTAGGTTAGGATTGTGTTATTTAGTTAGATATTTGTGTTTTGAGTTTTTATTGGGTTAGAGCATGCTTTGACATGTTTGTTAGTGTTTCATATCAAATATCGAAGAATAGAGAGAATTTGGAGGAAGCCTGGAGTAAGGTCTAGGCTCAGGCCTAAGCCACCATCGTGATAGAAGCATGGAGGGTCTGTTCTGATCATGACAAAGAATAAAAATCTTAGGCCATGATTGTGGCCTGTATGACTGATAACACAGATAGCTGGTGAAAACTTTTTATTAAGGGACATTTGGTACATTTTGGACCTGAGAAAACCTTAGGTTTAATATAAAATGGAAAATACTATATAAAGAAAGAGAAAGAACCTTAGAGAGAACTTCATTCTCTGCCACTTTGAGAAAGATCCAAGGAGAGAGGAAGAAGAAGAAAGAAGAAAGAGAAAGGAAGAAGGAGAAGAAGGGATATAGTGCTGCTATCTTCTCTATCTATTTACTTCCAAGTGCCATTTTATTTCATTTTTATTATTCTTTCTTTTGAATATATAAGATGGATTTAATAGTGATGGATTTGCGTTTGATGATGATGTTCTAAACTTCTTTAGGGATTTGTTCTTGAATTAACATTAACGTGATTTCTTTTGATGTCAATGCATTAGGTGTTGTGATTATTTGTTTTATTTGTATAATTCAATAACAAATCAACATAGTCATTGATAACAAAATGATTAGATTGGGTAATAAGAATTAAACAATCTAATAGGTCACATAAATAATCAAATCAAGATTTAGACAAATAGAAATCTCGTGTGAGGACCTGGTTGTCGATTAGGAGGTTTAAGATCAGATTGGATTTGTGCATTTTTTGTTAATTGGGAGATTACAAATTCCATAATTCAATTAGGGGTTATGATTTAGGTTTAATGATTATAACTCGAGTGAGAGTAATCCACCCTTCGAAAGTCTAATATTGATACCATATTAACTCAAAAGTAATCATGTTATCTTTTGATGATAGGATAAATCCTCCTTCTCATAATCGAATAATCTTCCTTATGTGATTTCCATTGTTAATTTGGTGGTGCTCAATTTGATTATTTGTGTGCTAATTTTACATTTTACTTCCTGTCAATCATTTGTAGTGTTTATTTTTTTGTGCAGTTTTTATTTTCATTTTAATAATTCTTTAGGCATTAGATAACTTAAAATTTGATTAGTTTGACAACTCCTTGAGGAATCGACACCTCACATACTACACGAATGACTTGTGCGTTTGCAGTATGTTGAGAGTTTCAAATAGATTAAAACTTGCCTCAATAGTAGAGAGCATAAATTGGTCTTTGTTTCCATCAGAGTGATACTTCTTATAATCTCACTATGACAAAGATTAGGCAAGGAGCCCTCAAGGAAAGTAAAGAGGTCTTGTGGAAGGGGATTAACTTTCATATTTATCCCTAAGATCCTTCAGAAGTGCTCAAGAGCAAGATTGTTAACTTTTTAATGCTCCTTTAATATATTTCCCTCAACGTCTCTAAGTATGGAGATTTTATTTTTGTTTCTTTTTCCATAGAATTCTTGATTTCTACCTTAATTAGTAATTGAGGACCTCTAGTTTAGACATATATTTCCTTAACTGCATGCATTTTTAGAGTTTAAGGGAGGGGTTCGAAGTGTACTTGGATGGCTTCCATTGGAATTTACTAGGCTTCTTAAATGCTTGGTTTTATTCAAAGTCATATGATCAACACCAATACTTTTTTCATTGATTAACTCACCTTTGATTACTTTTAATTTCTGGACTAGTTGATAAGCCTACAAGCTAACGACACTAATTATCATTCCTTTTTTGACGATCTTATTGAATTTAGGGTTCTAGAGAAAAGAGCTGAAAATTTTGAAGGTAGAACTTCTTTTGGATATAATAGAATTGGGCTCAACCGTCATTGGAGTGTGATTAGGGGATAAATTCTTAGTGAATATAGTATATCTCTTAGGGTTTAACTAGGCCTCTATCTAATTTCTTTTGAATGAAAAGGGAACCCAATTGCTTATTGAACCATTTAAGTTGGTGATCAGTGTAGTAGCTAGTCAAGTGTCTTAGTTCTTATCATTTGGTGCAAAAGAATTTTGTATTATCTTATGCCTTAGTTTGATTTAGAATACATTTTGAGTCCCCAATGAGAATCTCAGGGATGTTAGAGTTAGCCCTAATAAGCTCCAAGTCTTTTTATAATTTGTTTCTTTAAAACTCCTAGTTTGCTCCATAAACTATGGAGATTCCTAAAGGTGTTTGAGAGCTTAACAGTGTAAATTCACACTGTAAGAATTGATCATATTCCTCAATTTTATAACCTTAGGGTCAATAAAGACTTTAATTATGTTGTTGTATTGTGTCTAATGGTTGCTGCTTGTGTTATAGTGCTTATACAAAACTATAGTCCCCTCAGGAGGGATTTTAGTATTTTGGTCTTTATGAGACCAATAAAATCTAGTTTTCTCAAATAAAGACAATATTTGAGGATCATTTTTTCTATTAAGGGATTCTAATCTCTTGGCATTCCATATTATAAAACTCCTTTAGGAGAGGAAAAACTTGCCTTCTTCCTCTTGACTTTACGATTGGATTTACCACTATAAGAATTAGTTTTAACTAGTAAGGGGAGGGATTTCTCCGAGTTTACGTCTTTAAATTCTTAGTGTTTAAGTCAACTGGGTTAATGTTAGGTATACTACCTTATACTAGGCTTTCTTTATAAGGGTTCCTCTTCAAAGTCTTGGTGTTTGAGTAAACTAAGTTAGTGTTAGATGTACTACCTTCTACGAGGATTTTTTAGAAGGGATCCTTTTTAGATTAATTTCCTTGGATGACTTTATAATAGGATTAGAAAGTACCTTTGGTGTCTTCATGGTAACTTTATGTTTATATTCTTTGTTTTTCTTAGCAATCTGGACCTATATTCCTATTGTAGTTACTTCTTTAACATTATTAGTTCCATCTATAGATTTATATGTTTCAATGCTTGAGTTTTGGAGCTATTAATGATTTTTTGGTTTCCGCAACTTTACCAACCCTATCTTCAAAGACCTCTAGGGATAAGTGACAGTAATGATGTTATGAGGTTCCTATCATCATTAAGTCTCATTAATCTAATTATATCAGGTAGATCACTATCTAAAGGAACAATACTAAAAACTTTAGCAAAAATAATCCTAGTTGGAAGAGCTTTGTTCTCATCCATACTTATAAGTATGCCCAAAGATGTGATTAAGTAGCTCATACCTTAAGAGGACTAATACTCAAGCAACAACTTGTGGAAATTAGCCTTGATAGGTAATTAATTTGGGTTGGTCTTACCCAGAGAGACCCCAAGAACCCATTTTGATTAGCACATGATTCCCTTGTATTTATCATAGTCCTAAATTGATAACTCTTTACGTAGCTTCTTTTGAGAAGAATCTAAATATAAAAAACACCTCTTTACTAATTAACATACTTACATAACTAAGTTTCTCCCATATTAAAGGAATGTATTTGCTTATCTATAATTTATCAAACTAGAGAGGAATTATATTTCTTAGTTGCTCTTTGAAGGATTTCATAGAGACTCAAGACCTAGTTTCCAAGTTTAGTAGGAGGAATGAAACGTAGTTTATCCAATGAAAAAAGATCGCCTATAACTTTATTCCAAGCAAGCTTGTTTAATAGAGGGCAGTGATAGAAGTCTCCTCTTTCTCCACAGTGTTCGAAGTCTTTCCTTATCTTTAATTAGAAGTGAGCATAGATGATCAAGGAATATAGTGGTTAAGGTAAGGTCAAAGGATAAGAAAGGCAAGGTGTTTTATAAGCAAGATTCATGACTAATTTCCCATTGGAGAAAACTTTCAGACAAAAGTGATAGGTGGGAAAGGTTAATGGAAAGTGAGTTTCTATAAGAGGAAATAAGTTTAGATATTGAGTCAATTTAGCATAAGTGAACCAACTAGAGTAAAGTAGTGGGAGAAAATGATTGTTTGGAGAGAAAGGAGTCCTTCTCTAGGACTACTTTTGGTCATAAATAAAAATACCCAAATCCTGAAATTTAACAAACAAACAAAAGACTAAGAAAGAAAGTTCTAAAATAAATAAATTCAAATAGAAAAGAAAAATTGATTAGATTAATAAAAATAAATTGTTTTTAATATCTTATTCCATAAAAAAGATGCTAAAAATTAATTGCATATTTTTCAAACAATACTAAAAATCAACTAGGTAAGTAGACCTATCATTCTTAAAGTATTAGTTTATTGAATATGAGTATCTTTGTAATGAGAATTACAAGTATTAATAATAATTATCTTTTTATTATATAATTTAGCAACACAAATGGTTTACTTAAAAATAATGATTAATGAAAAATTATTAATTTGAGATAATATACCAAAGTAATGAACGAGAATGAAATAATCGACTAATAAATAAGATCTAGATGTAGAGTCTCCCGAGAACCTTTTTGTGTTTAAACTTAATTTTTTTGGAAAGTAAATAAATTGCATTGAGATTTATTTTTTTTATATGGAATGTACAAAATTGTCTAAAATAATAAAACTTGAGACCATAAGAGCTCAATACAAAGCTAACAGCAAACCTATAACAAGCTAAGGCTATGGTAATTCACTAAATGTGCCAACTAGATGTCAACAATAAAGAAAGAGTCAAGCCTTGTTCTTTAGCTATACGCAATTCCCTAATTCTAATATTACATTCAATGAATTATTATGGTAGGTTGGATATTTTATTTAATATTTTTTGCTTCCTTCGCTACTAAGCAATATAAAATAAGCTAGCAAATACCAAAGTATAGAGAATCCAACATCTTTATACCCTTCAAGGATGGTGGAAAGCCATTGGATTAGTCACTTCAAATCTTCACGTTGAGGATCTAGCTTTCATAGTATAAATGCATCCCTTCATACCTTATTGGAGTTAGGAAAATTGAAGCGAAGATGACTGTTGGTTCAATACACAACTTAAAACACATATTATTAGAGCGTTTTATTCTATTCATTATAGTAAGTCTTTCTCTAATTGTAAGTGATAAAGTAAAAGAAAGCTTAGGAATAATAAAATATTTCTAATAGAATACTAGCTCATTACTGTTGCCAAGTTCTTTATCCCACCCATATAAGAACTGTTTGTAAATATGCCAAAAAGGTGTTTGAGCTTGATAACCTCATCCTCCAGTTGCTAGTTAGGTGGGGTTTAATAGTAATAACTTTGGAAAAACTTTGCACCTTTATTGTCACAATACTAACTTCCCTTCCTGATTAGGGAACTAAAATTTTCATTTGTAGGATAGCACACTCCAAGACTAGCAAAGTTAGGAAATAGATAATATGAACCCAATGCACTATAAGTTTCATATCATAACTAAGTTTAATTTTAATTACCTACCTTGTAATTGACGAGGAGATGAATAAGGTCCCTAAATTTCAACATTGCTACTAATTCCAAGATGAATCAGCTCTTGGTATTGTCTATAAACTAAATCTCTCTAACAAATGCTCATATAGCCATTTCAACCAAAGAGTTTCTTTATCATTTATTACCTTCTAGCTTCTTCATCAGCATTGCTTTATTCGCCATCTTAGCATACTTGATTCCTAATCCCCCTTTTTTTTTAGGTATACAAATTTCCTTCCAACTTATTTTTATAAAAAGCTTAGAAGACTTATTGCCAGTCCAAAGAAACTTAAGAGTTTGTCAATCTCTTTGCACAACTCCATAGGAAAAGTAATGTAGAGGACCAATAAGTTTATAAAATATTAATACCTATGAAATTTAATTATAACCTTCCTATAAAAGATAAACACATAGCGGTCCAGGCCTCAATTCTCATTCTAATCATATCGAATAGCTCTTGGCACTCTATAAATGAGAGCTTTTTTTAAAAGGAAATTAAGATTTAAAGGGTAGTAAAAAGAGGGTATTTGATAGGTAAACTTGAGATAGTGGATAATAATTAAGCTAAATTTGAGGCATCCATGTAGGTGATGAAGAAACTTTTGTCCTTTTTGATGTATAGCAATAACTAAGAACTGAACTCTTTTAATGATCTCATTAAACAAACAACTGAGTCTTTCTTAACTTTACAAAATAATATCAAGCCATTAACAATCACATTTTTTAGGTGATACAATAATAAACCTTAATGCATATAGCAAAGAGGTGAGGGAAAAGTAGATCACCTTACCTTAAACTTTTTACATGCTTGATAAATTAAGTAGTTTCCCTATTAATTAGGATACTGAACGAATTAATGGCTATATAGTGGAAAAATTTCTGTAATAAATGTATTAGGGAGCCTAAAATGTTCTAGAATATAGAGTATAAAGTCCTAATTCACTGATTCAAAGGCCTTATAAGTATCAATTTTGAGGCCAAAATTAGCACCTGAGCCCCTAATGTGATTATTCTTCAACAAATCTTATGCAAGAGTAACATTATCTTTAATACTTCTTCCATCAATATGGTAACTTGAGATTGACTATCCAAGAGGGTAAAATATGCTTAATCCTGATAGCTAATAACTTAGATAATTTTATAAAAGGTATTGCAATAGAAAATAGGTTTATAGTCCTTTAAGTATAATAGACCTTGCATTTATAAAACAAAATATAAATGATTGTAATTCTATGCCTTATGCATCTTATAATTGATAAAGAACATTTTGAAATATTTACTTGTGTGGACTTTGATGGTATTCCATGAATGTTGGTAGAAAAAAGAATTAATTCCATAAGACCATAAGGCTTTATTGGGACTAAATGAGAACATCACATCTCTAACATCCTTAACGATGAACTCTTTAGTAAGAAATTTAGCTTGTTCAGATGATATTACCTTTGGAATGGATATCTTGTGAAATAAGTAAGCTGAGCTTCCATCCGTTGTAGTTCCCATAATTTTTGTGAAATATTTTACATTATAGGCTTTATGTTCATTTTGATAAGTGATAAAGTCTCCTTCTTTAGTGTATAATCTAAATATTATGTTATAATTCCTCTTAGCAAGTAGTGATCTATGGAAGAACTTAGAATTGGAATCACCCTCTTTAAACCATAATACCTTTGATTTTTGCATGAGTAGAAAAGTGTGAGCTTCTAAAGCTTTAATGTAATCTGGCAAGGTATACTTCTTATTGGTCTTAAATTAGGTATCTTAGGAAAGTCCCATAAATTATCCTGGCACTAGATTAATGCTTCCTTATCATGATAATTCCTTCATAATTTTCTCTATTAAGTCTTAAATAAAGGGATTAAACTCATGCTTTTATTACTATTAGCTTTTTATGTAATTAGTAAGGGGAAAAACCTTGCATTCGATGATCTAGTGTCGTTGCTACAACTTCCTATAATCCGATCACTTAGTAATGGTAATTAAAGACCTTTAATGGGGGAGGACCCTTTACTTTATCATTGAGATTATATATCTCAACTAGTGTAAAACATAGATTGTTGTTGAAGAGAGCTTAGCTTGAGTTAAATTTTGGAGTCATAGAAAGTTAACCTAGGCCCTATCATATTTCTTCGTCAACTACTATAATCCTTCATATTTGGTAGAACACTTATAATGCCTTCCATTATAACTAAGGTAAGTGTCCTAAAGGTATGTTCTCAAGTCACCATAAGGTCTCCATAAGCTTCTACCCCCTCATATTCTATAGCTAGGGTTGTACAATTGATTTCCTCGATAATGAGTCAAGGATCATTCACCATATTCTTGGATTATCCTAGATCATCCTATAATCAAATCCTTTAGATTAGGAAATTAGGCATATAAACTAAGATGAATGAAGCCATCTCACATATGCAATATTAGCTGATAGATAGATGAATTGATCACTATATAGGTACTTAAGAATTATAACATTATCAGAATTATAAGCAACAATAACCCTTCCTGTATAGTACATGCCATGATCAGTAGTGAGCTACTAATAAGACTTAAGCAACCATAAATTTAGACGTTTATCTCTTTTTAATTTTTTCTTTGAAAGGACAAATAGATTTGGTCTTATTGTTTTTATACACTAAGCCATCACTTTGTATTTTGTGATCATTATATTCCATGCAACACTTATGTAAATACTTTATGGAGTTATTTGATTTAGACTTAGCTTTTTTCCTAGATTTCATTCTTTCTATAGATTTAAAGTCTCTTAAGGTCATATTATTAACATTTACGGAGATGGTAGTAGGGTGTTCATCTTATATAACTTCTTGAGTTACCTTAAACTCTAAAGGTTTATTAAGTACTTATACAAATTGCCTTCCAAGCATTGGTCTACTAGAATAGGACACTTAACATTTAATTTAAGAGCTTCTTGCTTAATAGTTAGATCTTTCAAAACCTCTTAAATTGTCCCTGCATGTTAAGAATTATCTAAATCCATCAACTTATTAAATAATCTGATTTGAAACAACTTATAGGTAAGTTCCATTATTCCTTTATTATGCCAATGTTGGTCTCCAATAGTAAGACACCTTGATTATATTCTTAATAAGTTTTACATCTTCTACCAATCTTTGTAATGATGTATCCTCATACAATTCATGATCTACGTCAACATTGATGCATATTCTAGCATAACCAATGCCTTTCCTTATTGATTTAGCCACATTTGTATATAAAGGGTTGCCAATATAGCTTGCTAATAAGCTTAACCCTCTAGTAGGCCAGTACTCTAGGTGGTTTTATAGAAACTATCCCAAATGTAACCTATTTATGTTTGATCTCTTTAAGTACAACACTAGTTCCGAGCTCCAATACACAAGCTCCGAGCATATCCTCAATAGTCTTTATTGTCCTCTCACTTTGTCCATCTGTTTGAGGATGAAATGCAGTACTGAAGTTCACCTTAGTTCCCATAGCAGATTGTAAGCTCTTCTAGAACCTCAAAGTGAACCTGGGATCCCTGTCCAATACAATGGACATTGGAACCCCATGCAATCTCAACACTTCATTCACATATCTCCGAGCCAACTAATCAAATGCGTTATTTTCTCTTACTGGTAAAAAGTGGGCCGACTTAGTCAACCAGTCCACTATGACCCATATAGCATCATGATGCCTCGGAGTCTTAGGTAAACCCATGATAAAGTCTATAGTAATCCATTCCCATTTCCACTCCGGAATGGGCAGTGAATGGAGTCTACCTATCGGAGCCTGGTGCTCAGCTTTAACTTGTTGGCAACTCATACATCTAGATATATACTCCGCCACTTGCTTCTTCATTCCAGGCCACCAGAAATATTGTTAGAGTGTGTTATACATCTTGGTAGTACCAGGATGCATAGCATAGGAAGCCATATAAGCTTCCTCAAGAATCTCATTCTTCATATCATCTACATTAGGCACACACAGCCTCTGCTTCAACCATAGTGTCTCATCCCTCAACATAAACTCAGAATCTGGATCCAACTTCACCTTTTCTATAAGCTTAACCATATTGGGTTCTTTTCCCCGGACCTTCCTGATTCTGTTATGTAGCATTAGTCTCAACTTCAAAGTAGCAACCAAGGCCCTATCCTACTCCAGATTCATCTCCATATTCAGAGGTCTCAAGTGAATCAAATTGGGTAACCTCGTTAACTGAATCTGAACTGCACTGATATTAGACTTTCAGCTCAAAGCATCTGCCACCACATTAGCTTTCCCTAGGTGGTACTCAATAGTGCAATCATAGTCCTTCAGTAGCTCAATCCGTCTCCTCTGCCTCAAAGTCAATTCCCTCTGACTCAGCAAATATTTCAAACTCTTGTGATCGGTATAAATCTGGAATGTCTCTCCGTACAAATAGCGTCTCCAAATCTTTAGATCAAAGACAATGACAGCTAGCTCTAAATCATGTACCGAATAATTGATCTCGTGAGACCTTAATTGTCTCGATGCGCAGGCGATCACCTTGCCATGCTGCATCAATACACATCCCAATTCTTGATGGGATGCATCACTGTACACCATATATCCTCCGGTCCCTAATGGAATAGTCGACACTGGTGCAGTAGTCAACCGATGCCTAAGCTCCTCAAAGCTCTTCTAACACTCCTCATTCCATCTAAGCACTACATTCTTCCTCAGAAGTTTTATCAGAGGGGTTGAGTTCAAAGAAAATCCCTCGACAAATCTCTTGTAATATTCGGCCAATCCTAGGAAGCTTTGGATTTCAGACACATTTCTCGGAGCTTCCCAATTCATCATTGCATCTATCTTCTTTGGATCCACCTGTATACCATCTCCAATCACTCTATGTCCCCTTGATGCAGCCAAAATTCACATCAACCAAAATTCATACTTACTGAATTTGGCATACAACTGCTTTTCCCTCATAATCTGTAAAATAATCCTCAGATGCTCAGCATATTCCTTCCTACTCTTCGAATATACCATGATATCATTAATAAGCACAATCACAAATCGATCCAGGTAGGGCTGAAACACCTTATTCATCAAGGCCATAAAAGCTACCGAGGTATTAGTTAGCCCAAACGTCATCACTAGAAACCTATAGTACCTATACCTTCTCCTAAATGCACTTTTAGGTAGATCAGCCTCTGCTATCTTCAATTGATAGTAACCTGACCTCAAGTCCAATTTAGTGAACACCTAAGTTTCTCGTAATTGATCAAGCAAGTCATCAATTCTAGGCAGCGGGTGCTTGTTCTTTACTGTTACCCGATTCAACTACCTATAGTCAATGTATAACGTCAAAGTCCCATCCTATTTCTTCACAAACAGTACTAGAGCTCCCCATGGTGAAACACTTGATCTAATAAAACCCTTTTCCAACAACTCTTGAATCTGAGCCTTCAACTCCTTCAATTCACCATCCTATATGGAGGGATAGATACAGGAGCAACACCTGAAAAGAGATCAATCGTGAACTCCGTTTCCTAATCTAGTGGTAAACTAGGTAACTCATCGGGAAACACATTTAGGAATTCCCTAACCATTGGAATGTCTTGAACACTTTGCTCAGCCCTAGTATGAATGTCGTGGGCTAGATAAGCCTCACATCTTCCCTGCATAAATCTTAGTGCACTCATAAATGATATCATCCTAGCTGGCACTGCCTAGCTAACTCCTCTGAAAGCTGCTCTCAGCTAACTAGGAGATTCCAGCATTACTTCCTTGGTGTAGCAGTTCATAATGGCCCTATGGGCAGTGAGCCAATCCATGCCTAGGATCACATTTATCTCGCTCAACTACAATGCAATCAGGTCTGCCTCCAACTCTACTTGACCAATCCTAATCAAGCACGCCTTGCAGACCTCACCTATAACAGTAGTACTGCCTATTGGTGTACTCACCTTTAATCTATACTATAGTAACTCCCCATCATAATGCAATCTACATGCCAAATATGGTGCGATAAAGGAGTGTGTGGACCCTGGATCTAGTAGTGCAAATGCCTCAAAGTTATAAACAAGAAGCGTGCCTGCAACTACATCTAATGAGTCCTGGGCTTCTTGTTTGGTCATAACATAGACCCTGGCCTGAGACTATGGTCGGTTACCCTGCCCCTTAGTCCTCATGAAAGAACCCCCAGCTCTTCTTCTGTCTCTACGTCGGCCTCTCTGTCTAGATCCACCACCTCTACTCTACTGGACTTTAGTGTTATTCCCAGATCGCTCACTAACAGTAGGCTGAACTCTCAAAGTAGCAAGGCAATCTCTAATCTGGTGGTCCATGGAGCTGCATTTGAGGCAAGCTCTAGTCAGTCTCCAACACTCACCACCGTGCCTCTTCTCACAGTGCTTACAAACTGGAAATTCATTCTGTCTTGTACCCCTTCCACTACTAGTCTGTGAAAACCTACCCCTCTGCCCATATCCTGACTGCCTGGATCCACCTGATGATCTGAAGGCTCTATTCTGATGCTTACTGAAACTCTTGCTAGAATTGCCCTGACTCTCACTAGGCCTCTTCCCTTTGGACCCTTTCCCAATCTCAGTATGTTTCTCTCTCATCAGCTGTTCAATTCTAATCGAAGCAGCCCTCAACTCAATGAAAGTACCCAGATCTGATCGTGCCAACCTTGTTCTGATCTCCATATTAAGTCCATTCTCAAACCTCCTACACTTGCCTTCTTCTGTAGGGATAAAAGCAGTAGCATAACCGATCAGCTCATTAAATCGAATCTTATATTCAGCCACTGACATCTTATCTTACTTCAATTCCAAGAACTCCTGCATCTTTATGTCCAAATAGATCTTGGGTATGTAATTGTCTTTGAAGACCCTCAGAAAGTCTTCTCACTTTAATTGGCAGGGCCTAGTGGTATTGCCTGGAATAGTTTTCCACCACTAATAAGTTGGACCCTATAGGAGAGACACTGCATAATTGAACCTCTCATCAAGCTTGCAATCCATCTGATCAAATACCCTCTTTGTCCTCTCTAACCATTCCTCGGCCTCAGCAGGGTCTGTGCTGCTATAAAAGTCCATAGCTTCCTACTTCCGCAGCCTATCATACCTCCTCTCCCTTCTCTCGGGAACTTTAGGAGGTGTCTCTTCAAATCGAGGTACCGAGGTCTCTCTACTGGCTCCTATCGATCCTTGGTTAGCTGGTTGATCAATTTGATCACCTAGAACGGATGACCTATAACAATAATAAATTTCAATCATTTTTTTCCTGCACTTCTCATGATATTTCAGGCTTATCATTCTACATGTCCCAACAGATGCCAACCATGCTCTGATACCACCTAAATGTAGCACCCCCTTACTGCAGGGTGAGCTACGATCGATCACGACATTAACTTCATATGGCATCATATCATTACTCACTTAAAAAGCATCATAAGAAAATCATAATATTTTAAAACCAACTTTTTTCTCATTTCATTTCATAAAAACCCGATTGTCTACATTGTGACTTTCAACAATTTCCATATGTACATCATCAAAACCTAATACAATAGTACTACATGAATGAGGAAAATATGTACAATCTAACTAATTTGTCCAAAAATCCCAGCTGACCTACCTTTGAGCCATGACTTCTCTTGATAAAACACAATCTACATGGCTGGTAGAGCCTTTTAGTAGCTAGAGTCGTCTCTCGTTCCTGAAAAGACAACATTGTAATTTTGGTGAGTTTTGTGAACTCGATGAGGTAACCATCATCGATGGTTCACTCAATTCATGCATCACATCAATACACGTAACATATTTTTCACATCTTGTCATATTCATAAAACAACACCTTTCACTTTTAGAAAAATCATAAAGGTCATTTTATTCAAATAAAATACACATATCACATATAAATGCAATGCACATGATTCAGTCTCAATTTGTTACTTTGTTATGACTAAGTGCCTTTTTACTAGCCCATATCCCTTGTGGATACCGAGCTATATCAAATTAATGTCCCATATCCCTTAATAGATACCGGGTACATGCACAACTAAGCCAAAGGCTCTTATCACATTCTGAGCTTTAAGCTCTTTTACTGGCAACTCTGGTCACAACTGCCTTTATCTTCCATACATTCATGAAATAAATGGCATCTCACATATTCACTTAATCATTATTTGAAATCAGTCACATTCCTAGTCAAAACACAATCATCTTTGGACCTTAGTCCAACATTCAACAAAATTTTGGAGCAACATTTATTTCTTCACATTCACATACAAGTAGCACTTCAATATCTCAATCCAATATCACAGTCATCAGACCTTCATTGCTCGAAATCAACATTCAAGCCACATTCATTCAATCATTTCAAACAAAATTTTAAAAACTATAAATTAAGTAAGACCATCTAGGTTACTCACAAATTACTCCTGAAGCTAATGCCTAGAAGATCCAGCAACGTCTGGAAGTTGACGTTCCAATTGTCCCTCTATAACAAATAACATACACATATATCACAATTTGCATAATTATGCATGTTTATTGATGCACATATATAAAATGAATTATGTACAACGCATGTTCATCACAATCCCAGGTATCCTTCCATCAAGGTTATCACAAACATAATCAAATATCGAAACTCACTTAACAAGAATTGCTCGTAGGGTTTATACCTCAACAACCCATTTGAATCCAATTTCATAACCTAATGAGCCATTTCAAATTTTTCTCCAAACTTTGACTTTCGAGTCTACTATTCACGTTAAATCAGAGAGTGCAATTGATATAATTTGGTCATATAAGTAGGAAGTAGACAAAGCAGAAGCTGACGAAGTAGAAACCATACAAAGCAAGAAGCAGACGATTGCAAAAGCTGACAAATGCCAGAAGTAGACGAAATGGCAAACACAGACGATATGGAAAGGTAGACAAAAATTCAAAACACAGACGATGCGGGAAGGTAGACAAAATGGTAAACATAGACGATACGCCAAAAGATAGATGAAGTGTCTAAAGGTAGACGAAATGTCAAAAGGCAGACGAAGTGAAACACAGACGATATAAAAGTCAACCACGAATGATATAAAAGTCAACCACAGACGATAAAACACAGACGATAGGTAGTCAACTTAAGATGAAGAAAAGTCAACCACAGACTAACTTAAGACGAAGAAAAGTCAACAACAGATGATAAAACACAAAAGATAGGTCTTTACAGACAAAACGTCTATGCTCCTGAACATCTCTAAGTCTTCATCAACTCTCATATAAACACCTAATTATTCATACATGCTCAGTGAAAAAACTAAGCATATCACCTTTCCATATCTAACTCTCTACACTAATCCTATACATCATTTCATTGCTATTTCAACTCCAAGAACCATTTCTATAACATTTGATCACAAATAATCCATCAAAACCCAAATAACAACATCTTCCCAAATTTTCATCCCCTTAATACAGTGTTCAAGAATATAAATATTCGTAAATGCTATGATCATGCACTGAAAATAAATTCATCAACTTTATATCAAAAATCCACAACTCTAGCAATTTTATTCACTACTTACTCATTGAATACTCCAAAAGCTTCAAGTATCTTCAAACCCTGACTCCATAAAAAATTTTGTACTTCTCTGTGAACACTAATCAATTTTTGGTCTTTCTTAAGGCAGAAGAAACATTTTAGCAATAGAGGAAATGGTGAGGGATATAAAAAATTAGAGTTAACTCTCAGAAGCAGCTTGATGGAAAACTCTATGTATGGGAAGAAATTCGAAGAAGATGATAACAAGGAAAGAACTTAGGAAAAGAACAAACCCCTTTTTAACTCTTGAATTACTCAAACTTACTTCTGACATATAATAAAAGCAACTTTACACTTGTCACCTTCCTAAGGTCTAAGTTCTGACTTAGTTTCTTTTGAAACTAACTCCCTTTAACTCCCTTCTTTACAATCCAACTATCCCCAAATCTTCATTTGATTTCTTCTCTTCTTTTCCCTATTTTCCATAATACTTTATAAATTACAAAATAAATCCTAAGTTCACCAAAATTCACAATTATAAAATTAATTTCACTAGTCAATAAAATTTTTAATATAAATAAATTCCAAATTCACCAAATTTCCAAAAATCACAGTTCAATCCAATTATACCCGGAATTATTCATGAATTCATGTACATTTAATTTCATGAGCAGAAAAAATCACTATTAGCTTGTATGAGCATGTCATATTATGCATGATCCTAAAAATACATCTCTTGCCTCTCGCTGAACACTCCTATTTACTATTCTAACCTTCCCATAGGTAATTGGATGTTACAACAATTGTGTATATAGGCCACGGTCGTGATAGAGAAGGAAGAGAAAGAAGTAGCCAGGCCATGATCATGCACTTTAGGCTACGATCGTTACAGAGAGCGTCAAGTCAGGCCTCAATCATGCACTTCGAGCCACGATCGTGACAGAAAGGGTAAAGCACTGGCCACGATCGTGGCATCTAGGGCCACGATCGTGCACTACATCGGGATGACATGAAAAATCAATTTTTGAGTAAAATTTTGGACCATTTTGACCCTAAGATTGACCTAGGGCTTCCACAGAATAAATAGAACATTGATAGTAGCTGTCGGTAGTCATTAAAGAGAAAAGATAGTCTACAAGATAGAGAGTTTCTATAAAATTCCAGGAGCGACCTAGAGAAAGATCAAGCAATTGAGGAGGGAGACGAAGGAAGTGAGGCATGGAGATGCATTTAATGCGAAGTACTTCCCGGAATAGGCAGTTCCCAGTAGTTGCAACCTCCGAGATCCATTCCAATAGTATTTCATATTGTTATTTAGATTTCATTATTGTATGAAATTTGAGTATTGATTGGATTGACTATTGTTGGGTGTTGATCTTTTTTCTAAACTCACTTTTGGGTAATTTTGATTCTTGAGATTAATGAAATTTATTTGATGGTGCTTATTTTAATTTAATTATGATTCCTTATCGAATCTTCATAACTTGGAAATAAACTGAGAGGGTGAGTCAGTACAAATCATTTGTTTAGGCTAACGAGAGTTAGGTAAATCAATAGGTAGAGAGTTGAATCAAATCGGTAGAGTGGTGTAACGAGAGATCGAGCATAGACTTCCAATAGGTTAATAGAGAATTTCAGAACTAATTTAGGTTTTAGATCAATTGTAGATCGAGAGATTATAATTCCACTAATTTAAATTAGGGTTTATTAATTAAGGTTAAGAATTATAACTCTAGAGAAAGTAATTCACCCTAGGACCATCTAGGCCCAATAAATCGAAATTTACATAATTGGTAGATTATTCTTTAATTTTGAATTGATTCCCTCTTTCTCTCACTTGGTTATTTCTAGGTTGATTTCTAGAGTGTTGTGTGACTTGCTATTTTGTTTATTTTTGTTGCACTTAAATTTTTTAAATTTGACTATTAATTGATTTCATTTCTACATTAGTTGTTTAATTAGGATTAGTTGTGAACTTAGATGCCTTAGTTTTTAGGATTAATTCCCTTCCTCGTGGGATCGACACCTTAGGGATTACGGGAATGACCCACGCGCTCTTGGAAATTTCTAAGGTTATTAATAATAAAACTTAAAGCATGTAACCTTGAGCGAACAATGTCTACTACTTTTGGACTAATACATGTGAATGATAAATCTTGGGTAACACAATTTGAAAGTTTTAAAAAATAGTTTCTAAAAGTGGGTGTTAGGAAGTTCCAGTGAGCAAAGAAACAAGAAACCCTTAAAATTATAAGGTGTTAGGAAGTTCTATTGAACAAAGAAATAAGATGAAAGAAGGAGAAGTAAGGTATGAAAGCAAAACTTAAGTTTAGGCAAAAAAGAAGGTGGATAGAAATGAAGAAGGAGATGAACAAGAAGAATATTGAAAGTGAATGAAAAGCTAGTAAAAGTTAAGATGCAGGAGATGAAGTTTAGTATAGCCATTAGGGATTGGTGGTGTTAGTGAGAAGCAAGAGAGTCTCTCACTAGCTATGTTCATAGTTTTGCTTATCATATCTTTAGAAATTCAAATTTATAGAGGGATAAAACTCTTATCCTTAAGTTGATTGATTGAAATCTCTTTCTATTTAAAACCCCTAAGAACTTATTAATTTGTTCTCAGAATTATTATTGTTAGATTTGATTCTAACCTAGAAGATTTAAAAGGTCCTATCTCTAGAATTTCATAAAACTTTTGTTAAATGTTCTTTGACCTATTTATACATATAAAATTTCAATTATGTATATGAAATCTTAAACTGAATTAGAACACTAGCATACTTTAATTTAATCATAACAAATAATCATGAATAATTGACAAGAAAACTTTGATCTTTCATTAAATAAAATAATTAATCCAAACATATAGTTTTAGGGCTCATATTGTCTAGATACATCCTAATTTAGTTCATATTAAGGTAGAGAAAACCTTTTTAAACTGAGAAAAAACATAAAACAATAGAAATCATTCTCATGGAACTTGAAATCCTTATATTTTGACTTTAGTCTTGATGGAAATTCTTTCTTTTCTCTTTAAATATTGCTTTCTTCATATCAAAAGATACTTTAAGTTGTCTCCTTAATAATGTGTTACTATCTAATTACAAAAAGTTGCCTTTTATTCTTATGAAACCCTAAAAATCAAAGTGTCTTCACCAACATGAATCTAGTATGGACTAAAGTTATTTTGTTTTCTTAGCAAACCAACAAAATCCTATTTTATATAAAAAATCACTACCAACATGGCTCCCTAATAGAAATTTGTATTTGATCTATATTCCAAACACTCTTTCACCATCACGATAAACAGAAGTCTATATTATGCAACATGGATTTGTGTTCACCATAAGCAGATTTCATGTTGCTCTAACTTACACCAAATCATTCCACTTTGAGTTAAATTCGCCTAAGCTCATTCTTCTTCATTAAAGAGCAACAACAAAGCCTAAAAGCATGATATATATCACGTTAAGCATCTAATCATATAAAAATTATCCAAAAATAAGCAAAATCCTCTTAAAAGTATACTCAAAGCATAACCTAGTGACTAGTTATCAATACACTACCAACATTTTACATATCTTATAAACCAAGTTTTAAGAATTTTTTAAAAAATTTGCCATTATTTTGTTTAGTTAGCTATCTAGTTTGAAGATGAAATGGAGTATTAGAAGCAATCATGGTGATATTGTAAACAATTAGAGATCGTTAAGTTTTCTAAAATTCTTTAACTATGATTTTTTTAAATTATGAATTTTTCTAGCCATATGATTTCCAAAAATGTAATTATTTTTTATGAAATAGTTTTTGTACAACAATTCACTTAAATTATTGGTCATTTAATTATAAAAATAAAATTATTTAAAATTTTTTTAGAGTGAGGCAAGTAAATAAAAATTTCAACAACTCAAAGAATGTTTAAAGATAATGCCTCTAAGTAATCGAAGTGCTATGAGAAATATTATGCAATTTATTATCTTGAAATATGTGTAATAATTTTTACTTTAATATTTGATTTGATGTCATTACTTGTATTGTGACATTTACAAAATTGAGACAAACTATTAAGAGTTTCAATTATATTCTCTAACAAAGATACTTGATCTTACAGTAAAGAAGATGGGTAAAACTTCTCAAAGATTATGAGTACGATTTTTCTTTGAGCCATAAGTTAATTGAAAGTTTAGCTTATATTCTTATTTTTTCTAGTTCATAGCCTACATAAGTTGATTAAGAAAAGGCAGAATTTTAAAAAATGTGAAAGAGGAGGGTGTATTGCAAAATTCAAAATTTGGCCTAATCTTTTAGATAAGATTCAAATTGTCATAAAAAATGGCTTAAAACTTGCTAAAGAAAGAGGAGAAATTAAATTAAATGATCCATTACCATTTTTTTTGCAAAATGAAAGTTTCATTAACTCAAAAGAAGCTACAAGTATATACAAGTACAATGACAAGAACTAGATTGAAAGAAACAATTACAACTCAGACATTATATGTGGAATCAATACAATTCATCTATAAACTTAGAAAATAATCAATTTAAGACTAAACTCCATCTTTTTTTCATTATTGCATTCATTTTCTTTGAGACATGGGTTTGTAAAAGCTCTTTAATCTAGTAAAAACCCATGTTAACTAACTCATATTTGTCTAATTTAGAGCCATTAAATAGTCTCTTGTTCCTTTCTTTCTAAATTGAGTAAACTAAGCAATTTATTACCAAAATAATGTAAGAATGGTCACCTCCCTTATTTCTAGAAAGCTTATTAGCCTAAACAAGTATAATTAGTCACCCCTAGTAAGAACATTGCAATCCCATCATATGTAACATTTTGCTCTAAATAACATTAATATAATCATAGTTAAATAATATATGATTGATAGACTCACATAAATAATATATGATTGATAGACTCATATTGTAAGTTGCATAGCATGCATGAATGGTTCTTGGCTCCAATAAGTTTATACTTAGTTTTTAATCTAAGTAGTAAGCTAAGTTGCAAAAGAGGCCTTAGGCACCCAAGATCCTTCCCATATAATATAGTTCCAATGAACTTTAGGATAATTTTGAGTAATATCTTTAATATAGCTTTGATTGGTGAATCCTCTACTTTTGTTAGGTAGCTAGTGGCAAGTATAACCTTTAGAAAAGTTGGGGCAGTAATCAGTCAGCTATGATCTAACTCTATCATCACGTCTAAATTTAATGAACCCATTAGTTTTTTGGGATAATCTCTTTCACTTAAGATTGAGTAGGAATTCTAATGATAAAAGGAGAAACTTACTCTCTTAGAATTTGAGGGCTCTATAAAGACTAGTTGTGAAACCAAAACTAACAGGAAGGACCATTCGTAATGAGAGGATATATGGTTTGACTCTTTCTTCGTATATGGATGAAGTACTAAGATTATTCTTTTCTCTCATCTAATCTTCCAGTTTTTTTAGTGATAGTAAAATTATATACTTTAAAAAAGGATTTACTTTGTGATTTCATAATTATATACTTTAAAGGAAAAAATTACATTCTTAATGGCTTACACTTGAAATATATGATTTTAGAGGAAAACTGGAATGCCACTTAGTGAATTTGGTTGGAATTAAAATTTGTTGGGAGCACTAATTCTAAAATGGGATGAAGCATGATATAACAAACTGTATGACTAAGTATCCAACCTATAGATGAGTAAAGATTTGAACTAAAATACTAGTGGGTGAACTACAACTAATTCTTAAAATTCATAAATTTAGCTCTTCAGCATATGCTTGAAAATTATGGCTTTGAATTTGTAGGAAGTTGGGGAAGTCAATTGCAATTCATTCATTTTGCTTATAGTAATAACTTTCACTTAATGAACTAAATGGAGACATGCAAAGCCTGTTATGAGAGGAAATGTAGATCACTACTTTATTGTGATGATATAAAAGAAAATTTTAATTTTGATGTTAGAACCAAAATTAATTGAATGAAATTTAAATATTATTAAAATGATAAAAGAGAGGATAGAGGAACATAGTCACTAAAAATTCTTTGTCAAATATGCATGGTGATGATGATAGATCTTATTTATTATTAAATCGTCATATTTATATATGTGTTTCACAAAATTAGTTCTTGTTAGACAATGAGTATACCCTATTTCATATCTAGCATTTAAAAATCTTTGTTCTCCTAATAGTATGTCCAAACTTTCTTTACTTTCTTAAAATTTTTGTAAAATGGATGCTAATTCTTTTATCCCTTTATTAGGAGATACATTCTCATTTTTCAACTCCTCTCACTTTTTAGTATCATTTATATGCTCTTACAAAAACTCACTTCTTAGTATCATTTATATGCTCTTACAAAGATATAATCATGCATCTTAACTCATTTTCCAAAATTTAATTTTCTTTAGAATTTGCTTATAACAACTTTTGTATTTTCTTTACCTTAAGAGATAACATGCTCCTCTCTTTCATTAAAATTTTAGGAGGTTTAATGAATTCGTTATAATTCAGATCATTATCAATATCAAGATCATGGTTTATAGATGTTAGCCCATTATTTTATGTTATGAAACATATATTTTCCCAGCCCATGCTAAAATATTTCTTTAGATTCACTCTTGTTATCTTATGTAGACCTTAAGACCTTATTTTTCAAATTTATTTTATTGTTATTTTTGAAATTTAGAAATTTTTGTTTCATGTGTTTCCTACATTTATGGAAAACAAAAGGTTTATAGTTTAAGTAACTTTTTACTTTTCCTTTAAGTTTTGCCCTTCTGGTTAAATCCTTTTTCTTGAAACATCTTTTAAACTCCCTTGCGTTTTTAGAAAAATTATCCTTTTTATCACTTTCACTTTATGAAGTGTCACCCTATTTTTCAATTTTATTCTTTAAAGAAATATAGCTATGTAAATCTTCCACTATTCTCATCTCATATGGGAGAAGAGATATAGTCAATTTCTTAAGATGTAAGTTATTTAGTGAGATTTTTGTGCAAAAGATAGGTATCATAAATGTAAATGATAATTATATATAAGAGTATGTACTCAGTCTTAAAAAGAAATAAGACACACTTTTTTACTTTTTTCTTAAACTACCTCATCTACACGAAGAAATAAAGAAGGAAATAAAAATAATTAAAGTACTAAATTGAAGGAATAAAAAAGTAGCTTAATAATTAAAATCTCACACCTGATTATTATAAAATTTAGAAAATTAAAAAAGGCTAGCGTCCAAATGCAAAATGTAATAGCTAACTTGTCTTAACCCTTTAATTCCTTAGTTTTACTATAGTTATTATTGAAATATGGAGCATTTTCTTAACATAAACAGTAATCAAAACTTAATCTTTATCAATAGATTCCGCACCTATCTAGTTTAAAGTACGGTAGGAAATACTTAAAGAAAGGAATAAGAAAAGAGTTCAAAGGTCAATTATAAAATAAAGAAAGTGCTTGATGCTTATTTCACCTATCTAAGTACTACCAAATCTTAAAAGTTAAAAGAAGATGTGCTCTCATTATGCTGTCTTTATTTTCTTCCACTTTATCCTACTTTTTGTTAAGTCCATTGGTTGTTCTTATTCATTTTCATTAGCATGCTTTTTCTGTTCTCCTTATTTAAGTTTTGCATTCCTTCAAGTTTTGTGTTTTTTTCCCCTTTAAACATCCTTCTTTCATCCTATTTGTTTCCTATCATCTTTCCTTCGTTTTTTTGGTTTATTAAAAAATCTTGTTTATGTTCTTTCCATTGATATTCTTATTCCGCTTTAAATTGGCACGCCCCCTTCATTTTTGGTTAGATTCCTTTCTCTATTATTGCTTATGTAGACTAATGAAAAATTCATCATGATATGTGTGTTAACTTGATATTTAAGTCGGCTGAAATTTGAGAGATTGTTTTCTTTGATCTTTGTGAAAATGGAGTGATAAAATTGATTGGTTGTATTTATTTTTCTTCAGAACAAGCAAAGATTTAAGTGAGGGGATATTGATAGGTGTGTATTAGTACTTGTTTTAATATGTAATTGGCATATGTTCCTTGCACAATTGTTAATTATTGTTGTAGTTTAGGATTCATTTTTTGTGATTTCATTTAGTTTGATTTTCATTGTTGTTCTTTTATGTTTGATGTGAATTTAAGATAAGAATTGATTATTGTTATGTAGGAAGGAAGATGACACAACTTTACGATTGAGCTAGAGATCAAAGAGAAGAAAAGAAGAGGGGTGATTCTGTGGTAAATTCCCATAATCGTGGGAATTATAATCCGAGACCTTATGCAAGGCTTCATTAAACTTAGGGTTTTTAGACTATAAAAACATAATTAAGCCTCTAGGGAAAGGGGACAACATCCCTCTGTGGAAAAGAGCTTTCTTGAGAAAAGAACACATGTTTGGAGTCTTGAGGAAGGATTGAAGTTAAGGATTATCGTCAAGATTGGGGAAAATAACTCATCAACATTAAGAATTCTAGACTTTGGCAAAGAGGAGAAGGATTGTTTTTATTCCATTTTCTATCACTTTGATTACTTTTATTCTTTTTAAAATGGGTTACTTGAAAATTGATGATATTATGGAGAATGTGTTATGCTGATTTATTTTTAGGGATTGCTTTTGAACTATTGTGTTAAACTCCTATTTTGTTAAATTGAATGAAAGTGTTTTTGATGATTGTTGATTTTATTTCTATCTTGCAATAAATTAAGAGAGTGAGTAAGATAAATTTGTGTAGGATTGTACAACTAGAGTTGGCAACCTATAGAATTACAATCATCAAGCTAATTGACTAGTTAGAAGAGAGATCTTGGTTAGGTAAATTGATCACTTATAGGATAGCTTAATACCTACGGAAATTGGTAAAGCGATTCGATTAGGGAAATTAATTACACCTTGAGAGAGGGTGATTAATACATTAGAAAATCTTAGGTAAGACATAATTCGATTAATAAAATAGGAGGGAGACACAATAGGGATAAAGTAATCTATAGTCTTTAGATTGTTGAATTTCGACTTTTCTACATTTGTGGTATTGATTATTATTTGTTAGTAATCTTTTAATTTTAATTTAATTTTCCAAATTATTTTCATTAAAAAATTTTTTTTTCTTAAACAAAGTTTGATCTAGATTAAGTGGTGTTTAGGCATCAATCCTTATAGGATTAATATCCATTTTTAAGCTACAAGTCACGACCCGTACACTTACGATTTTAAGCATAAACGAGTGGATTGTTCTTACCATCAACAGCTTATAAACATTGGAAATGTTCTAAGTTAGAGAATCTTATGATAATTGATGTACATTAAACCCTAAAATATATCAAATGTTCAAACTAGATCCTGATGTTTGGGAAACATTCAAATTGAACCCTTATAATTAACGTTAGGACACCATAAGTTCTATGTTGACGTGGCCTATTAAAATTTGACATTTATTTTATTCTATTTAATTGTATGGATGGGGGACCCATCAAATGCTAAGGTGGTTCCCGCATCTACATGAAGCGTAGCATCTCCACCTAAGGAGGAGACACTATGTTTCAAACCCGATGTCTATTTGTCACATTGTGTTTCCAACCAATCCCTAATATGCCATACTACATTTCAAATGATAACTCCTCCCTCATATAGCTTTTTAAATAGAAATCCCTAATCTGCCATCTTCTTCATTTCCACACAATCCCTAATCTCACACTTCTTCCTTCTTTTTCCATGTGTGTTCCTCCTTAGATGATTTAAGCATAATTATTTATTATTACCATTGCACACATTAAGTAACTCAACTCACATGCTCATTGGGTGTCTATATCAAGAGGGGGACATTTTATTGTGGCAAGTCCATTGTTGTCTTCCTCTTATTATGTTTTGTGTGGTCCCCTAAATCTGCTTCTTTGTGTGCTTATTGTCTGTCTTATTTTATGCTTGCTTGTTTATAATTGTATGTTGTGGTCCCATATGCTTGTTGTGGTGTTAGATGTAATTCGTGGTCCCTTACAATTGTTGTTGAAGTTGATGTACCAATTTAGGCCTTAGCAACTACTAACAATGGTGTCTTCAAATATGGAGAACTAAAAACAAAGTGTAAATAACACTTTGCTTTCATTAAGACACTTCATATTTTTTAAGAACTCCATGATTGCATTCACTACCATATCCTTACTCAGTGGTCAAGTTTTGTTGAAAACTTAATGTTGAAAAGAATATATTATAAATAAGGTAAAAACAAGTTTTATAACTTATATCTAATGATAATACTTCTTTAGATGAGTTCCATTCCAATGTGAGGCACTTCAAATCCAATTAACTTCTCGACCTTGTAACTTCCAGTATTACATTCTTTATGTTTTATATCCCTATTTAATTTAGAGGAAGCTTCTTATAAGAATTATGACTTTTTATGACTATGTTGCAACTTTGTAAATTTTGATTATCTTATTTTGTTGTAATTTAATTGTCGGCCCTTTATTCATAAGCCTTATTAAAACATCCATGCATTCTTTAATTAAATCTAGTTGTAAGTGTAGCTGAGTACCATTTTTTTGTGAGTTATACACATGTACTCTTAAATATGGTAATTTTATCTATGCAAAAACAAAGATTCATCTTTAAAAGTGAGACGAAGGGATGTTTCTCTAAGAGTCATTAGTGTTTCCAAGTATACTCATAGTATGTCAAAAATCTCTTTAACCCAAATGCTTTTAACATCCTCGACTTTGGCTTTCAAACTTTATATTATTCGTTTATCTATGATCTCATTTAGGTCATTAGCTTATAAGTATGTAATAGATTTAAAGGGTTGTTTTAATTTTCAACACTTTGAAGAAGTTTATACATGCCTTGTTATCAATCTGTCATTGTTTGTAGTTATTAGTAGTAGGACGTCATACCTACTTATGGAATTCTTTTTCAGAAAGCTTTTTACTGCTTTTTCTATCATATTTTCTAAGGATTAAGTTTTAAACTACCTTGTGAAATAGACCACCAAAACTATGAGAAATATAAATTGTATTATTTGGGAGGAAATCCAAGGATATCCATTTCCCATTAGGTCAAAAGAATGGCACTTGATATTGCAATATTGTTAGCAAAATAGTTCCCAAGGAACAATACTATTGTTTTCTTTTTTAATTGATATTTATCCTTTTAATTTTGTTGCTTGAGTATTGACTTAATGTTTGGTTATATATTCTCTTTTATCTTCCTAAACTTTCCTTTTTTACTTTTGCTAAAATTGTCTTCTTTCAACTTAAAAATTTCATTAAGCTAGTTTACTATAAGTTGCGAGTCTACGTTAATAATTAAAGTCATAGTACAACTTGAGCCTAAATATCAATGTTTTTTGCACCATTTTTTAATGTTTTCAATTGATATTGAACTATGTGTTATATTATTATTATTTCCATAGTTGTAACACCCCGCTTTCACTCAGCACCTACCCGAACATCTCGAGGACATTCAGTCACATACCTCATGGAAGCAACATGTTAGAGCAGTCACGTTCACTTAATATGACATCATATATTAAAATATGAATACTTAAGAATATCAACTCCTCATTCCATTTATAAAACATAGTTACACTTTATAATTACATTCCATAATAGTATAACAAAAATCTAAAAGCATACTGCTCTTTTACAAAATATTCTTTACATGGAATGAGAAATTATACAAAATATTCTATCGTACTGCTTAGTCTCAACTGACCGACCATTGAGTCATTTCTTGATGTCTAAAAAAGCAAGAACTAAACTTATTCAAGAATGTCTTAGAAGCTGAGTCTCCTCTCTTATACTTAAAAAGCCACGTTGCAATTTTGATGAGTTTTGCGAACTCAGTGAGCCAATCATCATCGCTGCACTTACTCATAACAATCATAATGGTAGTTCACAATTTAATTCACAGATAGTTTACATAATCAACTATTGCATATCATTTCACTTTTTGGTTTCAAAACAATTCAAATAATTCACTTCAATAAATTATATATCGCACATTTGAAATTATATGTGCAATTGCTCATGAGACTCCACTTTCATTGTTAATTATTGTGGCCAAGTGCCATTTTTTCTATTTCGTATCTATTGTCGATACCGTGCTCATTGATAACTGTCCCATATCTGTTGTAGATACCGAGCTCATTTTACTAGTGAGCCTGTGGCTCTTTATACACATTCTAAGCTTTAAGTTCTTTTTCACTAGCCACTCTGGTCACAATTGCCTTTATCTGATCATGCATATTTTGTAATGAAATACATCAAATCACATATATTCAATCAATCACTTTTATTTAGTTTACACAATCACTTTTCACTTTTTCATCAGACCTAAGTCTGAAATTTCAACATATTTGTTGAGAAAACTTATTTATGTCAAATTCACATTCAATTAGAACACTTCCAATACATCCCTAATTATCGAAATCCTTAGAACATCAATGTCTGAAATTATCATAATCACACAAGTATCAATTCAATAATTGAAAATTTAAAAAATACAATCTTTACTAGTGAAGAAAATCTAGGTTACTCATAGTAAGCTCCAGATAGCTATTGCCTTGACGTCCTAGTAATGTTTGGATGCTGACGTTCTATTTGCATTTCTATATCATACAATACACACATTTATACACATAAGTAAAATTGCTCAATCATATTACATTCAATCATACATATATATATATATATGTGTGTGTGTCATGTACAATGCATGCTTAATGACATTCCTAGGCAAGTGTTCTTAATTCACATCTCATGATCATTTAAACATTATCACCTAGCTATGTCTAGTTTACACCTTAATTATTCATGATTATTCCAACACTTCAATCATTCCTTCACCAATGTTATTCTAGTATTATAAGATCACATAATATCTAAATTCTTATTCACTCTTACTTAATATATCTTACTCATCACTTTTGAATCACATTAACATTCCTAAGAACACTTTTATTCCTTAATCGTCTCTAAATTTTCAGATTTAAACACTTGATATCAGCAATCCATTCTTTAGTTATAACCTTGACTATCACCTTAAACATGTCAGCAGTTAATCACTTAAACCACCATCAAACTAGGTTCATTTCAAGCCTCATTCAATTATAAATATGCCATAGGAAAGTACCTTATCATTAGTGTTTCAAACATCACTTAAAAGAAGAATGTTTCATGTTGGCAGTCTTTCCTACGATTCATGGAGGACTTCCCATGATTGCGGGTTATGTCACCAGAATATTTTATTTGCATTTTCAACGATCGTGGGTTATGTAATCCGAAAAAATTCTAGCCATGCTCTTCCATGTTTTCTAGATTTTCAACTCCTACATATTACATCTAAATTATCTTATGCATAGTCCATCATTCTTACCTTAATTCCTCATCATTTTAACGTCCATTTCAATCTCAATATCATTCATAAACTAATCATATTCTATTGTTGATCATAAGCACAAAATCAGAACATCAAACATATCTATACATTCATCAACATTTTTAGCACACTTTCATACAAAAATAGAACATAAACTTACACATTTCTTCATCAACGTTTAACAATTATTGATCACCATTTTCATGATATTTTTATCTTAAAAACATAACTATTACAATTCATAATTTATTTATCATCAATTATTTCTATTACCATATGTCAATTATTTCTACTACCATAAATTAATTTTTCTTGCCACTTGACATTTTACCTAGTCCAAAAAATTCACATAAATTTCTAAATCTCTCAATTTTGACCAAAAGATTCCAAATTAATAATTATAATTCACCAAATCAAAATTTGTGACATATAATTCACAAATTCACATGATAATCATTTAAAAATCATTCATACCCCAGAATGTGTCAATCGAGTGCATAAGCAATCTTTGTAATGTGTGCGAAAATAAATGTTCACATATGTGTACGCTTATGCTAGTGATATGCATGAAAATGTAATGCTTTTTATAATCCCTCATTAATATTTCATTTCTCATGTATCGTGATCTAGGATTCTAACCCTAGTTATGGAGAAATGTATTATTATAATTCTCCCCTTTAAGAAATTTCATCCTCAAATTTCTTACAGACGGTTCAAATAGGTAGGATATTGCCTCTTCATGTTCTCCTCCGTTTCTCATGTAGCTTCTTGAGTTTAATGATTCTTCCAAAGGACTTTCACCAACGGAATCACTTGGTTTCTTAATTGCTTTTTCTGATATCCCACTATCTTTATCGGTTCATCAAGATAACTCAGATTACTCAAAATTTCAACCTCTTGAGCCAGTAACATATTTGTTGGATCAGACTGATATTTCCTAAGCATACTCACATTAAATATATTATGAATCTGAGACATCTCCATTGGTAAGGTTAGCTTATAAGCTAATGGTCCAACCATCTCGATAATCTCATACATCGTAATATATCTAGGGCTTAACTCACCTTTTTTACCGAACCTCAGCACTCCTCGCCAAGTTGATACTCTTAGAAACACTTTATCTCCTATTCTATACTCCATATCACTCTGGTGTTATTCCACATAACTCTTTGGTCAATCTTGTGCTACTTTAATTCTATTTCAAATTAATTTAACTTTATGAATAGTGTCTTAAATCAATTAAGGGCCTTTAACAATTCTTAGATGTTGTTCATCCTAGTACAATGGCGAATGATAATTTTTACTGTATAACACCTCTGACTTGCACATCGTAACGCTAGTCAAAATAAAATAACTAGACTACTATGATAACAGTGGTGAGTCTAGGTCAATCCCACAGGAAGTGATCGGTTAGCTTAAGAAATGAAATTAATTGATGTTTAGGTAAAGGGGATTTTTGGATTTAATAAGAAAATTAAATAAAACTAACTAATAAAAACAAATTAAAGAAAATGTGTGAAAAATGGTAAAATTGTGGAATTTGGTAAGGATCCGGTTCTTTGGTTCAATCTCAACCTATACCCTAATTAAGCATAATTCAATGATTTGTTGTTCTCAAAACTCTCCCAACAACTATTAATCGTGGGTTAATAATTAACACAAGTTTTCTCATAGGTTTTGTTTAATCGAGATATGATCATTAAATAAAACTAACCACTGAATAACCTAGGATACGATCTTTGAACTTAATTAGGCAGTAGCATTACAAATTAGAAAAAACTAATTGATCAAGGCAACAACCACATATGATGTGTCATTTAACCTAGGTCATGTTATCCCTAATGATTATGAATCATTAGTCACTACACATAAATTTCAACTAAACAATTACATATTATATCAAAAGTCTAACAATGGGTATGCAATCCAACGATCCAATGAACAAATTGAAATCATCCCTTCACAATTCCCTATGGATTCTTGCACAAATAACCAAACAATAATGAAAATTCAATTATCCATACACAAAACCCAAATCAATAAACATAAGATAATTTCTAATGAAAGAAAGAAACAACAAAAACTGAAAAATACACTTAATTCAGGTCATCGACATCGATGTCACCACCAGACTATTGTCGGGACATTTAGCCTTTCATGAGTCTCCCACAAAAATGCTTCAGTCCTATAAAAATCATCCCCACTGAAACCCTACCTACTCTTTTCTCAATACTACAACTTTGTTTCAATTTTCATCAATTTCACGAATTAATGGCATTAACCCTAGCTACTGTACACTCTTCTTTGCTTGTTTTTTTATAAGGCACTCCACCGTAGCTACTCTCCCTTCACTCTAGCCAAGCCACCAGCTCTCCCTCTCTTCTCAGCTACAAGCTATAAGCAACTCTCCTTTTCACACCCTCTAGCTATGCTACTTTTCGTTTTATGTTGCTCCCAACAATAGTTGTGATGGGACGAATTATTTGATGAGTTTTTCGTCCACCGTTCCCTGTTCACCCTCCTTCTGTCTTCCTTTTGCTGCCCCAAACATTAGTGTTTTATGTTAGCTTAAATGTATGCGTTTTTCTCTTTTACTAATGTTTATTTAGTGTTAAGTTGTCCCTCCATGAGCACGTCATTTTGCTGGCTGGTGTATGAAACATCTGCGTTTCATGTTGCATTTAACACATACTTTTTTACTACCATTTTATGCTTCAAGGAAGGTAGCTTCTTGCGTCATCTTTTCCTTGATGAATATTTGTGCTCCAATTTGCTTTAAAGTTTTGTCTTTTCGGTCTCAATATATATCAACATATCTAACCTAGCAGTCAACACCAAATGAGCACAAATTAAGCATTTTATCTAAAAAATAGGATTGAAATCACATCAAAATACATAAGAAAATATAAGACAATTCAATCTTATCAACCTCAATAGTGCCATTTCGATACTACTATGATAATGATTATTCTAAGCAAATTGAATCAGAGTTACATACTGATCCCTTACTCCCTTGCTCCTTGAAACTCCAATACACAAGCTTTGTGCATATCCTCGATAATCTTAATCATTCTCTCAGTGTGTTCTAAGGATAAAATGTTGTACTGAAGTTCAACTTCATACCCATTGCTATATGTAAACTTCTTCAAAATCTTAAAGTAAATATAGGATCCATGTTAAAAACAATGGACACTGGAACCCCATATAATCTTTCTACTTCATTCATACACCACTAGGCTAACTGATCCAACGTCATATTCTACCTCACTGGTAAGAAATGGGCTAACTTTGTTAGTCTGTCCACAATAACCCATCTGGCATTATATTGCCTTGAAGTCCTTAGCAATCCAATAATAAGCTCCATAGTAATTCTCTCCTATTTCCACTCCAGAATAGGTAGTGACTGTAACTTCCCAAACAGAGCCTGATGTTTTGCGTTAATCTATTGGCAAGTTAAAGACTTAAACCAGATATTCAGCCACTTGCTTCTTAATCCTTGGCCACCAGAAATGTTGTTTCAACGTGTTATACATCTTAGTATTACCAGGATGCATAACATAGGCTGCTATATGTGCTTCCTCCAAAATGTCCTTTCTCAAATTATCCATATCAGGTACATATAGTCTCTGCTTCAATCGCAATGTATCATTTCTCCCTTCAAACTCAGAATTCAGATTCACTTTTAACTTCTCAATGATTTTCAAAAATTCTAGATCTCTGCTTTGAACTTTTCTGATTCTTTCATATAACATTGGTCTTAGCTTTAACGTAGCTATCAATACTTCATTTTTCCAACATCCCATTTCAATACAAAGGGTTAGAAGCCTAGATTTCTGTGAATGAGAAATAGTAATGAGAGATTAGAAAAATGAATTTTGTATTCAAGCATAATATTAGCATACACACATATGAATTTGAATTTTCTCACACATTACAATGATTGTTCATGCACTCATTTGACATTTTCTAGGTATAAATAATTGTTTTAATTTGATTATGATATGGATAGTGAATATTTTGCCTTAAAAAGTGATCTGGTGAATTAAAATAATGATTTAAATTTTTTAGTGAAATTTGAGAATTTTCTGGAACTAAAGGTATTTTGGACTAAGAAAAACGCCAAATGGCGAGACAATTGTTGAATAGTAGTAGAAATAAGTGTCAGGTGGCAGTAAAAATTTTGATGAATGAGATTAGGATTTAATGACATATGTCATTGAAAATTAGGAGACAATTAGATTAGAAATTGGAGGACAAATGGACTAGTTAATAAAAGGACCAATTTGGGACCATAAGGTGGTGACATGTGGCAAGTGACAGGTGTCACTTGCCATGCTATATACCCATCTAAGATTTTATGCCCATTTGAAAGACATCTTCGTTGTCTTTCATTTTGTTTCACTAACACTCTCATTTTCTTCATCCTCCTCTCCTTCTCTGGACACTCTCTTCTCACAACCCTCATCATCTGTGATTTTGCCAAACTCCTTCACTTGTTTCTTCGAGACCATTTCGTCTTCTTCATTTGTCATAAAAAACCTGATCTCTCCTTCATAATAGATGAGGAATGAATGATCCTTGAGAGGCTAGGGATTAAGAGTGATTTGAAGATTTTGAAGCTAAAATAAGTAAGTAGCATATTGTTCTTCATGATTTGTGAATGAAACATGTTTGGTTGATATAAGTTAAATGAGCATAAAATGAGGATGTTTATATGCTGAAACCTGAATAAGAAATTTGAGTATGTTCATGTCTTACTTTTATGTGTATGATGATTAAAGATTCAGAAAGTGATGTAGAGATGATTTGGAGATGAGTTTATAATAGAAAAATCATTAAATTGGTGTAGGAGAAAGTGCAAAAAAATTTAAGTGGTAAATGGAAGTTTCATATTCTATTTTCAATATAAATTAATCTTTGACTATTATAGGGATGAACTAGAATGAGTTTAAAGCCACAGAAAAGGCTAGTGTATTATCTTAAAATGAGAAGAAGTAAGGTGATAATTTAGAGATGAAGTAAATTTTTTTAAAAAGTTAATGTGTGAAAAAAATTGGTTTGTGAATAGAAGGTTTTTATGCTCTATATTCCTTGTACTAACATGGATTGCTTTGGGTGTTATAGAGATGAGATGAAATGAGTTTGAAGCTAATGAAAAAGAGTATTATGCTGTCTTGAATTGGGAAGAATTAGTGTGATATGTTGGAGATGAAATGAAGGTGATAAAGGGGAGTTAAACATGTGTATAAATTTATGATAATGGTGTATAAGTATGAATGTTTTGTTATTAGCTTGATGATCAAAAATAGACTATGATTTGGTTGTAAATGATATTGAATTGGAATGGAGGTGAGAATGAATAATTGAAGTAGGAATGATAGGATATGCATATGATGTGTTAGATATAACTTGTAGGAGTTGGAAACATGGAAATTGGCTAGTAAATGTCCATTGAGCAGACATTCTCTAGAATTCCAACGCTCCAGCTCTGCTTCCTATTTGTTTAGAGGGACATCATGTTTGCTAGGCAGACATTCTCTAGACACCTACATAAATGTGAGATTTTGGCCATTTACACTACAAAATCTCTCTTCAGGGTCTTCATAAAAGGTGTAGAACTCAAATTCCTGTTTGAAACTATATTTGAATAACCTTAATCCGACATCCATAGTGAAAGTTATTCTTATTGTCCTAAATCATGTATATATATTAATTATTAACTTGTTAATGCTTTGCTATGATGTATTTAGGCTTAAATGGAGCTCTAAATGTACTTTGCTTGATGTGGAAATATGAGATAAAAATGGGCGATATGTTTAGGGTGATGATTGAGGATATAAACATAAGAATGGATTGGTGCATATCAAGTGTTCGAATATGGAATTTTGGGTCGTTACAAGAATGAAGGTGAACCTATGAAGGCTAATGCGATCCCATTAAGATGAATGACGAGTATTAAGTAAAGATGAATGATAAATAGGACATTTTGTGGTTTTAGGAAGCTAAAGTAACCTTAGTGAATAATTGAATGATGTGTATCGAGTAAGAATGAAGTCGAACTTGAATATTATGTGATCATATAATGCTAGAAAACAAATGATGAATGATTGAATTATGTTATTTGAATGACCGAGTTCTTTAAGGTATGAATTGTTGGACCAATGGTGGTTGACAAATTAAATCCCTTTATGTTTTGATAATAATAAAATGTATCGAATTGATTAAGAAATTATTTCAGGTGTTGTAATTTAAATAGAAGACTTGTTCAAATCAAGATAGCAGATAAATCAGTGTGAAATCAAGATGGAAATTACCTTCAACGTGCTAGAGACATTCAATATTGAAGATTATGGGAAGATTCTGTTAAATCTATCCGTTGGAATATTCACTAGTCGACTATAATGTGGCAAGTCGACGAATAATATCAGATCTGTTAGTTCGTGCCAAAATAAGTCGACCAACATGTTGCAAGTTGACTAAAAACAATAGACCTGTAAGGTGGTTAAGTGCACTAGTCGACTAACATCGCACTAGTCAACTATTCAAAGAGCGGAGACGAAACCTGTAGGAAAAACGTAAGTACTAGTCAACTAGAACACCCCGACTAGTCAACTATCAGGTAAAAATGAACAAAACTTGTCAAGATCAATCTAAAATGGAAAGGAAATAATTTTGCAACGTCTATGAGCAATCAGCAACGGCTAGAAGAAGATTTACAACGGTTACATTCATCAAAAAGTTAGAAAATAAATTGAAAACATCAAAGGATCATATGGTGATGTCCACAAAAGCAAAAAACATACCACTATTGTTCCAAATTGTGCTCTCAATTGCTCCTAGCTTGTTCTAAATTTGTACTGAGCATTATTACTTCTTCTTGATCTTTGTCACTATTGTGAGTTGAGTGATTGTGTGGAAAATCACTTGTGGGGTAGGATTTGTGCCGAAAAACAAATCGATTGTGAGGTGTAGCTTGAGCCGGAAGTCAAGTGTATTGAAAAGTTCACATTAAACTAAAAAGTGTGCGGTAAAGTGTTTTGCCAAAATCCTAAGTGGGAGCTTAGGTAGAGGACGTAGGTCTTAGCACCGAACCTCTATAAAAAT
>JAOSBN010000008.1:37434590-37449970 GCA_027563595.1 Erythroxylum suave | reverse complement strand
TGACAAAAATACCAAAACCCCTATTTTATCAACTTTCATTACAATTTTTGACATATAGGCTAGCTTAGACCTTTTTCCTTTGGTTCCAATTAAGTGAGATGACCCGAGAATTGCATCCTATACCGCAATCTTGGAACTTTTATTTATTTGACCGGTTTCCAAGGATCGATCGTAAGATCGAATCGACAGGGCCGCGATCAAATGGCCTTTCCAAACCCAACTATCGGACTGCTGGATACGATGCCTAAATCTAATAGAGTCCCATACCTGCTGCAACTCACTGCTCCCCTCAGGAAAAGCCCAGTCGTCGGAATCTATAATCTCTGAGACCCTGGCATCCTAAGAGAGCCCAGTATAAGAGGAAAACAGTCAGACACTAGTCTCTGATCCAATAACCAGTAATCATACCATATAGAGGTATCTTGCCCATCTCCAATACACACTACAATAAGTCCCCTACACCAATCCCAGCTTAACATAATCTTTCTCTAAACCTAAAAGGAGCTAGACGGGGCCCAGATATGCCAGAAAGATCTACCCCTCAACAATACAGCATGTACCCATCTGGTCCATATAGAAGATCTGTTTGCGAATAGTTGCTAAACATACTTAAGTGTAGCAGCCCTATTCCAATCTCTAACCTGCTTAAGTCCTAAACCACCCTCCTGCCTGGGAAAGAAAACTCACTCCCATGCCACCTTTGCCCCAGTATGGGATAGTGAGGTACTTCTCCAAAGAAAAGCTAACAATATGCTCTTAATATGTTGACTAATGCTATCTAGCAGAATGAACATACCCAACCAATAAACCTATATAGAGAAGAGAATAGAGCTAATTAACTACAAATGACCTACATATGTGAGGGAAGCAAAAGTCCATAATCAGATCCGAGAAAGTATCCTCTCTACCAGAGGAAGACAATCTAAGTGTCGTAACCTCGTAGTGATAAGAGGGACGCCTAAGTAGCGAATCGGGAGGGAACCAGTCTGAAACCCCAATACTCTCTGAAGAGAAGAAGACTCAGCCTCAGAGATCCCTGAAAAGAAAACCCGGCTCTTGGCCGAGTTCATACCCAATCTAGAAACCCTCTCAAAATCTGCCAAAGCATGTCAAATGAGTGCAATAGAAGCTGAATCTGCCCTACTGGAAATCATCAAGTCTTTCGTAAAACAAAGATGAGTGAGAGAAATCTGCCAACATCGCCAATGATAACGGTAGCTCGGTGCTACAGTGACCTCTCACAATATCCCTTCCAACCCCTCCATTGCTAGTACAAACAAATAAGGAGAGAGTGGATCCCCCTGTTGCACCCCCACGTAGCAGTAAAATATCTGTGAAGTGCACCGTTAAGTGCTACAAAGAAATGTACTGATCTGAGACAAGCCTCAATCCAATTGATCATGCAATCAGGAACACCAATAGTCCTCAATCCTAGTATAATAAAATCCCAATTGACTATATCAAAAGCCTTACGAATATCTACCTTGAGTGGACAACGTAGTGGTGATCGATTAAAGAGATAATCGTGCATCAACTTCTGGGTAAGAAAAATATCATCTACAATCTGCCTCCCCGGTATAAAAGCCATCTGAGCTATTCCAATCACCTCCAATAGAACAACTTTAAACCGATTTGCAATGACCTTTGAGATGCATTTATAAAGGACATTGCAGTAAGAGATCGGTCTCAATTCATTCAGTGTCAGTGGACTCTCCAGCTTGGGAGCCAAGGCGATCCTAGTGGAGTCCACCCATCGAGGCATAGCTGAGGTAGAGAAGAAATACCGCACTGCTGCCCTGAAATCTACTCCAATAATATCCTAACTCCTCTTATAGAAAAAAGAAGTGTACCCATCAGGCCCTTGGGCCTTATCCTCTGGGATGGAGAATAAGGCAGTACGTATCACCTCATTTGAAACTAGGCTATATAAAGGTTGAATCACATCCTTTGGGATACGTTGAGTGAAAAATCTAGCAATATCAGCTGAAGGTATCGAAGTGGGGGCTCAGAGGATACACTAAAAATAATCCACTACCATCTGCCCCAGTGCTCCTTGATCAGTGATAAAAGTGCCTGTCTCATCCTATAAATGATGCACCCGACCTCTAACTTGTCTGTGAATCAAGGATCTATGAAAGAAGCTAGTATTCTATTCACCCAAAGCAAGGAACTGAACTTGAGATCTCTGTCGATAGAATGACTCCACATCCTACGCCAATCAGTAGTATTACCTAGCTAGGTCGCAGTTAGCAATAACTAAATCAAATGAGAGTGGGGAGTCATCTAAAGAGGTCTGAGTTGTAGCCCACTGGGCCCGAGCCTCGTTAACTCTACTGAAAATGTGACTATAGTCTTGAAAGTGGAAGGACTTAAGCTTCTACTTCAGTAAACCTAACCGATGATTCCAGAAAAACATAGGGTCCCCTCGTACAGGTGTAATCCAAACCTCCGAACAAGTTCTAAAAAGTTGGGATGATCAGCCCAACATTTCAGAAACTTGAAAGGAGTAGGAGGCCGACGTCGTTGGACTCCAAACTGAACCACGATGGCACTATGGTCAAATATATCTCTCGGTGAAACCTCTGTAAAGGTATTAGGCTAGGATTAGAACCATGTGGAGTTGTCGAAACTCCAATCCAAACGCCGAAGAATAGAATCTGAGCCCTCTCGACCATTATGCCTAGTGTACAGCAAACCCCTGTAAGGAATCCGTAGCAACTCTACATCATGTAAGCACTACCCAAAATCATCCGTATGCCTATACCATCCAGTATCTCCCCCCCATCTCTATCAAAGTGACTCAAAATGGCATTAAAATCCCCCAAAACCAACCAAGACATGCTACTGAATCGGTGTAGTCGAAGAAAATCCCATAAATCTCATCTAGTACCCGGATCAGTGGAACCATAAACGAATGTCAAACCAAAAGTAGTACCCTCCATAGAATGAGTCACGTCACAACTAATACCCTATAAAGTGAATACTGGACTCTGAATCGTGAATAGTCTTAGATCCTAACATAAGAAAATGTGACAAGCAATCACCTCCATCTCATTACCCAAATAATCCCAACCCCTACAAGTGGCATCAACTACCCACGGAATATGTAAAGAAGTAACCTTAGTCTCTAATAGCCCAATCAAACTAAGGTCATACTGTGAAATCCAATCCCTAACCTCTCTCTGAGTACTAGAGCCATTGGGGCCCCGAATATTCCAACTTCCTATCATAGGAATTCGGAAGCAAGAATTGTCATAGAAATTAATTAGAGGGGCCAGATCCCTCACTCCCCCTACCGGTACTCATGCCTGAAAAGAGAAGAGCATAAGGTGGTGGTGTAGTGTCCGATGGAAGGGAACCATGGCTACTACTGGGAATAGATGCTTTTGAGCTAAGCACGCAAAGCATCTGACCGGGAGAAACCCTCAAATGCAGGGAAGCATTATGAGGAGGCATCCGATAAGAGGTAGACTAGTAATGTGTGGGAGAAACCACTGGTAGTCCAAATGTGGAAACACGGGGGGTGTCTCGAGTCAAAAGACTAGTGGCCCGATCCAAAGTCACCATCTAAAAGGGCAATGATACAATAACTGTAGGTGTTGTAGCAACCGTAGGCTCAACAGGTGTTGTGGCAACTGTAGGGGTCCGATCAATCAACGTCTGAATGGGTGACGAAACAACAATAGTAGGTGTTGTAGCAACCCCAAGCTCAACAGGTTCTGTGGTAACTAAAGGAGACTCAGAAATAAGATGCTTAGCAGTAGGCTGGAGGCTAGTTGTAGTCGGAGGAGTATAGAAGTGGCCAAAAACATGACACTGAGAACATCGTTTAGGGGTCCACTCATACTCAACATGAACACGGATCAGTTCAAAGCTCAATTCAGTATCAATCACTAGCTCGTGAAGTGGATCTGAATTAGCTGAAAGTTCCACACATAACTGTGTGAAGGAGAGACGGGTGCGAGTGGAAGTATGACTGTCACAATTAAACGAAAATTCGATCTGTTGGGCTAGGAGGGCCAGACTGCGGTCATTCCACATAGGGAAAGGTAATCCATGAAGTCAAAACTAGACAGGTAATTTGGACACTCGAGACTTGTCAAACACAAAATGGGGATGCCACTGCTGTAAAATAAGGGATTTCCCCTCAAAAATTCCACGGACCTTGTTCTAAAATGGATTGTAAAGCCTCCTTCGACTGAAACCAGAACAAAAAGAACCCGGTGCCTCTGGAAAGAACGTCCTCTAGGCCTAGGGTCTGCCAAGCCCGCTTTATAAGAGTCCACATAGTGGGAAAGGGCATACTATGCCATAGGAAAAAACCAACTAAACATTGAGTCCATTGATGCAAGCTCTCATCAATGAACTCAGCCGGCATGGTCATCCAACCACCAGATGGCACCTATGGCAAATCCAGGAAGCGAAATCCAGTAGTGGAATTCATTATACTAATTTTTTTAACCCAAGAAAAATCAGTAGGTTTTTTTCCAGTTGTAGTCCTAAGATTATCAGTTCTAGGAGCAGGAATTGAATTTGGCAACAAAGCATTTTTAAATGTACCTCAACTGTGGGCTCGAGGGTTGTCATGGGCTAGGGCCCTTGGGGCTGTTAGGTCGTGGGCCTGGACATGAGGGGCTAGAGCTAAGCCTTTAACCATTGTGGTCATAGGCTACCACACATGTGTAGTTCAGCCCATAGTGGACTGCCCATGCGAAGCCAACTCTGCCTCCTCCAATGGACCACTGGCAATGGACACTGCTAGAGAAGCATGCGGCTGGATTGATGGCACAAAAGAGACACCAAGAGGCTTTGTTTCCCCTTCCCTTTGTGGCGCGGTGGCGAATCGATGGGTGTGTGATGGTGCAGGTAAGGCTCCTACTCCAGTGGCGTCTTCTTCACCTGTGGCGACGGTGGGGTTGATGTGCAGTTGTTTTATGGGTGAGTGTGGTTTGGGTTTTGTTTTGTCTTGCAGGTTGTGTGCGGTGGTGGTGGGATGTATTATGATGGTTGTGGTAGGGGTGGTTGTGGTAGGTTGGGGAACGGCGATGGGTGATTTTTCGATCGAAGTTTGGGTGTTTTGGGTTGGTCCAATTGAAAAAGAAAGTGGAGGGTTATGTAGATCAAGAGATGATGAGTTGATTGGTGTGGTTTGTGGTGGTAGGAGATGATCGGCTGAAAATCCGACGTCTATAGTGGTGGTAGGTGGTGGACTGGCAGCAGTTGGCACGGTGGCTATCCGGCTGTATGCTGGCGATTACTGGTGGTTAGCGGAGGCTGGAGATCGTTTATTCGATTTCTAGGTCATGTTGAACACTGAAAGTTGAGAGAAAAATTTTTCCAAGAAAACTCTCCCCCCCTCTAAACCCTATAATGAAAAATCACATAAGAAGAAGTTCCAAATTATGAGAAAGGGAGATTTTTCCTATTATTATTGCTAGCATAGTCATTTATGTGTTAATGAAGTGTTGGTTTTAGACTATCAAAGTGAGGATTACTCTCTCTCAAGTTATAATCACAAAGCCTAATTAATAATCCGTAATTAGGTTAGATACTAAGCATGTAATCTCTCATTTATGAATAGCTGATTATCCATCGGATTGCTTAACTCTCATTAACCTAAACCAACCATTTCACTTTCGATTCACTCTTTCGATTTATTACCGAAGCATGAATTTATAATAATTATTCATAGCACCCAATTGATTAAACATAAAAATAACTAGATTAATATTAAATTAAGTAAAAATCCCTAAAGAAAATTAGAACATCATGATTAAACCCAAATCCAATAACATATTCATATCCATATCAACATTCAACACAAAGATGAATGAAACAACCTTTGGAAGGGGATCAGTATTCCTCGGGAAACTAGCAGCAGGAAAGCTGACTCCTTTCTCCTCTTCTTCGTCTTCTCTCTCTTCTTCTTCTCTCTTTTTGTACTTTTTGCAAAATTGGCAAATTAAATAGCTGCTTTCTAGGTCATTTCTCTTTCTTTATATAGTATTTTCCATTTAGGATAAAATCTAGGGGTCCTAAAAAGTCTAAAAAGTCCTTTGAAAACTTAAGTCCAGAAGAATGTCTGCATCTTCTATTGCATAGGCCATGATCGTAGGCCAAAATTTTGCTCTCTATCAGGATCATAGTAGAGGCAAACCCATCATGGCTTTGTCAAGATCGTGGCATATGGGCCATGATTGTGGGCCTGGGTTAGGTTCTAGGCTTCCTCTGATTCACCTCTGTTCTTCGATATTTGATCTGAAACACTAATAAACACGTTAAGACACACTAAATACACAAAATTCAAGCTCAATGGCATACTCTAACTCGTAAAACAAAAATGTCTAACAAAACAACACAATCCTAACCTAAAAATGCACTAATTACTTAATTAAACATCTAAACATATGCTAAACTACCCACTAAAACATTATACAATCCACTATTATCAAAATTATGTTAATGGGATTGTTTGTTTATGTCTTTAAGTGTTATATGGTCTAGGGCATGGTGTGGATCTTAATCCTTTTTTCTAGCAGTGTTTTTATGTTTTTGTCAATAAATGAACTAGATAAATGAAGATTGAAAGAAGTTAAAGTATGCTTGGGCTAATAGGCATGGTCACGATCATGCAAAGAGTGTCATGGTTATGATAGAAGACTCCTCCCTTGGGTCATGATCATGACGCAAGGGTTTTATCTTTGGTCAAGATCTAGCATCGAGTGTCTTGATTATGAAAAGAGGTTTTTATGTTATGTCACAATTATGACACCCCTATCACGATCGTGACAAACATTTGCCAAACACAAGGGTTTCCATTTGTTTCGATGTTTGGTGGGCATTTTTCGGACAATGTTACCTAGGTAAGCCCTAAACATAACCATAGGTCACTCATTTGCTATAAATGAACATTAAGAGACCTAAAAAATGGGCCACCATTTTACAAATTGGGGAAAAAGCGAGGATGATCAAGAAGGGAGCAAGAAGATCAACAACTTTCTAGTAAACTATGAAACAATCTAACTCAAGTTTTTCTTCTTCCTTTATTTATTTGTTCTTGACTTATTTTGTGACTTGAACAATTTTGATTTTAATGCAATCTTTTCGGTATTGTGATATTCATGTTTGCCTATATTTCAACAATAAATAGAGAGAATGAGTCAAAAGTAATCTAATTAGGTTGGGTAATAAGAGTTAATAAACTAACAAGTCACGCAAATATAAAATTGATATTCATATAAAGATAGATCGTATTTAAGAACTCGATTATCTAATAGATTGTTTAGGAACTAGTTGAAAATATTAGGTTTTTTTTTTCTTAATCGAGAGATTGCAAATCTTGAATTTCATTATCAATTAATGATGTTTAATTGGGGTTAAATGATTAGGTCTTAAAAGAGAATAATCAAACCGTTCTCAAATATAGGATCGACACTAAATTGAATCAAAAGTTGTTATAGAAGCAAAATAACGATAGAATGAATCCTAGAATTTCATATTTAATCATTCTTGTTTTATTGTTACAACTAAATTGTTAAGTGCTTAACTGCTCAATTTCATTTGACTGTTTTAAATTCTTATCATTCATTTTGGTTAAAACCATTTTTTCACTACCTTATACAAAGTCAGGTTCATTTAGTTTTGGCTAATTCCTCATGGGATCAATACATCAATTACTAGAAGTTTACAATTTGCACACTTATGGATACTGAGGTTTTTATATTAGGTAAAACTTGCACAATAATGAAAACCTTATATAAACTTGCACAATAATGAAAACCTTATATATTACAAGGTACTTCTTAAACAAAGTTTCCATCACCTTATTGCAAAAATTCATTCCATTATCACTTATGATTATTCTTAGTATCCCAAGCCTAGAAAAGATATTAGACTTAACAGAAATTGTAGCAACTTTAGCATAATTAGCCTTAATAGATTTAATTTCCACCCACTTAGAAACATAATGAACTATAAGTAAAATATAATAAAAACCAAAAGACATAGGAAATGGTCATATGAAATCAATACCAAAAACATTAAAGATTTCATAAAAAAGAATAAGGGTTTATGGTTTTTTATTTCTATGGGATAAGTTACCTATCAGTTGGCACCCATCACATTACTTGAAAAAGATATATGCATCTTTAGACAATGAAGGCTAGAAAAAATCACTCTCTAAAGCCTTATAGGTAGTCCCTTTTGCTTTAAAGTGCCCTCCACAAGCATAAGAGTGATAAAAGGTAGAAATAGAAAGAGTCCTACACTCGATAAAACACCATCATATCATTTGGTCTGTATAACGTCTCCAAAGATAGGATCATCCTATAATAGTACTTAACTTCAATCTTCTACTTGTCCCTTTAAGCCTTTGAAAAAATTATTATTAATTACAAAAATTTACAATATCTATATACCATGTAGGTGTTAAATTGGGAAAAGATAATTATCACCTAGAAATGTTTCTCTCAATAAGACATCATCTTCTTTTGAGACCAAGCACCTGAGGAGATCAACAACCACATTCTTTTCCCCTTCTTGACTTTCTAATCAAATTCCAAAAGGAGGAGAATCTATTTGATTAACCTCAAATTTGCTTCTTTCTTAGTGAGCAATTACTCAAGGCTGTATAGTTAAAATAAACAATAACTGATGGGGATTTAAATACTGATCGATTAGCTCCAGATGATGTTAACAAATTTTCTCGAGATCTAGTGCAAGGAATTAGAGGTCCAATGACTAGAGTAAGAACAAAACGAAAGAAAGAAGCTTTGTAACGATTAATCATGGAGATGTAAGAAACAGAGTTTGTTATTGAAGGTGCTAAGGCATTACCAAGATTAATTACTTATCATCAAGCACAAGATGTTGGACAAGACTTAATACATAGTAAAGCAAGCTTAGAATTTAAGATACAAGATTGATCATCATGCTTGGGTTTGAAGGAAGCCCAATATGCTTAATTAAGATGCATGCAATAAGTGGGTTGGTTATCTTTATTTAATTAAGCCCAAATTTATGTTTTTTGAGTGAATAAGGCCTTATTAAGACTTGTTCCTCAATAATTTCGTTCATATCTTGATAAATCAGATTGTTAACTTCATGTTGGAGATATTCACATTCAAGACTGATTTGTATCCTCAAATTAAGGATTCCTTTTTTTTATTTAGGTCTTTCCTACTTAGGTATGAACTAGGAATAGGTACGAAAAGATTAGGATATTATATGCCTATTTAAAGGGACATCTGATGTATTACTAGTTAATCATCATTATAAAAAAATTGAGTTATTTTTCATTAAGCTTTGCTTGTTCTTTTATGTTCTTGATGAAATACAAATCTGACTCATCAAGGGAGTGATTGATAAATGTAAATTGCATTGTGTTTTAGGGCTTCGTGTGATAGGTGTTTAGCTGTTAATTTGATCATTTAGTATGTGTTTATGTTAGAATTGTGTTAGTTTGTTATTTTAAGGGTTAGTACAAGCTTTTGAGCTTAAATATTATGTTTTTGAGCTACCTTGATGTGCTTGATAGTTTTTCAAGGTCAACATTGAAGAACAAAGCAAATTTGGAAGCAATGGGGCCAAAACAATAGCCCAGCCCATGGTCGTGAAAGAAGCGTCAAAGTTGGACCATAATCGTGGGCCATGATCATGGCCTACATGCTAATCATGACAACAGTCTAAGACATGGCCCACAATCATGGCCTACATGCTATGATCATGATAGAAGGCTTGGATGAGGGCCACAATCATGGCCGGTAGGGCCATAATCGTGGCTTGCATCAGGTAGACATGCAAGCACTCAAGAAAGTAAAGTTTTGAGGGATTTTTTGGACCTTTCAAACCCCAAAAAAATCCTAGGGTTACCTAAAACACAAGAGGATATTTAAAGAACAAGACAAAGAGGCAGGAGGAGCTTTTACATCAGCAACCTTTAAGAAACCCTAGAGAGAAGAGGAGATGAAACTGACTTGACATACTGCCTAAATAAGGAGTTTTCTGATGTCGCTACCTCCCATCATCCGTTCATATCATCTGTCCTATTTATTTTCAGTTTTATTATTGCATAGAATTGGAATAATAGGTGATGACAGGATATTTGAATGTTGAGGATGTTTTAAACTGACCTTTTGAGTTTTATACTAGAATTAAAGAAATCTGATTGCTTTATGTTCTATTGGGTTTATCATTATTTAATTCTATGATTACATAATTCGATAGTAAACTAAGAGGGTGAATCGAATGAAAAATGATTAAATTGGACTAATATCAGTTAGTAGATTTAATAGAAATTAGAATTAAATCAAATTGGTAAATTGTGTAAAGAGAGATCTTGCAAAGGTGTTGGCCCCCGAATTATTTTCATTCAATTAAGTATGATATTTTATGGAATAAGCATGGAATTTGAATTTTTTTGCATAGAATGAATAGAGTTGTGAAGCCTGATTTAAATAAATTATAAGGTCATCATAGAACTATTGTTAGAGTTTAATTATTTATTTGAATGTTAGTAGGATTTTATTTCACTAGTTAGTGAAATTAATGCATTAAGAATGAATTGAGGGCATTTTTGGCATGTCACTTAAGTTCATCGACCAATAAGCATTAAAGGAAGTGCAAAGTGGACTTTTAGCACTCATTAAGGGTAAAATGGGAGGTGGAAAATGTTGTCTTGTGAATTGGAAGACCGAAAATGCAAATTGAAGGATAGAAGAGTGAAAAAGTGAAAAAGAGAAAGAAAGGAGAGAGACTCGTCCATGAGAGAAAAGAGAGAGATGCAAGCTAGGGTTTCATTTTTTCTTAGCTTTTAAGAGTGATTTTGAGGGTGTTCAAGACGAGAAAAAGAAAGAGGAAGAGAAGAGCTCCCGTTTGAGCCAAACATCTCTTTGTTTGGTGAAGATTCAAGGTAAGCCCGTTTTTAATATTTTGGATTTTTGGAAGGGTTTTAGCTCATGAAGCTTAGGAAATGTATGGGTTTAAATATTCTAGAATAAATTTTAGTGAATATGCTTGTTGGGTTATCAATTTGAATTCCTACTGAATTGGAATTTTGCCAATGCTGAAGGAAATCAAGTAAGACAAGAGGAGCAAGAGGAGGGGCAATTTTAAGCAAGTTTATAAGCAAGGAATTAAGGAGGGTTACTTGTTTATAGTTGAGTTAACAAGCCATGACAAATTTTCCTAATCAATAGATTTGAATGATTTTTAATTGCTTTATAAATATTGCATTTGTTGCATGTTGAATGATTCAAGTATTTGCTATATATTTGGTACTTGAATCTTGATGATGATTTATGAAATGATGATGGAAATTGTATTTGAAAAAATACCAAGTTTATGAAAATGATGATTCTGAAATGTGCAAGATGTTATAAATATGAAATTCATGTTTGTGTGGGTTTGAGGTAGCCCATTCTCTTATGTCACGTGCATGTTGACTCTGATAAAGGCTTCTCCTGCTTGCCCGCTAATGGCATAGAGCTCCGTGATGAACTCCCTCATGTTTACAACTATGCAAAACCACTATGTGGGATTGTGTTAGTTCGTTCTGTTCACGACTACATATGATCATTGCATGGGAAAGTGTTAGCTCGTTCTGTTTATGGACCTCCTAAGCCATTTTGATGTGCTTATCTGTTGACAAGTTTATTGAATGTATGACTTGGCTTACTTATAAAGTGTTTGATAAATTGAGAATTTGGCAAATACATGTTTTATAGTTGCAAAGCATTTTATTGCGGAAATGGATATTTTCAATGGTTTTGCTTGTTTCTCCACTATAAACTTGTTACCCATGAGCTTTTTAGCTCACCCCCCTCCATGCCCATCTCCAGTTGAAAAGCAAGAGATCAAGTAGGAGAGAATCAAGGCCTCACTCCAAGATTGCATAATTTTTGTATTTTAGTTAGTATAGGAAAAACTCAAGGCCTTAGCCGCATTTTAAGTATCACTCTCATTTGTATTGTTGTATTTTGGATTATGAGATCAATGATGTTTTTAGGTCTTGAAATGCCCATTAAAGAATAAAACTCTTTACTTTTGCTGTTAATGAAATATATGCATTTTCTCTTCATGAATTTCCAAGTTTTCACATTTCAATTCCAAGCATTCCTAGGGGTAGAAACCTGTGATTTGAATTTAGGGAAAAATCTGTATTAATCTAGGCTCTTTTGGATCAAGTTGTCTTCTGGGAAGTTGTAGTATATCCTTTTAACTTTCCAATGATATAGAGTTTGTAAATTTTAGAGATCGGACTTGAAAGATATGATTATTACAAGTTAGTGATGCTGTATAGGGTGTATGTAGGGCACTTTATAGTTTTTCTACTTTGATCTAATAGAACAAGAGTAATATGGTGTCTTGAAATTGGAAGAAGTAATTTCATAATTACTATGGTGTCTTGAAATGGGAAGAAGTAATGTCACAATTACTATGGTGTCTTGAAATGGGAAGAAGTAGTGTGAAAAGTTAGAGATGAAATGAACATTATAAATGGGGTTAAACATGTGCAGAAATTTATGATGAATGTGTATCAGTTAAATGATTGTGTTTTTGGGACGATGACCAAACATAGATGATGAATTGATTTTAAATGATATTGAGCTGAAATGCAAGTGATAATGAAGGAAAATGATGAGGAAAATGAGTTAGAAATGATAGATAAGCACAAGATGAATCATAGGTAACTTGTAGGAGTTGTAAATATGGAATTCCCGTAAACATCCGCTGGGCAAACTTGATGTCCACTAGGCAAACCTTCTCTGGTATTTTAGTGTCCCAGCTCAATTCATGTCCATTTGAAGGGATGTATGTCCGCTGAGTGGACCTTCTTAGGACAACTTTATAAACGTGCAAATTTTGACCCTCTAGACAGCAAAAATCTCTCTTCAGGGTCAGCACAGAAGTTGTAGAACTTGAAGACCTCTTCAAAACCGAGCTTAAATGGCCTTAATCCGACATCCATAGTGAAAGTTATGCATAGTCACAATTCTTGTACACTTATGAATTGTGGGCTTATCAATGTTTTTCTATGATACATTTAGGCCCGAATGGAGGTTAAAATGTATGTAGTTTGATGTGAGAATAAGAGAGAAAACTGAGTGATTTGTTTAAGGTGACGGTTGAGGATATAAATATAAGAATGCATTGTCGTATATCAAGTGTTCAATTATAGAGATTTTGGGTTGTTATGAGAATAAAGATTAGCCTAAGTTGGCTAATGAGATTCTATAAAAAGGACCCTACAAAGTAAGCGCTCATGTATGACTCTGAATTTAGACTCCAAAAATGGGGCCTAACAATATGTTTCTGATAGTTTATTAGAGAACTTCATAACTAATTAAAGTTTTGGAACTTCAGAACCAATTATGATTTAGGGTTAATGGTTATAACTCGAAAGAGAGCAATCAACCCTAGGATCGTCTAAACAAATGCAAAGTTTAAACCTGACATGAAATGTCAACTAAAGATTTTAAATGGTTTTAAATTGAAGGAGTGAGTATGCTGCCTCGAAGGAGAACTCAAGGAGCTATAGCTTGATCTCGCTCTTGCTTACGAAATATAGATGAATCACATGTCCCACAAGATACAGGGACACACTCTGCTTTTGATTTTAAGGCACCTAGTGTGCAATGTGAGGTGCCACTACCTCCTCCTCCTATGCCCTAAGTAAACCCCATGGATCCACATTTCTTTCAAGCCTTTGGTCAGGCTTTCACGTATGCTATTGGCCAAGTGCCACAAATTCTAGTGTAAGCTCTAGTGGAGAGGTGCAGACAGTATGATAAGCTCTGCAAGTATAGGGCTATAGACTTTACTAGGACTACAAATCCTGAAGAGGCTAAAGCATGGATGAAAAGGACAGAGAGAGTTTTGCTTTAGATGAAGTGCTCTGATGAAGATAAACTGGATTATACAATGAGCTTGCTATAAAAGGCAGCACTCCATTAGTGGGAATCAGTACCCCCTAGTCAGGTCATACCATCGGTGTTGTCATAAAGAAATTTTCTGGAAGACTTTCGGAAGAAATATTTATTGAAAGTCTATGTCCAAGATAAGGCAAGAGAATTCCTAAATCTCATGCAGAGGGACATAAGAGTGAGTGAATATGAGCTGAAGTTCACCAAACTTTCAAGGTATATGGCTAACAATGTTAAGAATGAGGAGCATAAGTGTCGTAAGTTTGAGGGAAGACTTCAATTAGGGATCAACGAGAGAGTATTGATCCATAACTTTTGTGACTACCAGATGTTGGTAGATGCTGCACTCCAAGCTGAGAAACTGGACAACATAAAGTAAGAAGTAACAGGAAGAGGAAGAACTGGGAACAGTCTTCCAAGAAGGGAATGAGTGCCACAAAGCCTGGGAGGAGTATAAGAACTTTCCACATACAGAGTGAACTGGGAAGTAATGGCTCTACTAAGAACAAGCAAGCCAAGACAGTTTCAATGCAAGCCCCAACTGTAGGAGGCAACAGAAGGATGGAGAGGAGTAGATATATGAACCCCCAATGTGGGCATTGTGGGAAGTTTCACAGAGGATAGTGCTTTAAGTTACTTAGAGTATGTTTTCGATATGGAGAGAAGGGACACATGGTCAACGAATGTCCCCAACCATCAAGGCAGTATGGGTCACAAATGTAAGTCCCAAAGAGAGCTGAAATAGTAGGAACCAGGCCAGCCACTGAGGCAATATGGGAAGTTTCGGAGCGGTAAAGAAGGTTATTCCTCTAAGAAGGCCAAGGGGTCAGGCACAAGCAAGGGTGTTTTCAATGACCAGAGATGAAGCTACATTCGTATCTGAAGTTTTTATATGTATGGCTCAGTTATTTGATTCAAAAGTATATTTATTGATTGTATACTAGCTCCACACATTCTTTTGTTTCTGCAAGCATGACATTACATGCTGTTATTTTGGTGCCATTGGATAGTCCATTGATTGTTAGTACTCCTGTAGGGAGTAATGTGATAATAACTCAATCATATAGAGATTGTGAACTCTTTATTGATGGTGCTAGACTGGTAGTTGACTTAATGCCTTTAGATTTAAAGGGCTTAGATATGATACTTGGAATGGATACCTTGGAGAAATATCATGCCAAGTTAGACTGCAGTCTCAAAGAGGTAGAATTTGATCTTGGTAAGGGTAAGAAGGTGACTTTTAAGGGAGATAGAAAAAGACCATCACTAAGAATTATTTCAACTTTGTTAGCTGACAGGATGCTGAGAAAAGGGTGTAAAGCCTTCTTAGCACACGTTATGCACACCAAGATAGACGAAGGAAAATTAGAAGATGTTCCAATTGGGAGGAAATTTCCAGACGTGTTTCCAGAGGATTCACTTGGGTTCCCCCAGTAAGGGAAATTGAATTCGCCATTG
>JAOSBN010000008.1:37400933-37430310 GCA_027563595.1 Erythroxylum suave | reverse complement strand
TTACAAAACATCAATTAAAATCAAAACAAAAACTAAATCAACTCCATTCCCTGGTAGTAGCACCAAAATTCATGATGTGCACCAAACACACTAAAAAATAAAGTCCAACTCTATACAACTAAATTTATAGTAATGACGAGAAATGATTTTATATATAGATAATGTGTGACTAATTTTTATAATGAACTAATCAATGTAATATGACTAGAGGGTTTTGGATGAATTCAATTGATGCAATTAAATAAATTAAACTATGAAAGACAAATTAAATAAATCAATATAAAATTTTGAGGAGTAATCATTAAACTAAAATCTAGTTCTAATTAAATCTCAACCTTTAACTGAATATGCATAATTAATTATATCATTTTTCTTGCATGGTATTTTGAAACTATCAATTATGGATTAACAACAAGCTTTGTTGATCCCAGTTTTCCTTTAGATTGTAAGTAATTAAAACAAGCTCTTTAATTAGTTAAATAGCCCAGAATAAATTCTCTTAATTTACTATGGTAACTACCTGAAGGATTAAGAGACTCTAACAAAAAATCTCACAAGCTCAAATCATTTAACTTATAATATTTCATCCCTGATGATGCACAATCACTAGTTTAATATAGTTAAATCAGATTAACAATAAATACGCATTATAATCATGATTATGGTATTAAATTCATATATGAATGATCTAGTAGGCCCTATATAAATCGTTCGTAAATAATTCATCAACCTTAAACACAAAATAATATAGTCAATTCCAAAAGAGAGTTAAAAACAATATCGTTAAGATTAATTAATTCCTAAACATGTTAATTGTCTTAGTATCCCATTTGAACTAGAAAGAGGAAGATTAACTTCCGATACCTCTTCAAAAGATGAGGAATCTATATCCAAATTATACATAGTCAACTATATGGTGTCTAGGTGATTGTGCATGTTAATTTTCCAAAAATCCTGAAGTTACACATTCTTTAGATACACGACTAAGATTCAGAGTCATGTAACTCACTTATATGGGTGTATTTATCCATAAGGGCATGTAAGGAACAGATATGGTTAAACCAACTTCTTTATGTTTATACATCTTTTTCGTAACTTACATATTCCTATACATAGTCATATAAGTCACAGTGACTCCGATTAAACCATTCTTTGTCTTGTTCTCACCCTAATGCATCTAATTTTTGTTCTATGAAGGTAAATAGGACTGAACATTGGTATAACTACCCCAAAGATATGAATTTAGATCATTTTGGTTCTTTTTTCCCTATCTTATGCCTAAACCAAAATAAGTATCTTAGATGCAATGTAAACATTAGTTACTAAGCCTTAGGGAAAAGAATAATTAATTAGTCAAGCATTTATTAATGACTTTCTGATTTTTGAACAAGTGAAGCTCATGGTCATATAACTGACTACTTCTAATCTAGATACCCTAATTATAAAGTATAAAAGGCAAGTATGAAGGCAGGTTAATTGGGATATACAGAAGGGACATTCATAGATGTCATTTTTACTTTTTAGGTGTGGGCTTTCCAGAGCTATGAGTGTTTGATCTCTCCCTTCTTGTTTAAGGGGATATCGAAACCTAATAACATATTTATGCATTAGTCAATTATATTAATGTTATTTCTTTCTGTCTTGAAAATTGACTGTGTTATTTTTTGTATAAAATTTATGATTTTTGCTTGAATGATTTGGATAAAGCTTGTTGGATCATTCATGTATAAATTTACTACTATAATGACTACAATACTAAATTATTATTAATATAATTCATTAGTGGATAACTAATAATTATGCATCACAACAAATAACATATCATAAGTTAAATAATTTTAGCTTGCATGACTATTACTTAGATTATTTTATTTTCCTCATTTTTAAACATATTGTTGCACTAAATCTAGAGAGCTTATCTAGGTTTTCTGACAGTTATATATAATTAGAAAACTTATTTTAATTAGTTACAATATAGGGGAATACTAGTAATAATAGAGTTTATTATTACTCTATGGTGAATGACTTCAAAATAAGGGACAAAAACATTACATTTGATTATGCATGTTTATATAAGGGTGGAGATTGAATCGAGAACTAAGCTTTAATCCATTGATTATTTTATGAATTTCATTTTTCAAATTTAATTTGTTTTTATGGTTTAATTTTGTTTAACTATAAAAAAACATCCTAATAAAAATCTTGATAATATTTGGAGTATGGGGAGATCCAACAATACTTAGTTTTATCCCTAACTGATAAATAGGTAATTTAATTTAATTAATTACAATAATTAAATTTCAAATCCCCATTGTATTACACTGATTAGTTTGATATAAAAATTAGACAAGCACTCTCTGTAGATACGATCCATTGTTACTGTTACTATATGTTTATGTTATAAATTTCGTTTAAAATTTTTAGTGCATTCATGATCGTGGTTAGCAGCTTTCCACCAGTTTTGATTTTTCCTTTCTTTGTTCTTTTTCCAATCTTTTCAATTTCACTTCTTAATTCTTCTGTGCTCCTTATCACCTCTCTTTTCCTACTTGATCATTTATCTATGTTATTCTGAAATCCTATTCCTTCTCAATTTTATTTGAAAACAAAAACAAATATAAACCTAACTACAAAATTCAAACCTCCTAACAAAAACAATAAAAGAAAGCAATTTTTCCATAAGTTGCATCCCATGTAATGCTTCTTTTAACGTCAGTAGCTTGATGCTCCTTTAAGCTCATGGTGGCTTGAATCCACTTCGCAATGGTAGCGTAATCATTAATCTTAAAATTTGCACTTGAGCTACCATACTACAGTTCCCACCTTCCTTACAATTCTCTTGTCCTCGCTTTCTTCTTCGCAAGTGCTTCTTCCTGAAAACATTCCCAGGATCCTCGATACCCTCCCATTCTCTTCGAGGTTCCGGTTCCTTGATATCCACTAGAGGTGAAGGTGATCTATTCTCTCTTTTAGACACTTTGAAGGTCAAATTCTCTTTTCCTATCCTTAGAGTTAATTTGCCTTCGTCAATATCAATGATTAAACACACAGTGGCTAAAAACAGTCATCCAAGAACTATCGGGTTGTCCCCATCTTCACTAATGTCCAGTATGTAGAAGTCTGTTGGAAAGGTATGTTTATCAACTTTTACTAGCACATCCTTTATAATAATCATCAGTTTATACATTGTTCTACGGTCATCCTTACCAGAAACTTGGTAGGTGCTAACTCTTTTAACCCTAGTTTCAGACTAAAAGTGTAGGACATCATGTTTATACTCGCACCTAAATCTAAGATTCCCTATCTATGATGATTCTATTGATGCTATACAGGATGAAAAAGTCCTATGGGTCCTCCTTCTTTTACATGATGTTGGGGTATTTTTCTAATACCTGCTCCTTAACCTTCTTTTTGACAGATTCCTTTAATTTGAGATTTGCTTTTAGTTGTTCTGTCACTTCCTTGACCTTGTTTTTTGCAATTTCCTGTAAATTCCTTACGACCTTCTTTGCATATAACTCCTACTGCTGCATAATAGGGAATGAAAATATATGTCGAGTTGCCTTGAGTGACTTGATCATGCGCTCACTTGAAAGGTCTTCTTTACCTGTTTGACTTTCTGCTTCATCTTCTCCTCCCTTCAACTTCTCAAGCTCCTCATCCTGGATTTTGTTGATTGCCATGATCCTTTCTTTCATATTAGACTCAGTGTTTCTTGGAAGAGTTTCAACATTCTGAGTAGATATTGCTTCTGTGAGTTGGCCTACTTTAACTTCTAGATTATGTATAGACAAGGCATGGTTCTTCATAACTTGCTCGAATTTGCTCTCGAGTCTCCAATGTGCATCCTTTATACCTCTAATCTTATCCAAAATCTTGTCTAATTTTGATTCCATCGAGCTTGCTTTATCTTGCTGAAAGTCTGATTGCTCCTGAGGCCTAAACTGTCAAAAAATTTTGTTTGACCAGTAGAAGTTTGGGTGATTCTTCCACCTAGGGTTGTAAGTTTTGGAGTAGGGACTATTACCCTCTCCTCGTCCATATTATGCCTCCATATAATTTTGGGTGATTCTTCCACCCAGGGTTGTAAGTATTAGAGTAAGGATTATTACCCCCTCCTCGTCCATATTGTGCCCCCACATAATTCACTTACTCCTAACTATCCTTCTTCATCAAATAACATTCCATAGTATCATAATCTTTCTAGCCATAGAGCTCACACTTTAATTGTATGGCCTTCACCTGAATTGAGGACGACACCTTCATGTTGTTAAGTTGTCGCGTCAGGTTGTCGATGTTCTCTTGTATCTCTATCATTTGATTGACTACAGGAATTCCCTTCTGCTCTTCGAAAGTAGACAGTTGCCTACCCCACTCATTTTTTCATAAGCAGTTGTTGCTTACCATCTTCTCTATCAACTCCTCTAGTTCATCAACAGTCTTTCGTATCAAGGATCCTCCTGAAGCTACATCAATTGTGCCTCTTATAGGTTCACTCGATTATAGAAAGTCTACAATAAGAATTCCTTGGGTAGGTTATGGTGTGGGCACTTTCATTGCAGGTCCTTATATCTTTCTCATACTTTATAGAAAGATTCCTTATCACCTTGCTGGAAATTGGTAATTTCCTTAATAATCTTTGTCATCTTTATCAAAGGAAAATATTTATCTAGGAAGGCACGAACCAACTGGTCCTACATCATGATGTTGGTTGGGCTCATAGAATGATACCAAGCCTTTGCTCTATCTCTAAGGGTAAAAGGAAACAGTCTGATTCGGACTGCATCTTCTGACATCTGATGATACTAAAAAGTATCATAGATCTCAAGGAATTGACTATGTGTACATTCAGGTCCTCGTTTTCCAATTCATAGAATTGCACATTCTGCTAAAACAAATTGAAGAGGGCTGGCTAATCTCGAACAAAGCTGCTTTAACCGGTGACCTAGCCACTCCTTGGTTCACAATGTTAAACCTCGACCTTATGAAGTCCATCAAGGTCCTCTATTGCCATCCTTGGTTAGCACCATGGTTCATGTTTTTTTGGAACTCCTCAGCCACTATTGATTTTCCAATATCTTCTTCTTCTTCTTGCCAAGCTTTCCTAAGGGTTCGTTCTAATCTTATGATACCTAAATCTAAAGTCTATGCTACATGACTCGACCCTCTCGTGACTCTTGTGTTCATACAAGAGCATGATTTCTAAAATAAGAATAAAAAATGAAAACCACAATTAAAAATAAAATTTATATAAGGCCTTAAACTATAGAACTAAATTATCACTTCCTTGGTAATAGCACAAAAACTTAATCGATGGTTTACATATGCTAAGTTTTACTATTTTTAACCTTGATAATACAACAAGCACACGGTTCGTTTGCATAATACCTAAGGTATCAATCCCACAAAGAGGGTTAATCTAGTCCTAAAATCTAAGGTCAAAACTATTAAATGAATCTTAAACAGAGAATGAAAATAAACACAATAACTAAGTAAATCAGCTGAACCCAATCAATTAACAGAGCAATAATTGACAATTAACACTTAAAGAAAATAATCAACTGATAAAAATTAATGGAAACTGATTGAATTTTTGAATAATGATAGCACACCCTAGAATTCAACATAGTCAGTTAACCGAAAGAGAGAAAGGGGAAATTATCTATATTTAATGCTACCTTGGGTCAATTACTCTCTCTCAAGTTATAATTGAGCCCTAAAGAATAAACCCTAATCAGATTATGGAACGTTATAATCTCTTAATTAACAACTAATCCAAAACCTAATCAGTTTTTAAGTTTTCTAATAAATAATTGGAAACCTATACGTGATCTCTCTATATAAAATTTACCAACTTGATTTAATTTTGAATCTGTTAAATTACCTAACTCTTATTAACCTAATTTAATTGTTTTCTTTCGACTCATCCTCTTAGTTTATTATCAAGATATGGAGTGCAAATCAAACTACAATTAATTCAATAAAAACATAAAACGATCAGATTTCATTAAATCAACAATAAAATTCCAAAGGTTAGTATAGAACGTTAATCACAATTCAATTTCTATCATCAAACTATATATCCCAATTCTATAGCCAAATAAAACTAAAATACATAGGAAATAGAACTCGAATAGATGATGGGAGGTCATGACTTCAGAAAGCTCTTTATTCCAATAAGCATATTGAATCTGATCTCTCCTCTTTCTCTCTCTCAAAGTTTTCTCTCCTTAGGGTTTCATAGTAGTGGTTGATCAAACCTCCCTTCTTTGTATTTTTAATGTCCTTTAAATACCTTGGCAGTCGTAGGGTTGATTCGAGGTCAAAACAGTCTGAAAAGTCCCTCAAAACTTTTCGTTTTCAACTGTTTTTGTGTCTGTCCAATGCAGGCCACGATCTTGGCCTTGCTTGCCACGATCATAGCTTGTGGCCAGCATTTACCCTTCTCTGGCACGATTATGGCTTAAGTGCCATAATTGTGTCCTGGTTTAGACCTCTCTATCATGATCATGGCTCAAGTGCCATGATCGTGGCCTAAGGTATCCTAGCTCACATCTTTCTGTCACGATCATAGGTCGTGGTTTTGGCTTAAAAGTCCTCAAAACTTCTCCATTCTTCGACGTTGACCCTAAAACACTAATAAACACATCAAGGTACCTCAAAAACATAACATTTAAGCATAAAGTCTTATACTAACCCATAAAAACATGTAAACACATAAATTAACACAATCCTAACCTAAATACACACTAAACACTCAATTTAACATTTAATACATAATAAATTAAACTCTAAAACATGATGCAAATCACAACTATTAGTGTTTTAGTTCAATCCCTTATGAAGAAATGTCGTTAGCCTATACACTTCTTACAACCAGGAATAGACTCCAAACTAAAAGTCAATGGTATGGCAATACTGATACTACTTGTTTATTTTGTAATATAGCTATTGAGAGCAGGGATCACTTGTTCTTTCAATTTTCTAAATCTAAAGTGATTCATAGTAGAATCTTACACATGTCACCTTATAATTTATGTGGTTACAATTAAGAGAAAAAAATTGAATTGCATCATTTCTAAATCAAAGCAAAGGAAACCCAATGTTGCTCTCTACAAAGCAACATTCACACTTACCATATATACCATAAGGAGAGAGTGAAACAGTCTCAAATTTACTGATAAGAAGGCAGAGAAATACTAGCTTACAGATAAAGTTGTCAACTTATTAGAGCTTGTAATTTCATTTCTAATTTTAGTAAGGCATATGTATTTTCCTTTATCTATTTCTTTAGCTTTGCAAGTTGTAATTAGTTCTCATTACAGGAATATTGATAACCTAAAAGTCATTACGATGTTATTTTAGTTTCATCTATAAATTAATCATTATTCATTTTTTTAGAAAAAGGTTAAAGTTCAATTTCATTATGCCTAAAGGGTAAATTATGGGTAAGTTAGTTATAAAAGAAACATGCTTAAACAAGTTGTTGAATCTAAGTGTTTTTATCATTTCAATGTTTTTAATTTATCAAATGTGATCTCAATATGTATAATAAAAGCAAGTTACAAAATCATTCAACTATTCATGATAACACACATGAAAGAATTAAAAGGGCTTAAAATTATTGAAATTTTGTTATTAGGCTCCAAAGTTGGCAAAAAATGGTTTTATGTGTGTAAATAATATGCAATTTTCATTCAACTTAGCTATCTCATTGACTATTAAAATATGACTTATAAAAACAAATTTATTCTTTCATCCTTTTTCCAACTAATTCAGATCGATATTCAATGATGAAATACAATATTGATGGACAAATTTTAATTGAGTCAAGATATCAATTTATAAGATCTAATAACTAAAATCATAATAAGCTTAAGAAAATCGTTAACCCCTTCCCCACATTTTAATTTTACATTGACCCCAATGTACGTAGTATAAGCATATATTAATAAGTGAGAAAGAGTTCGTACTTTCCTAAGTAAGACTATTTTCTAATTCTAATCCATCCAATATTAGACTAACATCCTTGTAAATCATAAACAAAAAAGGGATAAAAACATTAAAAATAAAAATAACACATAAAATTAATAAACAGAAATATTACTAACTATATATATATAAGAAAATAAGAAACATAATTAAGAAAGGAAAAGCAAGAATATACAAAATCAAATATATCCCTCAGTATATGATCCAAGCTAGTTCAACAAAGGAGGGTCCTCGAGATGGTGATTCTGCACCAGTGGAAGAGCTACTGAAGAAGTACCCTTACCAGATGGCAGAGGTTGGAAATCAATGCCTTGATGGCTCTCCTATCCATAACATTAGCTCTCCCATCCACCTAACTATAGTCTTAAGTTTGCCTAGCCTCTCTAATTGACATACCCACTTTAAAGTTCTGCCAGCTAAAGTCAAAGAGTCTACTAAGTTCCTAAAATCTAGGCTATCAATCTCTCTAATAGTTTGAGTTCACAAAATATAGGCTACCAATTATTTTCAACTGAGCAGGATTTTTTATTCTAGTTATGGGAGCACTAGAACTATTTAACGTTGGTGTTCCACCTCTTGCCTCGAGTGGTAGTGGCAATATTTCCTAATAATTCTATATATTTCAACTGTAGGTCCCTGAATTCTACTGACCATGTATATATACTACGTCACTGCTAGATTAAAGGCCACCATATTACTCATCTATTGCATCGGTGGTAGTTGGTAAAATAAGTCCATCCGTCATGACAGTCTAGTCATATAAGGTCCAACATAGATTGTACTAAACTTATTGTCTTTGCTCTAACACCTGATAAACTGGGCAAGTGTATGCCTCACGTAAATTAGTGTCCTCTCACTCATACCCTACAAATAATACACATCCATGTTCCCAAAGACTCATTAGTTGTCCCCTCGACCACTCAACATATTACTCATTATACAAGGAATGTATATGAGCATGGGATGTTGTAGTGTAGATGCCTTGGGTTTGTTTAGGTCATAATTGTGCTCTGTGCTAATTATCTGCCAGAAGTTTCGAGGAGATAATCCATACAAAAAGTTAGTTTGTAGTGTCAAATAATTTATCATCCCCACTTTCTCCTAGTTGTATAGACCAATTGATGGAAACCCTAAATAGCTCTTCTGGAACATGACTCCCATCATCCAAAACAGGATCATGTTATGTCGATCCCCATCATAGATACCTCTCCTTTTAAAGAATATGAAGAGCATCTTGAATATAAGCTACTTATAAGAGGTCTCCACAATCTTAAAAAGTGAGGACTATGTACCTACGTCAAAAAGGCCTCAAAACTTATTAAACTAAGCCAACTTGCTCTAGCGCCTTCCAATTGATGAATCTACTAGTGTTAAAATTTCTATTCTTAAGACGTTAGTATTGTTCCTATAGGCCTTAACATTGAAAAATATCATTTGCGGCCGCTCTACGGGCTGGGCTATGGTTGAGGAACCTCCTCTATTATATTGTTTCTAAGGGATCTCTTTTTCTCTCCGTGATCTCGTCATTATGCTTGTAACTTAGAATACGTGTGAGAAAATTCCAAATAAATTAAGGGAACACACTTTTCCCCACACTTAAATTTTTTATATATGCTCACTAAGTGATTAAATGTGAAAGAAAATTACAAACAAAAAATTAGACACACAAAAGTAAAGAAAAAATTAACAAAAATAAATAGATAAAAAAACAATTACATAAAATTTAATTAGGAAATTAACTAAAAAATAATTAACCCCAAAATTAAAGTTAGACATATTGTAATTAATAAATTAAGCTAACTTAATTGTTAAATTACAAATTTTAACCTGAAATTTGAAACTAAAAACCTTAATCTCATAATTGCGCAAAATTGATGAAATTAGACATCAAATTCATATAAGAAGTAAAATTACCATGCAATTAAACACAAAATCAATGTTAATTAATGTCAAAAACAACTAACTAACCTAATTTAAAGCCGAAATATTACAATTAAGCACTTAGTTGGCAAAAGTCACTTAATTATGTAATTGAAATTGAATTTTCCCCAAATTTCATGAAATTAGTCAAATTAAATGAGGAAATTAACTAGGTAAAGAAAATAATCAACAATCATAACTAAGCATAAAATCACAAGAAATCTCATAAAACCCTAAAATCTCAATTATAGAGTTTTTAAGCACAAGTGAACTAAATAATGTGAAACACCTAATTAAACATAAATAAACAAGTGAAATTATTAGGATTACTTAGTGTTGATAGATTTTAAGAACAACGCAAAAATTAGGATTGGAGAATGAGAGGGAGATGGTAGTTGTGAGAGAGGGAAGAAGAAAATTAAGAAATCTGAAGAGGTTAAGCCTTTTTAAGGTGTATCACGAACCTACACAATCTGATACATGGCTGCGTATCTGATCATATATGTTACTAAATCACATCTTTTGTAGATTTACTTGATTTGGTACATGGTCATGTATCAAAACGTGTAATTCTACACCAACGTGTTTAGAGAGCTTGTAACTCTCTGTAAACGTCTGCAAATTTAAAATTAGATGTTTAAACATAAAAGTTTTTATGTTAAACATTATAACACATAAACACCATACCCTACACATCAATTACACAAATTCCTACTATTGTGGTGCTTGATTTTCCATCCTAAAACACATAAGAACTTAACGAAATGTTACAATGACATGAAAGTAAAAACAAAACAATATGAAATTAAATTAACTAATTCATGGGTTGCCTCCCATATAGCATTACATCATTAGCTAGATGTAACTTTTATGTTTACCCTCATCTTGGATCTATGATAAGTGAATTACTTCCTTCTGTTTCTCCATATAAGGGTCTTGTAACTTGTAAGGCACATGTTATAATATAATCTTAAGGACATAATTGATTAGATTAATAACACCAATGAACTCTATTAATTCCTATTTTAGTGACAAATTATTTCAAACATTGGGAATAACAAAAATCCATTAATTATCCGTTGATGCAAGTAATTTGTCTGGTAGGAAGTAGAAACCCTCTGTTTTTAAGGTGGCTACCAATGATGTATCAGTAGTTTCCTTATTGGGTTCCTCCACTAGTTCTTCCTCAATTCCCTTTGTCCGTTCTTCTTTTTCTTCTTCCTAGACAAAGGTTTCTGGCTCATCTTGTTCAATTAACTCCTACCACTTCTCTACTTCCTCTTTTTGGATAAATGCTTCATCTTCGTCTTCTTCTTCTAGAAGCTCATTTCCACTCCCTAGGGTGATTGACATTCCAAATTCTTTATGTTATATTTTAGTAGGACTAGGTAAACTCCACAACTTCTCATTAGATAATATCTTCACTAGTTGATCGATCTGATTCACCATATTTTGTATACGAGCCTCTATTTTTTGATGCCCCACATTTGATTCTTAAATAAAACTAGTAATCATATCTTTCAAATTAGCAGTGACCTGCTCGCTTTCCTGAAATGTATCCTCAATCAAGGAATCAACCATCATCTCTTCTTCACTTTGAGACGTTAGGTAGCTCAGATAGTATAAGGTATTATGCTCATCATACCTAGATGAAAAATCTTGCCCCAAATTCACTTTGGCTAGCTATATGCTTGGCAAAGGATTCTATTAGTATATCTTTAATACTTTCTTATTATTGCACTTGTTATACATATTTAGTTGGAGTATAGTCACTGCATTAATATGTGTAAGGTCTACACCACTCTGAATTATATATATTCTCATATGATGAACCTTGAGTTTGCTTTTACTTGTTTAATTATTGCCATATATAAGTTAGTGTATGACATTCATGATAGTAATTATTACTCCCATAAATTTCATAACACAATATAGATATCGGTTGAGCTTCAGAAAATATGTGAGGAAACTACTCTTTTATCATGGTGATGTTATTTGTTGCAAAGATATGATGATGAAGTTAAAATTTAATCCCTAAAGTAAACCAAAACGACACTATCAATGTGAAGAAGTTTAAAAGATAACTAAATGAATAAGTCAAGCATATAACAAGTTACAATAAAAATAAAATAAAATAAACAAAAATAATGGCTAAAATAATAACATCAAGGTTTTCCTAATATTACTATCCCAAAAATAGTGCCAAAAATACTTGATTGAATAATTTTAATTTTTCATTATTTGAATTAACCGCAATTACAAAGCATAGTTGTAGCTAGCACAGGGAAGTACGGGGCAATCCCACAAAGGCATGGATTACTAGTAATTACCTTTCTCCAATTATCTTGCCTACAAATTGAAGGTTAGTTTTTAATAATGAAAATAAAACTTAAACAATTAAAATAAAATAAGAAACAATAATGAACCGAGAGCAAATGAAATCGCTTAGCAAACCCTGTATTAAAGATTAATGTCTAGGTGATGAATGCCCTTAAAACAATTAAATAATTAAACTTTTATCATGCAATTATTTTATTGACTATTAGATTGTGAAAATTCCTATCTTATGTTAATAACTCTCTCTAGACTACATACAACTAATCTATAGGGTGATTAACTAAATTCTTTTTGGTTAAAGTTCCTAGGAAAGTATTATCAGTTTATGACTTTTGTTATTGAGTCTAACCTAATCTAAAGGATTTATGTTGGCCTATCTCTGGGTTTGCGGTCAACCCCTTTCAATTATAGTAAATTTATTATACACAGGATTTCTTAATCTCTATGTTATGAAATCAAATTATTTACTAATATTCCAAATCTACTAGAACATACATAAAACATATAATTGAATCAAAATAATTACATTAAATAAAAAATCAAGACATATTGTTATCCCAAATAGGGTTCATCACACCTAAACATTAAAAATAGTTTAGTTACATATAATATAAAACAATATCAAAGATAAATAGGAAGAAAAACAAATAGAAAAAAAGAATCATAATTTATATCTCCCTTTCTCTTTTATTAAATGTTCTTGCAAGTTTGAGGTTTGATATTGTAATCTATTACATCTTCTATTTCTTTCCATTCCATACATCTTCGGATTAATATTGTCTACTTTGTAAGCTTATTATGTCTAGAATCAACTCCAAAAGTCTACTCCTTTAATTTGCCTTCACTAACATATTTTGATATTAAATTTTAGGGTTTCTGGGAAATACATGGTGTAATACACAGATGTGTACTAGACTGTGCACAATCCAAAATCTTCAAAAAAATTTATTTTGTATAGGCTATGAAACTTACATGAGCATAGACATGGTCGTGTATCTCTTAATTGCTTCATGACTTTGTTTTATCCATATTTTTATCTGAATTCTTCTCCGTTTGGTCCATGAAGGCAATTATAACTTATAAATGCACTTGGAGTGAATTAAGTACCAAAAATAAAATAAAATTACAAAATATCAAACAAAACAAATCAAATGTGGGTGTATAAATATAGTCAACTTTTACATCTATTATAAGCTAATTATTGACTATTCCCAAGTAAATTGAATATCGTGGTTCCAATTTGTATCGTTGATCCATGCATATGTTTAGATTCCTTGCTAATGCTTATGGTTTTAGTCCTTCTTACCTGTCAATCCTTACCTTCATCCTCAGTCCCATTATAGCTTAAAATATAGTCATTTTAACTTGTTTATGTATATACTCTATATGGTGGAGATTTGGTGTATAAGCAAGCAAATTATAGAGTATTTACACTAGAAGAACTTGATTGAAATTGTAAAGAAATAAACATATAAGTGGTATAAGTGGTAACCATGAGGAGAATTAAAAAAACTTCATACATGCTTCAGAATGAGATTATCTTAATTTATCTTTTTTGTACTTCCTTGTGAAGTTTAATTGTTGTATGTTGCCAATTTAATATTGAATGATTTGCATCTTAAGCTATATATACTCTTTAAATTCATGAGAAGGGGATTAATGGAACCATTTTGTTTATCTTGTTTTATTGGTTTATTTTAACCATGTTTTACTTAAGCCTAATAAAGATGAGTGTTGAGGAATTTAGTAGAACTTTTAGATATAGTTATTTTAAGTATTAATTCCCTTTTATTGTGTGCAATTTTTTTGTTAAATATAAGGGATTTGCTTATCTTTTGCATCTAGGTATTCTTTGGTAGATTTAAAGACAAAAGAAATCAATAAGCCATAAATTAATATACATCTATAGTAATAAACGAAAATAGAGAGTAGTATTCATGACAACTAGACATGGGCACATTCAGTAGCATCTATAGTTTCCAGAATTCATATTTCCAGCCAAATGTTTTAGGATTTTTAAATCTTATTTTGACTAAGCTCGGAGACAAATCTATGGTTTACTATTTTTTGGAACAAAGAATTACAACAAAAAGTTATCAATAATAATAAAAACTTAGTGTAATTTAATTATTTAAGCAACTTAGGATAGAGGAGAAGAACATGAATTTTCTTTAGTTTTTCCATATTCACCACAAATTTTCTATTCTTCTTTTTCTTCAATAAATGTTGGTAGAAACTAAGGCCTTTAGTAGCTAAGTTTCTTTACTTTGGATGAAGGGAAATAAAGCCTTAGAATTTTGATGATTGTGAGATAACTGCGTCTTCATGCCAAATGTTCTATCTATTCACATATTGAACTTCTCTTTTATGCTTATATGTAATATTTATTTCGATTAATCTTTAACGAACATGATTAGTTTATTAATTAAAATAATCAACTATTAGATTAAATATTAAATACATAAAAATTCAATCCATTTAATCTTTATTATGAATATGGGTTTTTAATTTGTTGTAATATGAATTAGTAGCTCTTATAAAGAACATATAACTAGATTAAATGCAACATAGATGTTGTGTTATCTTGATTTGTTGTTCCTTTTTCTTAAAGCTATTAGTTAATTAAATTTTGAAATGTATCTAAAGTTATTAAACAATAAGGGTTAATTATATTACATGTTTTTTATTAGCTGATCATAAGGAAAGACAAGTATTAAGTACCATAACAAATATGTGATTGATAAAATAATTTTCTTTTGAATTAATGACAAATTGTAGTTAATGATGGATGCATTGATAAAATGATTTTCTTTTTAATCAATGATCAATTGTAGTTTCAATAATGGGTGCGATCATAAACTAATGTTAGTTTCTAATTGATCTATTCTAAATGTGCCAATTATGAATTAATTATAAGTGCATAACATAGCTATAGCTACTACCAGTAAGTAAGGGTTGATCCTAAGAAGACAATGATTATTAGTAATTAATATTGTCCTATTATCTGGTCTATGATTTTGATTTTGATTTTGATTTTTAATTAAAGAAATTGAAACTTAAGCAAATAAATAGAATATGCAACAATATTGAATAAAGAAATAAAGAATCACATAGAAAACTATTGATATTGAGAATTAATGTATAGGTTATGAATCCTCCTAAAAACCCTTAACTAGTTGATTTTTAATTATGAAAATTTTTATTGGTTATTACATTGTGAAAATTCCTATGGTATGCTAATAGCTCTCTCATGTCTAATAACATCTAATCCTAAGTTTATCAATTAAGTTACTTATCAATTAAGTTACTTAAGTTAAATTTTATAGCAATGCTTTACCGAATTGTGAATTCCACTTTTAGGCTTAACCCTAATGTGGAGGATTTATATCATCCTATTTCTAGGGTTGCAATCAAATCCTTTCAATCATGGTAAATCTATGAAAAAAAGGATTTCTCAATCTTTATATTGTGAAATCAAATTATGTACTAAAATTCAAGATATATTAGAACATATTTTAAATATGTAATTGAATCATAATAGATAAATCAAAATAATTACATTAAATAAAAGAATCAAAACATATTATAGCATAAACATACAGTTCATCTTACCTAGACACTAAATAAATTTGGTTACATATGATAGAAAATGAAATCAAACTTAAATAAAAAGAAAATCGAATAGAAAATGAAGGTTAATAATTCTAAATCTCCCTTTTATCTTATATCGAATATTTTTTACAAGGATGAGGTTTGTTCTTGTATTCCTTTAGATCTTTCAATGATTTCTTCATGTTTTCCACTTCTGTGGATCAAAATGACCCTTTGAGTCACCTATGAAAGTCTCCAAACATCTTTGCAAGTCTCCAAAAGCCTGCTCCTCTATTGTGTTTCCAAACACGTCTTTTTATAGTAAGTTTTAAGGTTCTGGATGATACACGATTTAATACATAGCCAGTACCAGAGTATATATAACCCAAAATACCAAGAATTCGTAATTCCACATGGCTTAAGAGAAGTACATAGGCTACAACACAACCTATATCTGTTCTTTGCTTTAAATTTTTGGTTTAGACCACGTTTTCATTAAAATTCTTCTTCGTTTGATTTGTGAAGGCAATTATAACCTATGAATATAGTTGGAGCAAATTAAGTACCAAATATACTCTAAAACTAAAAAATTTCAAGCAAAAGTATGTCAAATATGGGTTATAAATATGATCAAATATTCATCAATTAAACATTCTCAGACTTAGGCTTGTGCTTGTCTTCAAGTAAACCATAATCAAAATTATAAATCTTACAACATCTACCCTTTATTAATTTTGTTCTGTCCATTTATACTATAAATCATCATATCCTATTGAATTGAATTAACATACAACTAGAGTCAAATTATCCTAAAATTAACTTCCTAAGCAAAATTAGTAGTATTTACTTCAATAATATTGAAATCAAAAGCATGAACCTTTATACCCTCACCAAGATTTCACTCAATACACATAAATGTTTAGGGTGAAAAGTGGTAAAACACTCAACCAATGCATAGTAAAACTCTTACTATAAGCTTTCAATATTATCATATCTCCACCACTTATATACAAACTAGAAATAAAAATCAAAAGTTTTTTATAAATATTGTAATAGGGCTTAGGTATAGTATGATTGGGATAATAAAAGAAGTTAAATTGAAGAAAATTTAGATAAAAATTTTTAAGAAACTTCTTTACAAATACGCAAGCGCTCTTATTGCAACTTTATTGGTACCTTGTACTTGTTCACTGTTTTTTTCTCTTATGCTCATTTTTAAAAAAAAATCAAGTATTCAGTACCACAATTAAATAAACAATGGACCTTCCAAAAATTTTCCAAATTTCAAACAAACAAGTAATGTAAATAACCTTCAGGGTCTAAAATAATTAAAAAGGCTTCAAATAAAAAATTTAGAAAAGGTTAAGATATGGTTTTAATCAATGAAAAAGGCTAAGGCTCAAATTGTTTATTCCTAAAGATAAATTTAAGGCAAGGAAATTATCAAAGAAATAGGCTAACAAAAATTGTTAAATATAAATGTCTTTATTACTTTAATGGTTCTAATTTAACAAATATGGTCATAATATATATAATATAAGCAAGTTCTAGAATCATTCTACTATATATGATAACACACATGAAAAAAAAAGAGCTTAAAAGTTTTTAGGATCTAATTTAGAAGGACTAAGCAAACTCCCCTGCATCTTATCAGCTATTATCTTCCCCAACTTGTCGATCCCAAAAAGATGATTACTATTATCTAGTCTAAGAATTTGATTTTGATTCTTAATTGAAGAAAGTGAAATTGAAGCAAATTAAATAAAATATGCTTAAATAAAGAATAACGAGAAAACTATCGATATCAAGAATTAATGTCTAGGTTATGAATCCCCCTAAAAATTCTTAACTAGTTGATCTTTTATTATGCAATTGTTTATTGACTATTAAACCATGGAAATTCCTATGGCATACTAATATCTCTCTTGATTCTAATAAAAACTAATCCTAAGGTTATCAACCGTATTCCTCAGGTTAAATTTTATAGGATTGCTTTACAAAATTTTGAATTTTGTTATTAGGTTTGACCCAAAGCTCGAGGATTTATATCATCCAATCCCTATAGTTGCAATCAACTCCTTTCAATTATGATAGATTTATTCATACAAGGATTTGTCAATCTCTATATTATGAAATCAATTTATTCACTAATATTTCGGACATATTAGAACACTAACCAATGTGTCATAACACTATTCAAAATAAAATAACTGGACTACTACTGTAGTAGTGGTGAGTCTAGGTCGATCCCACAGGGAGTGTTCAGTTAGCTTATGAAATAAAATGAATTGATGTTTAGGTAATGGGGTGTTTTGGATTTAAGATGAAAATAAAATAAAATAAACCTAATAAAAAATTAAATAATAAATGTGAAAAATAATAAAATTAGGGAATTTGGAAAGGAACCAGTTCTTTGGTTTAATATTGGCCTACACCATAATTAAGCACAATTCATTGATTTATCATTCTTTTATCTCCCTAAGCAATTATCAATCGTAAATTAATAACAAGCTCTGTTAATCCTAATTTTTCCTTAGATCCTAGTTAATCACATAGCGTTCATTAACTAACCCTAGCTATTGAGAAACCTAAAATAAGCTCTCTAATTTTTTCCGGACAATCATATTATGAATAAAAAAAATAGACCAATTTAGGCAACAATCATACAAGCTCAGATTATTTAACCTATATTATGTTATCTCTAATGATTCAGAACCATTAGTTGCTACACATGAATTAGGAGTACAACAATTATGTATTGCATTCGATTCCAACAATGGGTTTTTATGAAAAACAATTGAATAGAGCATTAAAATCACCATCATTCAATACCCAATCTGATAGACACAAGATAATATAGTCAATTCTTAATGAGAGAAGGAAATAACAAAATAATAAAAGAATGCTTAAAATGGGTCGTCGGTGTTGATGTTGCCTCCCAACCAGCATCGAGATGTTACTTCTCCATGGGTCTCTTTTAGAAAATGTTTCAACCCCTATAAAAATACCCTACCAAAAACTCCCTTTGTTCTTTACTCACGGTAAGCTTCTCTTTTCCACACTCCTATTCCTATTCAATGATTAACAATTAAATTTTATGGTCCACTTACGCTATTCACTATTCACTCCTTCACTCAAATTTTTGTTTCTGGCTTCTCTCACGCTTCTCTTCTTATTCTTCTCTCACTGTAGCTTTGATGTGACAATTTAATTCATAGTTTTTGGACCACTCCTACTATTCACGCAACTCTTCTTCTCTTCTTTATCACCACTCCAATTCTCTTTTCCAGCCACAGCAAGCTGCCTCCACTCTTCTTTTTCCATTGTGCATTTGATTTGACAATTAAACCTTGGTGTTTTTGGTCCAGCTTTACCATTCATTCCTAATGCATGAATAACTTTACAAACTCATATGCACTTCCTCCTTGATAAATTTATTTAAACATTTTTCATTCTTTTTCTTTTTCATTCATTTTCTTTTTCTTTCTTTCTTTCTTTCTTTTCATTTTCTTTTCTTTTTTTGTTTTTCTCCTTTCTTTCTTTCTTTACCTTCTAAAAATTAAAATAAACGACATCAACATGGGAATTTCAATGATAAGACATAATAAAACATCCCAACATCATAACAAACCCACATATATGGACTCCCCCACACTTAGAATTTTGTATGTCCATAAGCTCAATAATCATAAATGTTCCACGAGCTTTATGGCTTGAGTAGGAAATTTGGTTAAGTATAAAGTATATAATGTGGTTGATACAAAAAGAAAGGTATAAAGTCAAAGAGATTTATCAAGGGAAATTCATATCAATAAGGTAGGCTATTTGGTTAATGTAGTTTGGAAAAACAAAGAATTCCTAATCATTTTCGTGTTAGCGCATGTGATAAAAAAAGTGGCCTCGAATAGAAATTCAACGCAAAATCGAGATGTACATGTCATGAAGGTCACACATTATCAAAAGATAATGAGACTGATATGGATGTTTCAGTTTAATATGGCTCAAAATCTCACTAGCTTTAGCTACCACTAATCCCTACTCTTCTAAAGATAATACACTTCCACCAATCATAAGAGCAAAAGTACATGCCAAAGTTTCCATGAAATTCTCTAGTCAATTCACATTCTAATCATGATTAAATAATCCTAGAAGCAATAGAAAACGAGCAAATGTTTCTTTGTTTGTTTTATTCTTTCTCTCATTTTGATTGAAAAATTAAAACAATAAAAAAACCAGACAGGAACATATATTCATGAAAAAATACAAAAATTTAAAGGAAAAAAATTTACTTCCCTTGGGTTGCCTCTCAAGAAGCACCTTTGTTTAGGGTCGCTGGCTTGACTCCTTACTTTCTTCATGTTACGAAATTGTGATCTTCTAGTGGTACATGTGATTCTTCCATGTGAGGTTCTTTAAGATAGGGTCTTGGATGATAATCATTCCTATTTAGCTTCTTCCTTATCCTCATATTTCCAACCTCAATTGAGTCCATGCACTTGAGAAATCTTTTGAATTTCTCTTTTCCTTTTGCTTCTTCCTTTAATTCCTCTAACTTGTTAGGTAATGGTAAAGAGTCAGTCTCAACAATAATTATGAACTCAGTTTTTACCTCAGAGTTAAAAGATGTATCTTTTTCTTCTTCAAGCTCTTCTTTAGCTTCTTTGAAATAAACAATTCATTGAGAATTGACCTCAAAATTCTCAAGCTTCTTATCACTTTATAAAGTTTCTACACAAATATCTATCGAGTACTCCTCAGATTAATATGGTTGTGTCTCTTTGCTTTATGATGCTAGGCAGTTGATAGCTTCCATCAATTAATCTGCCTGGCTTGTCAAGTTTTAAATTTTAGAACTTGTTTCCTGTTGAAATTGCAAAGTGTTAGCAACATACACATTAAATAATTCTTCCAAAGATGTACCTGATTATTGATAGGAAGCTTCTGGTATATACGGGAATTGTTGTGCATCCTACAAACTATCATAGAAGTAATTTGGATCATTATCCCATCCATAACAAAAGTTAGGTTGATCAATCCAAACATTATTATAGGATTGAGAAAATGAATTAAAGAAAAAATTACTCCCATCTATATCAAATTTAATTTTTAAATTTTTATCACAAATACGAAATAAAAATGAAAAAATCACGAAATAACTGAAAAGAAATCAATTAAGAACAAATATATACAAGACATCAATTAAAATCAATAACAAAAGATAAACATCGCACTCCCCAATAAAGGCACCAAAATTTGATCGGCGCATTGTAACGCTAGTCAAAATAAAATAACTAAACTACTACTGTAGTAGTGGTTAATCTAGGTCGATCCGACAGAGAGTGTTCGGTTAGCTTATGAAATAAAATTAATTGACATTTAGGTAATGGGGGGTTTTGAATTTAAGATGATAATAAAATTAAATAAACCTAATGAAAACAAATTAAATAAAACATGTGAAAATGATAAAATTAGGGAATTCAGTAGGAATCCAGTTCTTTGGTCCAGTCTCAGTCTGTACCTTAATTAAGCACAATTCATTGATTTGTTGTTCTTTTATCTCTCTTAGCAATTATCGGTTGTAGATTAACAAAAAGCTCTGTTAATCCCAATTTTTTCTTAGATCCCAGTTAATCGCGCAGTGCTCGTTAATTAACCCTAACCATCGGGAAACCTAGAATAAGCTCTTTAAGTTTATCCCGACAACAACATTATGAATCAAAAAAATAGACCAATCTAGGCAGTAATCACACAAGCTCGGATTATTTAACCTATGTTATGTTATCTCTAATGATTCGGAACCATTAGTTGCTACACATGAATCAAGAACACAATGATTATGCATTGCATTTGATTATAGCAATGGTTTTTTATGAACAATGATTCAATAGACCATTAAAATCATCATCATTCAATACCTAATCTTATAAACATATCACAAAATATTCAATTCCTAATGAGATAAAGAAACAAATTAATAATAATAAATGCTTAACCCCAATTATCGGCATCGATGTCACCTCTGAACCAGCATCAGGATGTTACTCCTCCATGGGTCTCTCCTACAAAAATGTTTAAACCCCTATAAAAATACCCTACCAGAAACCCCCCTTCGTTCTTCACTTAAGGCAAGCTTCTCTTCTCCACACTCCTGTTCCTATTCATTGATTTGACAAGTAAAACCACTTACACTATTCACTCCACTCCTTCACTCTAATCTTTGTTTTTGGCTTCTCTCATACTTATCTTCTCATTCTTCTCTCACTCTAGCTTTGACGTGACAATTTAATTCATATTTTTCGGTCCACTCCTATTATTCATGCATCTCTTCTTGTTTTCTCACTTTATTCTATTGCCACTCTTCATCTCTTCTCTATTGCCACTTCTATTCTCTTTTCTAGACACACCAAGCCGCCTCCACTCTTCTTTTTGCACTGTGCATTGGATTTGACAATTAAACCTTGGAGTTTTTGGTCCAACATTACTATTCACACCAAACCCACTTCTTCTGTCTTGGCCAAAATGTTGGCATTTCTTCTCTTACATCCAACTTGCTACCTTGCATTTTCTTCTTTGTTATTGTCATTTTACTTGACATGCGCTACTCTTTGGATGTTGCATTTTGGTCTTCCTCAGCTTCCTATATGAATTGTCATTTTATTTGGCTGGTTGTCCACCTTTTATGTATTATTGTTATTTTTTCTTGTCTTTTAATTTTCTTCTTATTGCTCCATGAAGACAAGTAGAAATTGATCTTTGAAAAATAGCCCTAATGTAGTGCTTTCGACTCACTTTAATTTCTTTGCTTCCAAATTATACCTAAAATCATATATGAATTAAAGTGAGTATGTTAAGCAGTTTCATGTCAATAATCACTAAGTATAAATGATTAAATTTATCAACAATTAAATGCATATCAAACACATTTTAAACATATAATAGAATTGCTACAAATCAATCAATACAATTGCATTAAATAAAAGAATCAAAACATGTTATAGCATAAACATAGAGTTCATCTTCCCTAGATACTAAAGAAATTTAGTTACATTGATTTTTAAAGAAAGAAATCAAACATAAACAGAAAGAAAAATGAATACAAAATGAAGGGATCATAATTCCAGATCTCCCTTTTATCTCCTATCAAATACTCTTTACATGATAGAGGTTTGATTTTGTATTCTCTTAGATCTTTCGATGATTTCTTCATGTTTTCCACTTCTCTGGATCACTATCTCCCCTTGGGTAGCCTTTAAAAGTCTCTGAACATCTCTACATGTCTCCAAAAGTCTGATCATCTATTTTACCTCCAAAAACATCTTTTTATAGTAATTTTTAGCGTTCTGGTTGATACACGATATGATACAAAACTATGTACAAAATGATGTATAACCTAAAATACCTAGAATTCATGATTTTGCACAACCTAATGAGGTATAGGGGGTCCCTGCTTGGGCATATCTCCCTTTTTTGCTTCAAATCATCATTTTATAACATTTTTCATCTAAATTCCTCTTCGTTTGATTCATGAGGGCAAGTATAACCTATAAACACACTTGGAGTAGGTTAAGAATCAAATATACAATAAAAGTATAAAATATCAAGCAAAAATACATCAAATATGGGGTATAAATATGATCAAATATGCATCTATCAATTTCACTGATAATTTCCTTTTATTATTTACTGAATTTGATTTGCTAGCTCTTATTACAAATTTTCACATTATCATAACCCCATATTTCTTTACTGTTTTGTGATGTGGTTAACATATTAGAATTCCCCGTGAACATGATCCATTCTCTTATATACTACATTTTTTGTTGTTGGAGTTTAGGATTTAACTTTGGTACAGATGATAACATCACCAATTTCCAATCTTAAATATAGACGAGGTTTTCTACTAGGCACGATCGAGGCCATAGTCATGGTTTAGGCCATGTTGACTACAAAATCTTTAACATTATTAGGTCACAATTTTAATCCATGCCTATTTATGGTGACTAGATTCTTTTACATGTTAAAGAATTGGATATAACTTGAATTATGCTCATGGTGTAAAATATGGATTTCTTTTCACTTCTTAAGGTAGATATAGTTTAAAACATGCTCGTGCTACAAACTATATTCAACTAAAGATTTTTAAAAGTTTATCAACTAATGATGAAACCCAAGTTAAATGTTACATGACTTAATTTCAGTTTTCTAATAAAGAATTTTATGTTCGTCAAATATATGTGTTTAATCTTAATGTTGATTAGGTAAAGTAAATCTTAATCCTAATCTTAAACTATATATAGATGTTGTAAAAACGTATGCTTATGAATTGAACTAGGTATATGTTTTAAGGATTGAATGTTTTTTTAGATAAATCTATGTAATGCTTATCGTATTAAGGCATCCTTTTGTATACTTTCATAAAACTTAAGGCATTATTATATATACATATATATTGCCCAATCAATCAAAATTCGGTGGTTATACATTTAAAAGGTGACAATTCATATGCTAAGAAACTTCACGTATTCAAGTAATAAAATTTCTAAACAACTTAATCAAAATTACAAGGTAACGCTAGGGAGAGTTCTAATCTAGATGTCATTATTATCTTATTTTTATTTACTGTTTATTTAATTATTATTATTAGTGTTTTAATTTATTTATTTTTATTTTAATCAACCAATCTCGTTGTTATTGACTAGATAATAGTATGAGAGATAGAATTAATAGTTACACTATGTCTTAAGATTGACCTCTAAATATCATTATGTTGGTACAATATAATAGGTACACTTGCCTACAATATTGCAATAAGCTAACAAAGAAAAAATTAAGAATAAATAAATTTATCAAAAATCAACCTCTTTCTTCCATTTTTAAGGGACATTGGCTTACCTTCCACAGACAATGGGCCACCATGTTCAATTACGTTATTCAAACTAGTGGTAGCTATTAAACTAGAAAAGAAAGATATCACTTATTTTCTAGCCCATTTTTAGTCTAGTTTTGGCTTGGTCATCTATTAACTATGGAAAATGTTTGACATTAATCTAAGAAGTAACTGATCAATATGCGTTGTCTAATCATTCGGTGAAGAAGCAATTGTTGAAATTTAAGAAGGGATTGAGTAAAAAAAACAAAAAAGTCCTTATAAATGGTAAGATGCGACAGAGGGATTAGATTTGAGGTTAGGGAAGCATTAAAGGTGATGAAGGGTGTTTAAGAAACGAGAATTAAAGAAGAGCACATACTAAAAAAAAGGAAAGAGGGAGAACAAAGAACAAGGTAAAACATACCAAGTTGTTTTTAGTTTCAATCCTAGCAAGGCCCCTGGACTAGATGGATTCAATACTTATTTCTTTTAAGTATCCTGGTATCTTATCAAACCTCTGGTATGTCAAACTATTTTAGGAATTATTCCATATAGGCAAGCTCCTCAAGCAATTCAATATCACTTCAAGTTCCTTGGTCCATAAATGGCCCAACCCTAGTTCATTTAAGGATTTCAAGCATATCTCTTTCTATAATACCTTTTACATAATTGTCTCTAAGATCATAGCTTCTAGACTCAGTTCTGTTATGGACGCATTGATTTGAAAATCTTAAGGAGTTTTCCTCAAAGGCAAATTTATTGGGGATAATATTCTCGTAGAATAGGAACTCTTCAAGGTCTATCAAAATGAAAGATCTAAGCCATATTGTGCAATGAAAATAGACTTTACAATGACTTTGATACCATAAATTAGAGCTTCATTCTACATGCTATTAAGGCACTAAGGCACTTTCACTTATTTATTATCTGGATTCGATAATGTATTTTTATAACTTCTTTTAACATCCTAGTTTATGGTAAGCTTACCCCCATATTTAAGAGTGGCAAAGAGAATAGGCAAGGTGATCCTATCTTACCCTATATATTCTTTATATGCATTAAATTATTCTCTAGAGTTACTTATGACAACATTGGAAAAGATTATGCATTCAAAGATCAAAAGTGTTTGAAGCAAAGAATCTCTAATCTGTCTTTTGTTGATGGTCTAATTTCATTGCGCAAAGTTAAGCCACCCTCTATCAATGTTATCATGAATTCTCTTTATAGATTTTGCTCACTTTTAGGCTTACGCTTTAACGGGGACAAGAGTTTCATCAATTTCTCTAATGTTGTGAAAATCGGGAGGATTACCTTGCTTATATTACGGGGTTAAAGATAAGGAAGCTTCCATTCAAATAACTTGGTATTTATATTACAACTAAAACATTAAATTTTAATGATTGGCATGCCATATTTAATCTTAAGTATAAGAATATAGGCCATTAGGCTAATAAAAGATTATCCTATGCAGGAAGAGCTTAACTCATTAAATTTGTCCTTAATAACTTGTATGCTTATTGGATATCTCATTTAGCTCTACCTAGGAGTGTCACTTAGGGCTTGGAGAACTTCCTTTGGACAGGTGATGCCTATAGGAACCTTATGCAAAGGTTAAGTAGGATGATATTAGTTAACCTAAAGAGGTAGGGGGTTTAGGAATTTGGCTTATCTAGTTAAGTAAGAATGTTCTACTTGTTAAAAGACTTTGGCAAATCCTTATAGAAAAGGAATTTTTTAGGTGAAATAGGTTTATTCCCATTATTTGGAAAAGCAATGTATTTGGATAATCCAACCCCATATTGACTCATCTTGCACGATGGTAAACATTGTGAAATTGAGAAATAAGCTTTACAATGAAATCAAATTTACCATTAGTAATGGCAATTCAACTTGGTTGTAGTATGATAATTGGTGTAAGGCTAGTCCTTTATACTTACTCCCTCAAGTTTTCATATAAGGTATCTAATGAAGCATATAGCCAAACTTTATGATCTTATCAATGGTAGTGAATGGTTTATCAAACAAAAGGACCTCTAATTTATATAAGATAACTTATTACATTGGCTTCCTAATCTACATTAAAAAATGTTGCTTATTAGACCAAAAACTCCTCTAATTTGTTTCATAATATGTTATGTTATTAAATCTTCAGGTGTCCTGCTTTGAAAGTTCATTGGAGGAAATTGGTATGCATAATTGCATTCCTCCTAAGTTGACTTCTATAGCATAAGTTTCCACTAAAAATAATCTCTCAACTCCGAATAGAATTCAAAGTTCCTTCCCTATCTCACTTATTTGTTAGCTTCACCGTAATGATGATGAATCTGGGGACCCTTATTTTTTAAATGGATAGCCTCTAAAGGGTTATGGAATACATCCATCAATTAAATGCTCATGTTTGTAATGAGGTTGATTAGGAAGAATAGCTTGCATAGGCATCTCAAAATTCATTACTAAATGATGCATATTTTCTCATTACCAGAATATCTTTTTCTACCACCATCTATGCCATATGGAAAGTAACAAATGGGTGTATTTTAAAGGGCAAAGTTATATGTAAGTATGCCTTCTACTTCAAAACATTAAATTAGAGGTATTAGTTTATCAAATGTCAACACCAACATAATCTATTATATTATGGCATCCAATTAACCAAAATCAAGCATGCACTTATTGAGTCACAATAAATCGGATATAGCTCTTTAAGTCCTTTTATACTGTGAGTTAAGTTTTCCAATATTGTCGACATTGATGGTATCTTGTTTGTCATAATCTTATATCTTTTGTTGTATCTCCTATTTAGAGATGGATTACTAATATAATTATTTCATTTAATTTCAAAAAAAAAGTTATAAAAAGATAGATTAAAAAAAGAAAAATATCATAAGTTTAAAGTTTAATCAAATAGAGAAAAAAGGTTAAAAAAAGATGTAGGGCTTGTTTAGTAAAGAGCTGAAAAGTTATTTTTTAGCTAGTAGACTCAAGTTAGAGGTTAGACTATGTTAAAAAGCTAAAATTTTGTTTGGTTATGAGCTAGTTGAGTTGGCTGATTTAACCCAACCAGCTGATTTTTGAAAAGCTAAAATTTTGTTTGGTTATGAGCTAGTTGAGTTGGCTGATTCAACTCTTCCAGTTGATTTTTGAAAAGCTACATGAAAGGTGCATTTTGTTAAAACAACTGAATTAGCTATATGGAAATAACAATTGTGCCCTTGTAACAAGTAACTCCCTTCGTTCTCATTTGCCTAGGTAGTGTTTAAGCTCTTTCTGTATTTCACTGGAGGGTTAAAGTTAGCTTAAGGTAGGACCTCTTTTCTCAAATAAAGTCTTAAAAGCTGTTGGCAGTCATTTTTCTTGTTTTCGTTTTCTATGACAAGTACAGTTCGAGACAAAATTGCTAGTTTTATTGAAATTAGTTGGCCTTTTGAAGAAAGATCTCATTTTTGGAGGTTTATACTAAACACACCTCATTATTAATGTTTACGGAAACATTAAGGGCTGGTCTGTTATAACATTAATTTTATTAAAGTTATAAACTTAATTTTCGTAAAATTAAATATTTAAAATATAAATTCTTAAAAAAATATTAAACGAAATATTAAGATATATAATATTTAGACCTTTAATAATTTTTTAAAAAATCATAGCCTTATAAGTCATTTTATACATCAACAACTAATATTAAATAGCTAATTTTATCAAACATTTTTAATAAACAGCTGATGAAATCAGCTGATATAATCAGTTGCTCAAATCAGCTGATATAATCAGCTAACAACTAACAGTTGATAGAATCAGCTATCGACTAATGCAATCCGCTGTTTGCCAAACAGGGCCGTAGACTTTTCCATATTACATAGTATTCAAGATATACATAGTTTTATTAAACTTCAATATATTTTTAAAAAATTAAAAAGATGGGTTAAAGGTAGAAAAATATCATAAGTTAAAAGTTTAACTGTGACCTACAGAGAGAAAGTTAAAAAGATTAGATCTTTCCACTTTGCATATTATATTAAGATACACGTAGTTTTATCAAATAATATTAATATTGTACATGGACCTTTAAATTAAAAAAGTTTAAAATCTAATTTCAATTTATATTTTAGGAGTTAAGGAAAAGGCATAACACGTATTCTTATATCATATATGTTGCTGTGTTCTTTAATAAGAATTGATTTTTTAATTATAAATGAAATTTATTTTTATTTGTTTTAAAAAATTAAAAAATAATATAATCCAAAAAAGAAAAAGCCAAGCCTTATAAAGATTTCGGTACAAGTGACGAACCCCAATGAAAGTCCAATCGCTCAAGAATAGCTCAGAATTAGCTGATAGGTATCATTGGACCACCACAGTGCACACACATTGAACTTGATCGTGAAAATTGCTCTAAATAGTTCCATCCTGTAGAAATTGAAATTGCATTCCAACTGCGAGGAGAGATTGAGATCCTTGCCTCTATAGAAAATTAGTTACTTAATCCAACTAAACATTTTTTAATTTCAAATTTTATGCATTCATTTATTTTATATTACAATCGTATAAATTATGAATGTTATGTTTTCCATATTTGAAGTAATAAAAATTTGTTACCTGAGTATCTTTTTTTTAATTAATTAAATGTTTATAATCTCTAATGTTAAGAATTAATATTTTATATGAAAA
>JAOSBN010000008.1:37387746-37400833 GCA_027563595.1 Erythroxylum suave | reverse complement strand
GTTACCTGAGTATCTTTTTTTTAATTAATTAAATGTTTATAATCTCTAATGTTAAGAATTAATATTTTATATGAAAATTTTTCTTTTTTAATTTGATATTGAGAAATAATACATTATAACAAACAACAACACTAAGTAGAATTCCCACTAAAGTGCAGAGTATGAAAAAATCTAATATTACGAAACCTTATTTCTAATTAATAAAATAACTGCTTCCAAAAACTAATTGTGTTATGAGAATAAATTATTACAAAAGCTGATCGTGATATTAAATAACCAAGTAGATCAGTTGATTTGAATTATAACGTTTGAATGAGAAATGAGAATTCAACGTAAACCTAAAATTTTTGGAGTGTTATTTTCTTTAATATTTCAGACAAAATTTTTAATTTAAATTCTAAATTTATAGAATTCTAAATCCTCGATAAGTTTGTAATAATTTTGTTTATTTTGTCTTGCAAACGAGCTCGGCAGTCTGGTTCAGCTGTAGAAATGGCAGTCATATAATATCATATTCATTCCACTTAAGATTTCCGAATTTAACTTTGGAGACATCTAGAAATGACGTTCATAAACCCTGGGCAATAATTTTCTTTCAATCTGTATTAGGAAATAGAGTAGCGAAAAATAGACGAGCGTCATGCTCTACAATCATATTGTTTGGAACAACCGCGCAAACATAAACTGGTTCGCTCTAGGAGGCTTAAGAGGACTCTGAATGAGTGTGAAATGTCGATCACAAACAAAGCAATAAAAAAATTGTAGTTCAAACACACTATTAGAGATCTGATATCCATAGATACTTTTATAATTAATGGGATAAAATTATTTTAAAATTTTGGACACTAAATTTAAAAAAATATAAGTACTTAAAATTTCCTATCATTTCATTTGGTTTTAAACAAAAGTTATATTGAGCAGAAAACAAAAGTTGATTAATCATAAACAAAATGACAGTTCAAGCGACAAAATCTGAATAAACTACCAGTCAACTGGACAAACTACTAGTCCTTTCCTTAACTACTATTCTCGAGCAAGAATTTACTTATTCCAAACTAGGTAGCTTTACCATCCAAACAATCAAGGCTTTTAGTTCCCTTGGAAACATCAAATACTGCATTTTTAACAGCACATCTTCCTCTGATTTTCCTCATTTACTGCAAACAAAGTACAGCTTTCTTTTGATGTTTGATCATTCTCTCGCTTTCGACTCAGAATTGGATCATCCCTGCCTCCGTCGTGCTCTCTGAAAATTTTGTTCTTTTCACGTGCAATTGTTTACATCGACTGGTGATGGCTAGAACAAGCAGCAAGAACATACAAGCCAAGCTGGTGGGTATGTCTTTCCCTTTTCCACTTTTCTCTTAAACATGACCAAACAAGATGGGGAAGAGCAGGGTTCATAGCTTTTCTATTCAAAAGTTGGGTGCTATCTGGATTTATGCTTTGAATAGGTCCTAGGGGCAAAAGTGTTAATTCTTTGACGTACTTAAGTCTAACATGGTGACTGCTGATCTTACGTGTTCCGGAAAATCTTACGTATGTTTCTTTGGTGGTTTAATGTTGTTTTAACTGGCTCTAGGGAGCTGTGGTTAATTATTAGTTCGTCTTTTGAAGTTATGTTCCCTTTTATCAAGCGGAAACTTCAATTTATCCTCCCTTGGATCAACTTTCTTTGAAAGGATACTTTTGAGCGTTAGATGGAGGCGTAATCTGATACGCATTTTGAGAATAGATGGCTGGCAAAGCAGGAAGTTCACGTTTTTATGCTTTTCTCAGGTTCTCCTTGGGGATATGGGAACTGGCAAGACAAGTTTGGTTCTGAGATTTGTCAAAGGTCAATTTTTTGATTTCCAGGTTCGTTTTGGTTTGCATTATAGCGTTTCTATCAGTCAATCTATTCTTCTTCTCCAGAGAGCAATTTGAAACAGAATGAATATTTGTGGATGTAAATTACGAAGCCAAATATTCAAAGAACTCAATTCCATTACATTAAATTTTTAGCCCTGCAATTTGCCCAAGTTAGCTTCTGTTTTTTGTTTGATTTGATTTAAGTTTGTAAAAGTATGGATATATATGGCATCTAACAAGTGTCTAATATTTAGGAATCAACGATTGGAGCGGCTTTTTTCACTCAGGTTTTATCATTGAATGAGGCTACCATAAAATTTGATATATGGGACACAGCTGGACAGGAAAGATACCATAGCTTGGCTCCTATGTACTATCGTGGTGCAGCTGCGGCTGTTGTGGTGTACGATATTACAAGCCCGGTATATGTTCTTTTCTTCTGGAATGTTACTTTTCTACACCTAAAAGTGATTTTTTTATGAATATTTTCAGAAGAATAAAACCTTCTCCAGTGTGCTGATTGTCTTTTAGGAAGTTTCTAACAAAATAAAAATCTGCCTTTCATGTCTTCCTTTGCATCAGTTATCCATATTGTCATAACACTTTGCTACTTGTCCAAATTACTGGTTAAAGCTGATAAAGATTTTTAGATTCTTGAAAAATGTTAAAGTTAGATACGAGAACTTTGAAACATGTTTCTTTTTTGTGGTTGAAACATTAGATGCAGCACTTTGATTTTACTTGATTGGCATGCGAGGCTAAATTTGTTATGCTCTAAAAATATGTTTAAAAGTCGTAAGAGATTGCATGCCAGCCATACCTTCTCTGAACCATGTCCGACAACTAACACAGGTAGCTTGATTTTAGATCTTATGGAAAATTTCAGGAGGTGATTATGTTCGATAATAGCCAATTCTTTGATTAGATTTATGGAACTCATTTATTCATTCTGTGAAAAATGTAGTTCATGGACCATATATATATATATGTATATATGTTATCTTTGACCACTTCTACTGATGTGTCTGTTTTCAGGAGTCCTTTGAACGAGCTAAAAAGTGGGTTCTGGAACTGCAAAGGCAAGGTAAACAATCAAAATCTTCTCCTGAAAGTATCTTCCACAGAAAGTGGAGATCTGAATACATTGAGAGGGAGAAAGACTGACATTGATGAAATATATAATGACATTTTCCCTACATTATCATGCTTGTTTCCTTGATTTGTACCTGCTGTTATGAAAGCACTGCCGAGAACTTTCAACAAAATCATTTTGCTTGCGCAATTTCATTAATCTTATTCTCTATATGTCAGGAAATCCAAATTTAATAACATTCTTGGTGGCTAACAAAGCTGACTTGGAAGAAAAGAGAAAAGTTGGAAATGAGGTGCTTCAAAATTCTCTTGATAGAGAATATATTCCTACTTAAAACATAGTTCCATGGATTTTCATTGATCAGTCATGGCTTATAAACAAATAATTCTACTAAATATTGCAGGAAGGCGAGCAATATGCAAGAGAAACTGGTTTGGCTTTTCTTGAAACGTCTGCTAAAACTGCACAGAATGTCAATGAGCTATTTTATGAAATAGGTAATTATACTAGTCCTGGACGAAAGAATGGAACTTGTATTTCAATTTTTGGCTGTTTGTTATATTCCATATCTGATGCCACTTTCTTCATCTGTGCGGTTCAAATTTCAAACAGGATAGGCTTTGATTTTCCCCAGAAGAACTCCAACCTGAGAACTGATTATAATGAATACAGGATAGACAAGAAGAAGTTGCATTATTATATTCCCATGCGCGCTTTAATACTTACCAACAGCTTTGTTTTGGTGCTAGGCCTTGTCATTTAAATGCCTGTTTCTGAAATTCTATGTACTCGAAAGCTTCTGAGTTATTGTAAGAATTGACAAGACATAGTGCTAATAAAATAAATTCCCTCCTTGCAGCAAAAAGATTGGCGAAAGCTGCCCCTACACGTCCGGCAGGAATGAAATTGCATGGCAGACCCCAAGAAAGTGGAAGAAGAATGTTCTGCTGCTCATGAGTCATGATTGATGATGATACCTCATATTTCATTGGGTTGTATTTAACCTTACCATCCCTGTTTTCAGTTATTGCTTACCATGAATCAAAAAAAAACTGTTCTTGCAGTTCTGGGTTAAAAAATGTGCTTTATATTCTATCACCCAGAAGGGGTAATTAAAACAAATTACATCACTGATCCCAGCGTATATGTCATGGCTCCAACTATTTAATGTTCCAAGCAGTTTGTAATTCCTATTGATAATTCACATGATTATTTCCAAGTTGATACACAAATGATAGAGACTAGACTTTGGCTATTAGGATTTTTGTTATTAGAAGTTATTTCTACCCTATCTATGTAGTTTTACGTAGTTACTAGTTTTTAAAATTAGGAAGATTTATGTTGAAGAATGATTCTGTATAGTGACTATTTATGCCAAACGTTTTCTAGAGAAGCAATCAATCAAATTAAGCCTTTCACCGACTTCTTATATTCTCCACTTGGCATCATTACTAACCCCTTACATAATTAGCTTTTGAAATTTCTCTATGAACCAAGAATGCAAGGTATATCTTATAATTCTCTAACTTGACTTGAATTCTTCAACTTTTAACACGAATCACTCCCTATCTTATCTACCCCTGAGGACTTCAAGTTATGTGAATAGTCACCAAGTTCAAGCTGTGCTTGAACTTTTTAGCAAATGATGATTTTATCAACATGCCAACAAAATTTGACCAAATGTAATCAATTGTTGATCTTGTGAAACCTCTTATTCTTTGTTATAAATTTAATCGTCTATCTTCCTCCGAACTTTCCCTCGTGTCATAAAACATAGTTGCATACTTATCACTAATGATAAGAGCATACATGATGAGTCTATCCAACTATATCTCCTTGGCTTTTTAATGATCCATCTCTCTCTATCTTTTGCTATACTTTGCCAATACCTGACATTGTTCTATCTCTTGAACTAAATTGTGAACTCTTTGGCATTTATTCTAGGCTCTTCGAGTATCACTTGTGTCACCTATGAACCACACTACTTATTGTTGATCTTGACACGTCTTTTTCATATGTTTTCCTCAACATATATTGCTCCCAAAATACTATATCTTTAAAGGTTACCATAAGACTTTTTACCAAGCAAATGAAACTTACAAAAGTCTACCTTCTTATGTTTTACATCCTTCAATAAGCTCCCCTTTTGAACTTTGATTAACTCTTGCTTACCAAAATGACTCGCATATGCTATGCCACAATACTATCATCCTTTTACCTTGAAGATTGAGAAATAACTATTGATCTCATTACTATCTTTCATATTAAGACATAGATGCTATGTTATAATTTTTTTCTTTTATCACATTTAACACACCTTTTACCACTTTAAGATTTTAATCTTCATAAAAAAACTCGTATCCTTGACTATCAAGTGTACTCATGAAAAAAAATTCTTTCAAAGCGTAGGAACATGATAAACATCCAATATTGTAACAATTTCATCATGCATTTTGATATACACTAAATATCTATATTTGATAGCATACTCTCCATCATTACACAATATGACATTACCATTCTATTCTGTTTAGAAGAATTAAATCAATCCTTGTTCAAAGTTTAAGATGAGATGCAATTATTTCTATCACCCAACAATTCGTATAATCAAATTTACTCACAGTCAAAATATAATTATCTCTTCCATTCTCTTTATCAAAACTCTCAATTGTCTCTTACATAATCTTTATGAAAACTCTCGTAGACTACAAACTTCTTATTTTTTAAATCTATTTCTTTTCATTTTTTATTCATTTGATATGGACAGTCTCTCTTAAAGTGCTAATTTTCTTTATAGTTAAATCATAAAGCATAAAACAACTTTAGCCTTTGATTTGGATATTGGCTTACTCCTACTTTGAGTATCCTTTCCCTGTTCTTCCTCTACTAACAACTAGACCCACATATAATCCACCTTTAAATGTGTGAGAGACCTTTTTCTTCAATTCTTCAGACTACAGAGCACCTTTCGTATTAATTAAGTTGCCTCGCTATCATACAATATGATATTAACAAAATTCTCATAAGAATTGGCAAGGAAAAAAATGGATTATGACATGATCCTCATTCTCATATGAATTGGCAGGGAAAAAAATGGATTATGACAGTATAAAGGTGTCATCCTTAGCTTTGGTGAAGACCGTACAATTAAAGTGTAAACTCTTTGGATAGGTAGATCATGATACCATGGACTGTTATCTAATGAAGGAGAGTGATCAGAAACAAGTACACTATATGGGAGCACAATATAGACAAGGAGGGGGTAATAATCCCTACTCCAATATGTACAACCTCGGGTGGAAGAACCACCCTAACTTCTCCTACAAAAATAATGCTAGAGAGCAGTTCAGGCCTCAAGGACAATTGGGCTTTCAGCAAGATAAAGCAAACTCAATGGAATTGAAGTTGGAAAAGATTTTGGATAGGATTGGAGGCATGGAGATTCGCATAAGAGGTTTGAAAGCAAATTCAAGCAAGTAACGGAGAATCATGCTTCGTCAATATACAATTTGGAAGTCCCAGTGGGCCAACTAGCAGAGACAATATCTACTCGAAATGCAAGGAATCTTCCAAGAAACACCGAGTCTAATCCCGAAAGAACATATCATAGTTATCAATCAGAACCAGAAGAAGGAACTTAATCAAGTGATGGAAGATGGAGTTAGGGAATAAGGTTAGGTAATTAAAGAATTCCTTCAAAGTGAACCCGTGATCGAGTCAACTAAGGCAACTCAACGTGCATTTCCATTCCCTATTTTGGCTTAGCCGAAGTTATATGCAAAGGGGCTAGTGAGGAAATTATAGGAGACTGAATCAAACAAGGCCGAGAAAGTTATGGAACAATTACAGATGGAGCTCACATTAGAGGAATCTATCAAGAAGAAGGTTAAAAAGTGAATATCGAAAGAAAATCCTAACATTACACAGAAGAAAGAGGACCCAGGGGACCTTTTCATCCCCTACAGTATCAATATAATCATCATAGATAGGGCATTCTTGGATTTGGGAGCTAGTATAAACATGATGCCCTACACCTTCAGTCAAAAGTTGGGACTAAGAGAGTTAGTATCCATCATGCTTTTAGTAAAGACAGCCGACAGAACAGTCAGCAACCGGAGGGGATTGTAAAGGATGTGCAAGTAAAAGTTGATAAATTTACCTTTCCCACAGACTTCTATATATCAGACATTGGAGAAGATGTGGAGACCCTGATTGTTCTTGGACAACCATTCTTGGCCACCGTGTGCTCACTTATTGACTTGATGGGGGTGAATTATCTTTAAGAATAAGAAAGAAGCAATTAACCTTCAAGGTATCTAAGAAAGACTACGACTCTCATTTACCTCCAACAGATATCAAGGAACCTAAACCTTGAGGAAAATGGGAAGATATTGAGGATCCTGGGAACGCATTTAGGAAGAAGTGCTCATGAAGAAGAAGGTAAGGAAAATAAAATCGTAAGGAAGGTGGAAACTATAGCATGGTAGCCTAGGTACAAACTGTGAGATTAATGATGACACTACCATTGCACCATTCATTTGAACCTCCGTAAGCTTAAAACAACATCAATCCACTAACGTTAAAAGAAGCACTACATGAGAGGCAATCTATGGAATTTTATGTTCATTGATTGTTTTGCCAAAATGTTTGAATTTTTTATTTAGGTTTATTTTGTTTTCGAATAAACTTAAGGAGTAAGACTTCAGAATAAAGTGGATGATTGATCAAGTAAGCAAAAGAGAGGTGAAACGGCCACAAAAGAATTAAGAGATGAATTATAAGAGAATGTGAGAAGAATAAAAGAAGAAAAATTGAAGAAGTGGTGGAAAACTACTGGCCACGATCATGGCAAAAGCTCTCACATCTCTCTACAAAATCTTAAACCTCCAAATTTCTTCCAAACTCTAACTTTTCACAAGAAAATGTGCCAAGAATTAAGCAATCAACCAAATAGGAGCAGTTATCGAGACAAAACCAAGTAGCAGGGAGACGGAGAAGGAATAGAGCAACAGATTTTAGAGCGCCCTTCATGATCTACAAAGAGGAGGAAGGTATTTGTTTCTAATCCCTTAATGTTAGACAAATAGTTCCAAAATATTTTATTTTCAAAATGCTTAATAGGCTAGAATTGCATGACAGAATAGAGAATTTAGCTGAAAGAATCCAATGGGCTAAATTTATTCATTTCCAATTTCCTATATACGAGGAGCTCACTTTGGATTTTTTTACTTCCCTTTCCTATAATCATAGGAACCCCAATGAATTGTGGTTTAGGTTGTGGGGATGACCCTATAAATTGAAAATAGAAATCATGTGTGATATGTGTGGGTTACTTAAATCCTCCATAATTGATCAACATGATGATTTTTATCCCTCCCCTTATTAGAACGAGCTCACTAGAATAGAGCAGTTTTATGCCAAAATGCCCATAACAATATCAGTAGGACTTATGAACACTTATTGCTACACAAATTCATGGCCTAGTTAGTTTTCGATAAATCAGAAACCAACTAGTATTCCACAAAGGAACTCTTTATGTTGTGGCACATGGGCCATAACATTCCAGTGTGCTCATCCACACATGTGTTAAATGCTATTATTGTAACTCCACGCAAGACAAGCCACAATTTAGGTATGAGGTACCTAATGTCGGCTATTGTTGAATATTACAACATGGATCGTAGTGGGTTATTAGTCCTCCCTAACTTTCTAAACCATCACCACTTACAACAGGTTGAAAGGAGATAACAAGAAACCGGGGGAAATCAACAAAAAGACATATGCTAGGATTAGGGCCAGTCAGGTGACTTCGAGTTCAGCATTGCCTTAGCAGGCAGAAGATGAATCAAGTAGTGAAGAGTCCAAAGAGGAAAAGGAAGAACAAGGTTGGAAGACATTTCCGGATGCAATCTTTGACACCAATAAGACACTTACAGAGAACATCAGAATGATGAAGGAGATAGCTCAAACACAATGACGCTAGAGCTGAGATATCCTTCATATCCACAGATATTTTGAAGCTTAGGGCATTCAATTGCCGCCTTCAACACTATCTCCGCCCCCATCTTTATGAGATTTTTTGTAACTCGTTGTTTCATTTTCAAATTAGTCTTCATCTTATTTTTTATTTTTATTGCTTTTCTATTTACTTTAATTTATGTTTTTTCTCTTTTATTTGCTTGTTTGTGCCCTTCTCCCATAGAGGACAATGTGTTGTTCAAGTGTGGGGAGGGATATGTGTTTTGCTTTGAATGTGATTTTGCATATTGTATGATAGTTGCTAGGTTGCATATTGTGATTTGTGTGAATGTGTCAGTGGCCTAGATGGATTGAAATTAATTTAATTTTGAGCATAGCCTATTAGGCTGTAAAGAATCATTAGCTCACAAAATTTAGTGACTTAGCTTCTTTGGATAAATATACAGTTTAATTAGGCTTTAGTGTAAGTTTTAACACCCTTTAAATTGCCACATTCATTCATAATTTGAGGCCTTTCAACTTAAGTAGCTTAATGATAGTTCTATTTTGCATGATATTTTAGGGTGTGAATTGTGATGTATTTCATGTGGATGTGACTATTGAGTGTGCATTTAGTGTGTAATTATGTTAGTTTGTGTGTTTAAGTGTTTTATGGGTTAGTTTGAATCTTTAAGCTTAATTTGTATATTTTTGAGGTACCTTGATGTGTATGCTAGTGTTGAAGGGTAAATAGGGAAGAACGGTGAATATTTAAAGAGTTTTAGGCTAAAAGACACAGGTCACGATCGTGCACATTGGCCACGATCGTGACAGAAGAGGAAAAACCAGTAGCAGCCAAGCCACGATCTTGCACTTTGGGCTACAGTCATGACAGAAAGTGCCAAGTCAGCCCATGATCATGATAGAAAGGTTAAAGTGCTAGCCATGATCGTGACACGCAAGGCCATGTACGTGCACTGCGTCAGGCTAACATGAAAAACTCAAAATTTAGGTTATTTACTCTTTTTGTACTTTAAATACTCATAATTGATTCTTGATTAATTTTAATTTATGCATTAGTTGTTTGATTAGGTATTATGAACTTGGCTGTTTTAGATTTTAGGTCGTGGGATTGACACATTAGGTACTACGTAAACGACCCGTGCGCTTGAGGTAATTACCAAGGTTATACATAGTAAAACTTAGCCCATGTAACCTTGAGCGAACAAGTTTTTGGCACTATTGCTAGAGAAGGCGAATTTAGTTCTTTAGTCTAAGGCTTTTTGTCATCTTTTTATTTTTAGTTAAAAAAATTAAAGGAGGAGTTTAGGGTGTAAGTAGGGAAACATTAAGACATTTTATAATGAGAGAGAGACATCTGAAGAGTTGAATGCTATCATGAGATAAAAAGAACGATCATGGAAGATAGATATTAGAGGGAGCAAGGACTTTTTGAGAATTACAATGAGTCACAGTGTGGTTAGGGAAATAGTAAGCCTTATTGGAACTAACCCAAATTATATTGGTCCAACAACTTAAGAACTCCTTTAGGACATAAAAACCTAGCTGGAGTTCAATACGATGAATTTAATCATGGGAGTCCAAGTTAGACAAAATCATGGATAAGCTTACGGATACAGAAGAGAACCAGAAGAGAATAAAAGAGCAAATTGATCTAGTAATGGAAAATCATGTGGCTTCTATTCATAACATGGAGATTCAAGTAAGATATCTTTCCTGTGAATTTTGTAAGAGAAGCATGGAAGACTCTTTAAGAAATATCGAATTACATCAACAAGAGCAATATGAGGCTACCACACTAAGGAATAGGGTAGAGCTAGAAGAACTAGAGGAAGACCATGTCGAACCCCAACTCATTAGTGACTAAGAGACGATGAAAGTGTATGAGGAATAGAATACCAACATCCCTATTATCCACCAGTCTTAGATATATCACAAGTGAAAATCGAAAAATCTTGGGTAGATGTTCATGCAAAGAACCCTATCCTTTGGATTCATGATGATGAAGAGACATTCAACATGAATGATGCATTTTAGATTCCAAAGGTTAGTAGATCATTCAGGATAATTGATGTGTTCGAATCTTGTAAAGAACCAGAGGATGAAGAACAGGTGACAACAACCATTGGGTTGAAAAAAGCGATGAAGGTCTCTGTTCGTGAAGCGAAAGAAGCTAAGGAAACGAAGGAGATTACGGAAGAATGAGAACAACTCACCTTGACATAAGAAAAACTGTTAGATTCGGTGGAAGATTCAGAGAGTCTTATTATTCCTTGTTATATTGACAATTTATCCGAAAAAGGATCTTATTGAGCTTACTTGATTTCCATCATGTTATCTACATTGTCCTTCTAATTATTTTGCAATTTTTAGCTTATTTACAAGCTACAAAACAGAGGTTAAAAAAAAAGGGTAGAAGCAAGCCACTCATAATTGATTCCGGCTGAGTTTCAAAGGATGCAAGTCAGGCTAGTGACCCTAAATTAGCATGTTTAGTAGTTAGATTTAAATTGTTGTGTAGTTAGGTTTGTTTCAATTTCTAAAATAAGTTTTGAATAATTTGGAATGGTTTTGGATTGGTAATTCTTTTGCTCTCTTAAATCACCTATAAGATAGGGAAACACTCTCGATGTCAAGCAGATTTGGTCTCAACACTATTACCATCACCACCTCCATCTCCATAGGATTTATGTCTAACCTAAATTTTTTCTTTTCCAAATTAGCCTTTAGTTCTATTTTATTTTTATGTTTATTTTTAATTGTGTCCATTTACTTTAATTTCTGGCTTGTCTTTCCATTTATCTGTTGTTGTATGTGATTAAGCCCAAGTTTATTATATAAATTGGTGACATTTTCATGACCTTTACTACACTTCTTGGCTCCTATTTCTAGATTTTATGCTTAATTTGACTCTTGAGTGTCTACCTTTACTTTATTTAGATTGAGAGTAAAATTTGTCACAAATTAGTATTAATTGAACTAATTAATTTTCTGAGAACAATTGATACTGCAAACTACCATTTGTTCATTGTAGGAGACTCAAGGAGAAGAGACTCAAAAAGAAGATGTAGAGTTAAGGAAAGGCTGAAGTCAAGTCAACAAGTGAGCAAGTGCAACAGGAAGTTCGCCGTGACAAAGTATGAAGAATTCCAAGCAAAACTTTCGGGAAAAGTTAGCCGAGACGAAGATTAATTCTGTCGCCGCGGCGAAAGAACCAACAGTGCAACTAAAACTTTCGGGAAAAGTTCTCCGTCATGAACTTATCTATCGCCACGGTGAAACTTTGAATACCCAAATCATTTTCGGAAGTTTACCCACTATACAACCTTATCCATAACCCATTCCTTTTAAAAACCTATCATTTTAGGTTAAGGGAGAGCCAACATAGTAAGCAGAAACACACTCTCACTCTCCAAACCTTCGGACACTCCATCATCCACTCTTCTCCACTTCATCGTCAACTTCTCCACCAACAACTGCTACCATGCATGCTTCCAGTGGGTTTCCGGTTGTGAATTCTCTTATATTAATGCTTGGCTAAGCACCTTATTCCTCTTGAAAATGTAGCAGTGGCTACAGTTCAATGGGCTTCATAGGAGAGTAGTTTATTCCATGTTTAGCTACATTATCATGATCTCCTAGGTTTAGGAATTGTAATTTGTAGTTAAATATTCTTGATTAGATTTTAATCAAGTATTGGACATTTCAATGTGTTATTGGGATTTGTCGATGTAGAAATTAGAACTTGAATATATGAGGTCTCATATATGTCTATTTGTGATTCGGTTAATTCTCTTTTATCTGCCTAGTTATGTTTGATATTGAGATGATTCTAGATCCCAAAATGACTTATTGCATTTACTTACCCATTGGACACACTAAGAGCATTCAACAAGGTTTTAATAAGTGGAGTTCATTGATTAAAACCTTGGACTTAAACAGTTCTTTAAGGTTTACCATTCGAAACTTAGTGATTCACTCCCATAAAAATTTGTTTAGAACTATGATAGCCAAAGCTCATTTTCAAGAGGACACTATCATCATTTGATCATTGTTTTTATTTTATCTCTTTTCTATTCCCGAAATCCAGAAATACTTTTCATTACATTTTCTTATAATTCGCTTATTTTTTTTCCAAATTTTGAAAGATGGAACCCCCCCGCC
>JAOSBN010000008.1:37374580-37387646 GCA_027563595.1 Erythroxylum suave | reverse complement strand
TAATCTCAATCTAACCACAAATCAATTGCATTTTTCCATTATTTACCAACAATAACACATATAAACAACAAATAAACTAATAATTACACGAAAAAACCGCAAACAACAACAATAATCAAGCAAGATTTCATCACCAAACACTCATGGTTAACACTAAAAATATGCTTTTTTTTTAAAGAAATAACATAGCCATTGGAGAGTTTACCTCAAACAATGCACAATGAGTAAGAAAACAGTCAAAAAACAGCTGAAAACGCAAGAGAAGTGATCAGAAAATAGAGGCGATCGCGAGGAGAGAAGAAGAAATATGCAAGGGGGAGGGGAGCTGGGGCTACGCGAGTTAAAGGTGCAGAATTACCAATGGAATATACATTTCGTCGGTAATCTAAGTTTTATCTCGTCGTCTTCAACCAAACGACGACGCAACTTGCCGACAATTACTGACGGAACATAAATTTCGTCGGTAAAAGAGCGGTAATCCATGGCGGTCAAATAATTTGGAAACTCAAATATCGATGGAATTAATGTTCTTTCGGTAATCTAGGGTTTACCTCGTCGTCTTTAACTAAACGACGATGCAACTTGCCGACAGTTACCGACGGAACATTAATTCCGTCAGTGATTCAGGTTTATCGACTCGTCTTTAACCAAACGACGACGTTTGGTTTACCAAATGGCCGTAACTTACCGACGGAATCTATATTCCGTTGGTATTTAAGTTTCCCAGTTGCATAAGTGGCTCTTTGTAATAGTTTCTTGTTGTGACGGAACACCAATTTTGTTGATAAAGTTAATTTTACATATAACGACGGAACAAGTTACGTCGGTATATAAAGTTGCTTAAACACTTTTACTGACGGTACCCTGACCGTCAGTAACTGTGCGAAGCTAATTAATTGCGGGAACCGTTCCTGCAATTTTTTCTGATGCCTTAGGTTTGGTCGTCGCTATATGTCATCGGAGATTTTGCGCGAAATTCCTTCCCTCTATTATTGCCGACGGATATATTTTTTCGTCGCTATATATTAATAATAAATCGTATTTACCGACGGATAGTCATATTCCGTCGGTAATTAGCATCGGTTTTATTTCCGTCGCTAATATTCCGCAGCTATTCCATGATTTTCTTGTAGTGATAGAAAATATGAGAGATATGAAATGTGTAATTCAGAAATTGTTGAACAATAATTTTCTCGTGTGATTGATCTTGTCAATAAGATGAGGATATATGGAGAGAATATTTTAGATAGTAAGATGGTGCAAAAGATTCTACTCACTAAGGTGGTGCAAAAGATTCTACTCACTATGTATATTAAATTTGACCATATTGTGACTATAATAATAAAGTCATATGATACAGAGACTATGATCATAGTAGAGTTGTAGGGAAGCATTAAAAGTTCATATTAGCATAATATTAGAGAAAATAGATAAGCCAATAGAAGAAGCCTTAAAAGGCTAGGTGAATTTTAATAATGTTACAAAATCTAATCAAAATGCAGGGTAAAGGTTGGGGTTTTAATAATAGAGGAAGAAGAGATTTCCAAGGCAGAGGTGGAGGAAGTTTTAGAGGAAGAGGTTGTGGCAATAATTTTAACCAGGGGAAAGAAAACAATTTTAAAACATTCACTCAAGGAAAAGGAGGGAATAATTTTGGGCCGACTAGTTGAGGAAAAGGCCGAGGTAATCAATATTAAGAAAGATGAAATTTTAATTGCTTTAATTGTGTAAGGTATGGACACAAAGCTGTTGATTGTAGCTCCAGATCTCAAAACAACTATCAGGCTAATGTTGCAAAAAAACAGTACTAATATTTTGGTGAGAATTCTAATAATATAAAAAGTTTATTTCAAGCAAACAACTCTTTTGTGGAAGATGAAAATATCTGGTATTTGGATTCTGGTTGTAGTAATCATATGTGTGGGAATAAAGAGATATTTTCTTCTTTAAATGAAAATGTTCAGTCAATAGTTAAATTTGGAAATAATTTAGATATTCCTATTTTGGGAAAAGGACAAATATCCACTAGGCTGAACAATGGTTCTAATAGTTTTATCTCTGATGATGTCTATGTTCCTGGTCTTCATTATAATTTACTGATCATAGGTCAATTACCAGAGAAAGGTTATAAAATGCATATTCATCATGATTTTTGTACCTTGATAGAAAGGAGTGGAAGATTTAAGGCAATTGTAAAGATGTCCTCTAATTGTCTATTCCCACTAAAAATTCATCATAAAAGTTTTGCTTACTTAAATTTTGTGATACCTGCTGCAAATTGGCAATGGCACATACATTTTGGACATTTTCAATTTTCTAGATCAAATTATCTATCAAGAAAAGAGCTTATGTTTGGCTTACCTATTGTGAATATTTCTAACCATGTATGTGAGACATGTGAGATGGGAAAAAAAAAGGATAGGGATGTATTTCTATATGGAAAGTCCTATAGAGCAAGGAAGCTATGGACATTATTCATTGAGATCTGTGTAATAGGTATTTTATTACTTTTATTAATGATTTTACTAGAAAGGTCTGGGTATATTTTCTAAAGCATAAATCAAATGCTTGTGATGCGTTTAAATCATTTAAATCATTTATGGAAAAGCAAAGTGGTTGTAGAATTAACGCATTAAGAACAGATAGAGGTCAAAAGTATCTTGCATGTATAGAAGTCTTTGAGCAGTATGGAATTCAACATTTGTTAACAACCAGATACTTGCCTTAATAGAATGGAGTAGCAGAAAAATAGAACCATTATGGACATGGTAAGATGCAAGTTAAGATCTAAACAATTGCCTAAAGAATTTTGGAAAAAGTTATTGCTTATGTAGTTTATATTATAAACAGGTGTTCAACAAAAAATCTCAATGAAAAATAACCTAAGGAAGCTTTGTGCAAAAGGAAACCTTCCATTTAGCATCTCAGAGTTTTTGGGTGTATTGCTTATGCCCATGTATTAGATCAGTTAGAGAGGAAGTTGGATGAAAAAGGTGAGAAATGTATTTTATAGGCTATAGTACAAATTCAAACGCCTATAAATTATACAATCCAAATACGAAAAAGATGATTATTAGTCGTGATGTAATTTTTAAGGAGGATGGAAGATGGGATTGGTCTTCAACTTCCCAAAAAAGGCCACTGGCAATTTCAAAAAGCTATGAAGAAGAAAGTACTAAGACAGATTTAGTATCCCGATCAAAGACATCTAGTAGACCCTAACGACATCATCAGTTACCAGCCAAATTGGAAGATTATGTGATACGTACTAATAATGCCTTATCTGATGAAGAGATTATCAATTTTTCTTTGCATGCAGATTATGAACTAGTTAATTATAAGGAGGCATCAAATGACTTGAAATCGAGAAATGCCATGGATGGAGAAATATGTGCAATTGAAAAGAATGACACATAGGAATTAACATATTTTTTTGCTGATAAAGAGCTCATAGGAGTATAGCGGGTGTACAAGACGAAGTACAAATCTAATGGTGAGATTGATTGGTTTAAAGCTACATTGGTTGCAAAAAAATATAAGCAAACACCAGGTATTGATTATTTTGAAGTCTTTGCTATTGGATACTATCCACATTATTATAGCTCTCTCAGCTCAAAATAATTGGAAATTTTATTAAATAGATGTAAAACCTACTTTTGACAATGGAACTTTGGAAGAGGAAGTATATACTGAGCAACCTGCATAGTAGGAAATTAGAGGAAAAGAAAATAAAGTTTACAAGTTAATGAAAGCACTATATAGACAGAAGCAGGCACTAATAGCATAGTATAAAAGAATTGATTCATACTTTATAAAGCATGATCTTGAAAGATGTCCTTTTGAGCATATTTTATATATTAAATTTGTTGAGTTTGGTGATATTTTAATTGTGTGTGTTTATGTTGATGATCTAATTTTTACTGGAAACAACTTAAAGATGATTGAATAATTTAGGGAGGCTATGGTAAAATCATTTGACATGACATACTTAGGTCTAATGTCTTATTTTCTTGAAATAAAGGTAATTCAACATGATGGTGGAATTTTTAAAAGGAAGTATGCGAATGATATTTTGAAGAATTCAAAACTAGCTTCTACCCCAGTTGCAGAGAAATTGAAACAATTAAAAGAAGATAAAGGGAGATATATAAATTCAACTTACTACAAGAGTTTAATTAGAAATCTGAGGTATTTAGCTATAACCATACCTAGATATAGTTTTTGGAGTTGGATTACTTAGCAGATTCATGGTGGAGCCTCATACCTACTATTTACAAAGCAAAGACAATTTTTTGGTATATCAAAGGTACTTTGAATAACAGAATTTTTGTTTGCAAATGTCAATTATATGAATCTTGTAGGTTATACAGATAATGATTAGGATGGAGATATAGAAATAAGAAAAAGCATACCAGGGTATGTTTCTCATCTTAGTACTGGCACAATATCATGAGCTTTAGAGAAACAACCCATGGTTGCATTATCTACAGTTGAAGCAGAATACATTGCAATAACTAGTTATGCTACACAGCCAATATAGCTAAGAAGAATGCTTGAAGTATTACCTCAAAAACAAGATGCTCCAAAAAAATTATTTGTGATAATAAGTTTGTAATAGCGTTGCGCAAAAATCTAGTTTTTCATAGGCGATCCAACCACGTAGACATTTAGTTTCACAAAATTCACAAGCTAGTAACTGAAAAGGAAGTAGTGATTAATTATTGTTAAATTGAAGAACAAGTTATAGATATTTTTACTAAATCACCGAAGTCAAAGTTGTTTTACAAACTGAAGAAATTGTAAGGAATGATAAATTTCTACCAACTAGATTTAAGGAGGCAATGCCAATAAATAAATCAAGCTAGTCTTATATGAAAGAAGATAGATACATGCACTTCATTAAATCATAGCCAAATGCAAGTGGAAGAGACAAGAAGCATCATCATTTAATGATTGCCAAAATCATCATCCAGGTCGAGAGATACAACAAATGGAAGCTGAAATTTTTGACAAAGCAAGTGGAGAACGAGGGGCTTACTTCGTCCTAAAGCAATTCATATGACCAGACCAAAATTCTGGTCCGACAAAATAATTGCTTATATAAATAAAATTCTTGATTTTTAATGTATTTTGTTGCCTGTAAAACACAAGCTTTTTATCATTGCTAGTATGAGTTTGGATTTCTTTAAGAGTCAAGTTGCCAAGAAAATCGGAGGTGAAGTATTTATGACGTCAATTTGTTGTGGTCTAACATTCGATTCTTGGGCAAGGATCTCAAGGACATGATAGGATTGACAGACGATGGATCTTACATGGTTGTTCCCAATATCTGTTTTCTTATTTTACTCGCAAAAGAGTGAAAGATAAAGGAACATTTTTGCAACTAGAACATCTTGGGAATAGTAATTGGTTAAAGCATAAGTAGATGATTGGTTACGGGCTTATGAAAGTTCAAGTTGGTGAAGTAACCATGATGGGGGTACGCATGGTGGTGGTGGTAAGTGCAGTATACCGCGGCCAAAATTAAAAGCACAAGCACTAGGCCAAAAACTATGGCAAAGCTCACCTTCATTGCCAGTATTGCTCCCATTGTGACCTTCGATAAGTCCGGGAATGGAAGCAATACAAACCGGGCTGTAATATACGGGTAAGTGATACCTCTGGGAAGGGCATTGGGCGTATGGGACGTAAACGCTTCACCTAATTGCCAGAGTTTCTTCGACACTGGACTCTTGCGATTTCAACTTGGATTATTCCATGAACTAGCAAATATACGTGTTACTTCACATGGATACTAAAAATGGAAAGAATAATTGTCGTAAAAACTATAATTATGCCATAGTCCACAGATTGCAGAATCACAGATATTCCCAATCCAACATGGGAGTTTACTGACTTAGACTGTAAGTCTATCCCCGTGGAAATGCTTCAGCAACGCAATTCTTAGTATAGGCACGCTTCCTTCAAAGACAGCCCACAATGCGAGTTAACTACAGAAACGCAATCATGGTCATTATAAGATGCTGATTCTGATGGCTGGTGACTTCACCTACTTTTCAAAGCAGCAAAGCGCGCAGCCAAGTCATCATAATCAGGTAATTTTGGATGCACATGCCGAGCAGGATTTGACCCATCTGATTGAAAGGAAGCAGCACGTGTAAACACCTTCATTGCCTTTGATGATGTTTGTGTCTCTGGAAGTGAAATTGATCTGGGCGGAGGAGGAACCATCTCATCAGGCCTGTTTCTACCAACGTGTTGTCGAGACCTGTCATCCTCATTGCCTTGGTTATTTGCTCGACGATTCCTGGACTTTCTTCTAACCTTTTCAGATTCGTATGCTGAAGGCTTCTTGCTGTAATGGATTAATAGTCTATCTATCACCCTTTCTTCTTCATCATCATTATGATGCTCATCAAACAAGATTTGAAGACCACGTCTTGAATCATCTTTTCTCCTGCTCCTTGGTCTTCTCTTCACTACTCCTGCATCTTCCAAATTGCTACCATCATCAACATTAGAGTATAATTTTGACTGTCTTCTCCTTGATGATCTTGGTTTTGGTATGGGGTTATGTACACTGTCATCCTGATAATAATCCATCCTATCATGCCCAGGACCACATTCTCTGGTAAATCCAACACTTTGCTTTTCATGTTCATTACGGTATAACTGCTCCTGAATCTTCTCAGACCCATTACCAGCATTACTTCTGTTATTTCTATAAGGATCATCAACAACATTAACATCAGAGCCGGTTGGAAGGGATCCAAAAGTAGCTTCATATTTTCCTTCCTTGAATTTTGTGTTAGGTTTAGTATAAGGAGGTGGCATGGCCTTCCTATACTGGGATTTCAACTTCTGCATTTCCTCCTCCCGAACATCTCCAATTGAATTTGTATTCTTATGCAACTCAACATAACCATTGCTGGTCATTGTCTCTTTCTCACCATTCTTTAACCACAATCCTCCAGGTCTAGGTATACTGTCAGCCTGTCCAAGGGTTAACATGTCCTGTCCTCTTTTAGGCATGGAATTTCCCCTTTCCTCATGAATTTTGGACCCATTATCAACCCTTTGCATCTTCTTCTTACTGGATGAACTACCCAACCTGACTATTTCTATGGAAGAATCATCCTTCGAAATTTCATGCTTATGCAAAAGGGCTTCATGCTTCTCTCGAAATACTGAGTCTTTCTTGTCCTTACTTAGCACAGTTCCCTTCTTGATACTAGGTTCCTTGCATTCATTGCTTGGGACTTCATTTATGAGTCCAGGATTAGGGCGCTCATTGAACAATCTATATCCATCATTAACATGTACAGGCCTTTCTTTGGATGAAAAATCACACTTGCTAGAATTGTGTTTATCATCATTGGTACATAAAGACCCAAAGGTGTTAGGTTTGTCCTGCAAAACAACCATAAAAAAGGAAAAGGCATTAAATGAACAAAGGATATGTACATACTAAAACAACATTATATAGAAAAAGCAATATCAGAATTAGCAACCTCAAAACAAGAACAAAATAGTAAATATAATAGGACATGCTAAACAAGTATGAACTTCACAAATCAGCATATGCACAGCTGCTGAGCTGGGAGATGTATTAACAGTACAAAAGGATGAAGTAAAACCTGTGCAGATGCAGAAGGTCTAGACATTCTTTGTGAAAAACCCCTGGAATCCCAATTAATGGAGAACTCAGATGCTATATCTTGCATTAGCTCAACTTTCTTCTCCATCATAAAAGATTTTGGGGATAAATTCTCTAGAAACTACTAAAATGAATTCATGTGGTCAGTTGTAGAAAAGCAATTCAGATAAATAAAATATGTACTGGAAATACCTTTTGATTTGCAAACAAATCTACAGAATTCCCATATCTTTCCACAAATATATGCCTGAGGTCCCGTAACTCAGGCAGATCAGAAAATCTTGCAGCAGCAACCATTAGGGATGAAACGGCCTCCCTACAATCCTCAGGGCAGTGACTGAAAAGGTAACAGTAAGTTCAGAGAATAATGCAACCAAATTTTCAAAGTATTGATTGTCTCAAACGAGCTTAAAAAGATATTAAAGCAAAATTTTGCAGCATCCTTGATATGGTGAGAGTCGTGAAGGACAATAAGGACTGCACCATCAGTTCAACAAACTAAGCTTAAATTCAATTTTGCACCAGGAATAATTAAACAGAGATACTACGAAGTAAAAGAAAATAAACAATAAGAACAAGAATACAGGACTCATTCTGAACATAGACATCCTGTTATATCTCCCCAAATGTGATAATCACCATAGAATATATTGTTATTGCACATAAAACAGGATTCATTTTGACAAAAATAAAAATAATGTTGGCAAAACTATGAAGCTATGACCTCAGCATCATTCATGAAAAAACTAAACTTTGTATTCTTTTAATTCATTTTCATTGGGAACGAGGATTAAAAAAACACATGAATACTGCTGTAAAATCAGGATCCTTTAAACAAATAAGTAGCCATGTACATTTATGAAAACAAGCTTGTCGATTTGACCATGAAGAATGACTCACAAAATTTTACTACCATTCCTATGCATTGCAACTAGCCAAAACAAATTTAGACAAGGAAACACTGGCGCCAAAAGGTAAAGAAAAATTTGGTTATCTCAAACCAACTAAAAATTGTAACGATCTAATCTATAAGCTTGCATACTACAATGAATAGTGCAATCACAACAAACTTACCTTGCATATGAACATCCACATCTGACGCCTAATCAATTTATACATTGTTCTACATTTTGAGATGCATTTCATCCTCAAACAAGATGGTAAAATATTTTTTACAGAGAAAAATTGGTAAAGGATCGTCATCTCATCTCATAATTGTCTGCTTAGACAGCATAACATTAACATACCTGACCCAACAAACCAAAAACAAAAAGATAAAAAACATAAATAAGAACTAGAAATTCTCCATATCATTCAATTAATCCTTCATTTTTATTGAACATAGCTCTTTTAATATTGTAACAACCAAATCCAAATTATGTATTCCTCACGAAAATTTGTGAAAATGCCACCTGAAAAAGTTCGAAGGTAATGATTTTATGTTGTTAGAGGAACAGTTGGATGAAGAACTGTTGGAACTAACCCTAGAAACTGAAGTAAACCTCTCATAGGACATGGACTTGACTTGTTAAAAGATTAGAAATAATAAAGGTTAATTAAACAAAAAATGAAGTTAAAGAACATATTTGAGTAATCTATGAAAGTTTAACACTTGTTTCGGCTTTAATCCTAGATGCAATTAAAAGTTTATCACGTTTGGCAAACAAAAGAACCAAAATGCAAAAGAAATTGAGACAAAACATAATCGGTTCCATTAATTAGGACGATTGATTGACACAGACAGTTGATAGGCACTAATACCTCATCTTCTGCATCACTGAAAGGTGCTTCAACACAAAATCACAACAGTGCTCAACAAAATCATAGCAAGATGACAGGATCACTTCAGCCATAAGTCCTTCAGCCTGTTCCATTAATTAACGGATTAAGACCACCTCTAAAAAGATCACACATACACACGCCACAGAGAGAGAGAGAGATTGCAATAAAAAATACACTAAAAAAGAGATTGCAACTGAACAATAAAAAATGTGAACAACATTAAAAGCGACCAGACCGAGAAAACCTGTGATAAAGAGAAGAAATAAAAAGAGGGTACCCGGCCATAAGCGTTGATGTCAAGGCCATTAGCGAGCAGATCAGCCATGTCTTTCCTCAAAAACTTCAAAGTAGCATTCCTCTTCCTCCTTATTACATCGATCCGATTCTTGGTCAGCTTTATGAGAGATTTACTAGTCAAATGCACAAACAAACAAAAATGTAATTAACCTTCAATTTGACAACCACAAACAAGATATTATAATGCCATTTACAGAAATGAGTACCACTTGGAGGCAAAGCCCCGACCAAGAAGTCCGTCAAGCATATCTTCAGAAAGCAAAGAGAAAAAAACGTCAGAGAGAGAGAGAGAGGGAGAGAGAGAGGTGCTTCTAAGCAGAGAAAGAGGAAAATGGGAGTTTTTGAATGGAGTGAAAAAGACTATTACTCTAACAGCTAGTTAGTCACTGACCCACCCACTAGCTTCCCCTTTGTCTGGGGCCTCTTTCTACGCTTTTTCAATGCTGTTTATTCCAATTTCTTATCCTCACCTAATTACCATTAAGACCTTCTTTCTGTTCCTTTCCTTCCTCTTCTTGGTCTGCTTCCAATTGACTGTTGAAAGACCTTGTTATTAGTATTATTATTAGGCTTAATTATTAAAAAATCTAAATTTTAGTTAATTTTATAATTATAGCTTAGAATATTTTTTAAAAAAGACAATTAAATACTCAAAAATCTGTTAACGTTGCTGAGTCAACAAATATAAATTTAATTGGGTTAAAATTTGTATGTCAAAATTAATTAACGTAAATAACTAAAATTAAGGAAATTTTAAAAAAATAAAAAACATAGGGTAATTAATTTGAGATTCAAACTTTTTGTTGTATCAATTTCCATTCAAAGAGATCCTTTCAACCAATTACAGGAAGCCAAAGTGAAAAACAAGAGAAAAGAACATATTGGTTTCACCATAAAAGGAAATTTTCTATTTTGGCTTTCAACAGTTAATATTAAACAGTTAATTTTACCAAACATCTTTAACAAACAACTAATACAATCCGTTGGTCAAATCAACTGATAGAATCAACTAACAATTAATGCAATCAGCCGATTGTCAAATAGGGCCTTTATCTTATTCTCTCATAAACCAAACAAATTACTATAAGCACCAAATTCAACATTCCTCCCCTTAAAAATTGGTAACTATTTTAAGTACACATGAAATCTTCTTTAACTAACCCACGTTCCTTGACCTGCAATCGGTGCGGTACGTTTTTCATGGTTGTTCTTGTTTCTTCGTTTTGGATCTAGGAAAACCTATCCTTCTCTCCTTGCCATAACTAGGGTTTAACTCAGGTTGCTCTGTAATGTTTGGGTAATTTTGCTTCTCTTCCACTCACTTACCACTTGTTCTTTTGTCCTTTTTCACCGCAATCCTTTTCTTCTCTATGTTTGTCTACTAATTTCTTCTTTAGGTTATAGGCGGTTTCAAAGAGAGAAAAGATTCAAATATAGAAGATCGACAATGCTACCACTAGGCAAGTCACATTTACAAAGTCTAAATCTCAAATTAATTTAAGCTTTATATCTTTTATCTTTCAACCTTTTTAAAATTTTCTTAATTTAATTTTATTATTTTAATTAAGTCAGACATGTAAATTTTTATCTCAAAAATTGCTAAGAAACATGTTTAAATTTATGTTTAACATGACTTGTCGTGTTAATAACGTTAATAGAGATACTAATCTCGAGTTAAATTTTAAAAAAATTGAAAACTTAAGTATTTAATATGTTGTTTTTAAAGTTCGGTTTATAGTTATAGAATTTAGTAAATTTTGAATTTTTGTAATTAACCTTTATTATTATTATTAGTACTACTACTATTATTAATGTTGCTGCTGCTCCTCCTCCTCCTCCTCCTAGTGTTACTATTACTAACTTAATAATTAGGGTAAAACATTAAGAATTCAATTCAATCATACGTTGAGCTCAAAGCCTTAAATTGTGTTGTGACTAGTTTACTTTAGAGAAGGGAATCTCATGATGTGGATCCTCGGTTCATTTTAACGCCAATTTAGTTGTCCTTTCGCTTTCTTTTCTTAAACTGGTTTTTGTGGGATATGTAAGTAACATAATCAGGACCTAAACATATTATCATTATGTTTTTTTTTTTTTAAGAAAGCCCTTATCCCCCAACTATTCTATGTACGTGGTGTAGTAGAATATCTTTTCTTTTACACTAAAGTGCAAAAGATCCACTTTGTTACAGGTCAAACTTAGTTTACGTGAGGATAAAAGAAAAGTGGTCCAAGCTTATTTACGTAGAACAGAACTTGAGCTCATCAGATTCTAATTGCTTTAGAGTTTAGTTAAAATGACACTTGCACAACTTTTTCTTTTATCCACACGTAAGCTGATTTTATTGTCGGATATTTCTAGCTGAAAGTTTAGGCAACTCCTTAATTCGTTTAAGTCTAAACTTGCAAATTTAACAGTAATTTCTTAAACTTGATATCGTAAAAATATCATTTAAATCACCTATTATCAATATTTTAATAACTGAACTAAAAGTTAAGCTAATAAAGCAAGAAGTTTTTAATTTAAAAAATTTAACATTTATCATGCCGGCATAAAACTATTTAAATATTGAATAAAATTAAAGAACTTAAAATATGATTTAAAAAGTTTGTTTTTAGCTACAGTTTAATTTAAATTTTAATTTAAAGCTGTTAAATAAAAATTAAGAAATTAATTATGGTTTATAAAAACCAAATAATTTATGAAAACTAGTTGATTATGTAATAAATTGATCAACTTTTAACAAAAAAATTATTATAATAAATCAAACAAAAAATTTGATTAATTTAAAACTTTTATTGTTAAACCAGTCAAATTAGTTAGATATTTTTTATAATTGCCTGTAATATTCAAAAGAACAAACTTAATTTTATTGTCTTAGGTCGGAGTTCAAACCATCAACTACTTAAACTATACCTCTACTGAAGGATTAAAACCCTAAAATAAGCCATAGATTAATCATATCAAATCATCAAGAAATTAATCATGAACGGAAGCATACCTGAATTTGCGGTTGTGCTTAATGAAGGCCTGATCTTCCAATATATCAAACCGTCAACTTCAAGGTTTCTCTAAAAGGGAAAAGAAATTGTCGACAACAAGTATACTGGGGACCATAACCCTTTATTATAACCTGATTTGACAAATATCTATTTTGGCCCTTTAACAAAATAGAATTTGTACAATGGTCTCTACACTTTTAATCCTATAAATAGATTGACACCTCAATAGTCAATAATTCTAATTTGACCATAACTCTAATTTGACTATTTTATTTGACTGCGATACACATTTAATATTTTCATATGTAGGCCCACACTTTATAATTTA
>JAOSBN010000008.1:37351706-37365091 GCA_027563595.1 Erythroxylum suave | reverse complement strand
TAATTCAAGCTCCAATAAGCCTAGAATTAATTTAATCTCATTAGAATTAATTCTAGCTTATTAACTAAATGTCATTCACTTAAAGACAATTAGTTGAACTCTTGAGCTATTAAATATTATGAGAACACATATTTTATTTTCAATTGCAAACCCTATTTAGAGCCTTATTATAGCCAGCCGCACATTAAAGGGTAAAATTACCGTTTTGCCTTTATGTTAGTTTTTCCTTCTAGGACTCCAATTTTACTTTATATGGTGATTAACACATACGATCTCATCTTAGTGTTAAGACTTGATGGGTAGCTAGTCCATCAAACTACTAATGCTAGTTTAGTCACCAAATTCCCTTTAAACATCTAGAAGTGATGATATCACTATAAACTCTTTATTTAAGTGAATGTTTCCTGATACATGTTTTAATTAATAATTCCAACATGCAAACACTAGATTAATACTCTATAAAAATCCATTCCGATCATATCAAGAATTATCATGAAACACATACGAGTTCCCTATTCGTCAAAATTGTGGTTCATAATAAGCGAATTCTTAAGTTGTATATTTTAAGATTAAAATTAACGACTGACTTTATTCTTCAAAACATACTTTATTCTAGATTCATTTAATAATGCCATTATCGATAGTCAACTACTATCATAGTATGAATCTCATCATTCTCTTGAAGTAAAATCTTTTAGTTACACGGAGATAAATCGCAACACAACAGCCTAAACCATAATCAAGCAACCAACTTGATTATTTAACTCTGAATCTATTAATTTAGATTCTAATAATATATATGTTTCCCATACATCTCTATATATATGTCTATTACTTACAAAAGAATCTTGGTACCTTATGACTAGATATATAATGCTCATTAAAGCCAAATTGTTTTATTTTATTAGTAATAAATATCTCCATTACAAAACTGTAACTGAAGAAGATTAAGGTACGTGTAAATATAGTTTCTTTTCAAGCCACTATATTTACAAAACTCCAACACCTGGCTCCTACTGTTTCAACTCTCTTCACGACTTGCATCTGCAACCTATCTTGCCTTGGTGCATGGGGACATTCCCTGACCGTGTCCCTTCTCTCCGCATCGAAATCATAGTCTAAGTAACTTGAGGCACTCTCCTCTATGAAACTTCCCACAATGCTCGCATTAGGGGGTTCATTTACTTACTCCTCTCCATCCTTCTATTGCCTCCTACAGTTAATGCTTGCATGGAAACTATCTTGGCTTACTTGTTCTTAGTGAAGCCACTACTTCCCAATTCACTCTGCGTGTGGAAAGTCCTCATGCTCTTCTCAGGCATTAGGGCACTCATTCCCTTCTTAGAAGACTATTCCCTATTCTTCCTCTTCTTTTTTACTTCATACTTTATGTTCTTCAGTTTCTTAGCTTGGAATGCAACATTTACCAACAGTTGGTAGTCATAAAAGTTATAGATCAACACTCTCTCCTTGATCCCTAAATAAAGTGCTCCCTTAAACTTATGACATCCTCCTCATTCTCAACAATGTTGGCCACTTACCTTGAAAGCTGGGTGAACTTCAACTTATATTCAGTCGCACTCATGTCCCTCTAAGTGAGAATTAGGAGTTCTTTGGCTTTCTCATAAGCATAGACTTTCGAGAAGTATTTCTACCTAAAGGCTCCCAAAAATTTTTCCCATGATAATACCAGCAGTATAAAATGACTATGGGGCACTGATTCCTACTAATGGAGTGCATCTCCTTACAGTAAACTCACTGCATAATCCAATTTCTCCTAATTAGAGCACTTGATCTGAATAAGGACTCTCTTTGTCCTTCTCAACCATGCTTCAAACTCTTCAGGTTTCGTAGTCTCATGAAAGTATACAGCCCTATACTTGCAGTTCTTATTATACTATCCGCTCCTCTCAATTGAAGCTTGCACTGGAACTTGTTCCACTTGATCCATAGCATGTGTGAAAGCCTGAGCAAAGGCTAGAAAGAAATGTGGATCCATGGGGTTTACTTGCGCATAGGAGGAGGAGGTAGTGGCACTTCATGTTGCACACTAGATTCCTCAGAATCATAAGCAGGGTGCGTCCCCGTGTCTTGTGGGACATGAGATTCATCCGTACTTCCTTGGAAAAAGCAAGCTCGAGTCATAGCTCCTTGAGTTCTCCTTTAATTTAAATCAATTAAAATCTTTAGCTTATGTTTCATACTAGGTTAAACTTAGCATATGTTCATGAAAAACCTTCTTAAGCCTTGCTTCATGTAAAAAAATTTCAAATCTTGTGAAACCATACAAAAACAATGCATGTTGTTCATGTAAATCAATGTATGTTCATTTCGGGTTTTAAAATGACCCATTTCATGCCTAGGATACTCCTAAACCTAGTTGCTCTAATACCATAAATTATTAGGCCCCATTTTTGGAGTCTTACTTGTGAGTCAAACATGAGCTCATCACTCTGAAGGGTTCTTTTAATGGACTCCCAAAATTTCATATTTGAACACTTCATATTCGACAATCCATTCTTATATTTATATCCTCAAATGTCACCCTAACATATCATTCTTTTTTATCTCTCATTTCCACATTAAACTAAGTACATTTCAACCTCCATTCAAGCCTAAATGTATTGTAGGAAAGCATCGATAAGTCCACAATATATATATGTACATGATTTCAAACAATAGGCATAACATTCATTATGTATGTTCGATTAAGGTAATTTAGGCATGATTTCAAATAGTACTTTAAGTTCTACATCTTTTGTGAAGACTTTGAAGAGAGATTTTGTTGTCTAGATGGTCAAAATTGCATATTTATAAAACTATCCTGAGAATATTTGCTTAGGATATATGTCCCTCTAAACGGACATGAATTGAGCTAAAGCACTGAAATTCCTAAGAAGGTCCATCAAGTATATATTAAGTCTGCCCAACAGACACTTACGGGCTAAATTCTAGATTTCTAATTCCTACAAGTTACCTATGACCCCTCTTATACTTATCTACCATTTCTAACATATTTTCCTCATCATTTCCCCTTCATTATCACTTCCATTTCAGCTCAATATCATTTACAACCAAATCATAATCTATGTTTGGTTATCAACCTAAAAACATAACATTTAAACTTATACACATTCATGATAAATTTCTACACATGTTCAACTCCCTTTATCACCTTCATTTCATCTCTAACTTATCACACAAATACTTTCCATTTCAAGACACCATAGTACTCTTTTTCTGTTAGATCAAATTAGAAAAGGCTATAAAGGGTCCAGCATGCACCTTATGAAGCATCACCAACTTGTAATAATCATATCCTTCAAATTTGATCTAAAAAAATTACATACTTTATATCGTTGGAAAGCTAAAAGGATAACCTACAACTTCTATGAAGACAACCTTGTCCATATTAGTAAAGATTAATATAGTTTTTCCCCTAAAGTCAGAACTCAGATTTTACCCCTATGAATGTTTGAAAATGCAATGCGAAAACTTAGACAGTCATGAGCAAAACATACATATAATTCATTAATTTCAAATGAAAATAGTTTTACAAAGCTTTAATGGGCATTTCAAGACCCAAATACATCATTAGTCTCATAATTCAAAAATACAAAATATACATGAATGAGTAATACTTGAAATGCTACTAAAGCCTTTAGTTTTCCTATACTAAAATACAAAAATATGTAGACTTGGAGTGATGACTTGACTCTCGATCACTCGATCTCTTACTCGTCACGTAAAGATGGGGATAAAGGGGGGTGAGCTAAAAGCTCATGGGTAACATGTTTTTAGCAAAGAAACAAGCAAAATCATTGAAAATATTCTTTGCTTTAGTAAAATACATTAAAACCGTAGAACATGTATTTCTCAAATTCTCAAGCTTGCCAAACAAATCATAAACAACATAAGACATGTATTTCTCAAATTCTCGAACTTGTCGAACAACTCATAAACAATATAAGCACTCATAATGGTTTGGGTAGTCCATATACAAGAGGGTGTTCTTGCGAAGCTTTGATCATTATGAGGGAGTTCTTGCCAATCTCCAATAAACATGAGGGAGTTCTTGCGAATCTCTGATAAACATGATGGAGTCCATGAAGGAGCTCAATGCCACTAGCAGGTAGGTAGGAGAAGCCTTTAACATGGTCAACATGCACATCACATAACATGATGGACCACTATAAACCCACATACAAACATGTGTTTCATGACTTGTCAACTTATTACGCAAACGACACATTTTGGAAACATGATTTCCATAAGCATGATATATTTTAGATAAAATTTCCATCATCATTTCATAAATCTTCATCAAGATTCATGTACCAATTGTATAGCAATACTTCAATGATTCAAGAAGCAATAAATGCAACATTGATTAAGCAACTGAAATCATTTAAATCTTTTGATTCAAAAAAATACTCATGGCTTATTAACTTAACTATAAACATGTAACCCACCTGGATTCCTTGCTTAATGACTTGCTTAAAAATTCCCATCCTCTTGCTCCTCCAGCCTCTCTTGATTCCTTTGAACATTAGTAAATATCAAATTTAGTAGGAATACAAATTGAGAACCCAAAAAGCATATTCACTAAAAATTGATTCTAGAGTACTTAAACCCCTGCATTTCTTATGCTTGATAAACCAAAACCCTTACAAAAATTCAATCGATTAAAATTAGGTTTACCTCGAATCTTTACCAAACAAAGAGATGTTTGGCTCAAATGGAAGCTCTTCTCTTTTTCTTTATTTTTCTCTTCTTAAGTACCCTCAAAATCACTCTTAAAAACTAAGAAAAGATGAAACCCTAACTTTATCTTCTTTCTTTGTCTCTCATGGATGACTCCCTCTCTCCTTTCTCTTTTTTTTTTCATTTTTTCACTTCATTCTCTCCCTTCATTCACGTTTTTTTCATTCTAATGTATGAGAAAATTTTTTTCCTCTTCCAATTCTACCCTTAATGAGTGTTAAATGTCTACTTTACCTTTCCTTTAGTGCTTCATGACTTTTATACTTAAGTGACATAACATAATTGCCCTCAATACGTTCTTACTGCTTTAATTTCACTAACCAATGAAACAAAACCTTATGAACACTATAATAAATAATTTAAGTACAATAATTATTCTATCATGACCTCATAATTTATTCTAAGGAAAAATTTCAAATTCCATGATTATTCTATAAAATATCATGCTTAATTTAACGAAAAAAATTCGAAGGCCAACATTGCATCACTTGAGGACTTGGGGCTGCCCAGCCCATGTTCTAAGGCTTGAATCCATAATGATGGAACGAAGGTCAGAAGTATGTTTGTTTGTAGGATATCCTATAGGTAAACAAGGGTACTTTTTCTATAGTCCTTAGGACAGGAAGCTATTTGTCTCGATAAATGCTACCTTCTTGAAGGAAGATATTGTGAGAAATCACAAAAGGAAGAAATGAAATAGTAATAAAGGAGATAGTTATTTCATCCAAACCAAGAGTTGATTCAGATATAGCAGAAGAAGATGTCAAAATGGATTCAAGAGTTGAATCGAAAGAACAGCCTAAACATCAAGTAGTGCCTAGACGTAGTAAGAGGGTTATGAGACAAGCAGATAGGTATCTATGTCTAGAAGAAGGCATAATTACAATCTTATACCAAAAAGTAAGGGATCCCATTACTTATATACAGGCTATTAATGACATTGATGTAGAAAAATGGCCCAAGGCAATAGAATTAGAAATAGATTCTATGTACGTCTACGAAGTCTGGATCCTTGTAGATCTACCACCAGGTGTAAAAGCCATAGGGTGTAAATGGATCTTTAAATGGAAGAGAGGACCTAATGGAAAGGTAGAGACCTTTAAAGCTAGGTTGGTAATTAAGGCCTATACTCAAAAGGAGGGTATAAACTATGAGGAGACTTTTTCTCTGGTTTCCATACTTAAGTCCATCATAATTCTTTTGGCCATAGCAACCTACTTTGATTATAAAATATGGAAAATGAACATCAAGATTGCATTCCTTAATGGGGATCTTGAGGAGATGATTTATATGGCCCAACCAGAAGCATTGATTGAGCCAGGTACTGAGCATAAAGTATGAAAGTTACAAAGGTCCATTTATGGACTTAAGAAAACATCTAGGTCTTGGAACATTAAGTTTGATAAGGCTTTCAAAACCTATAGGTTCATACAAAACCTAGATAAGCCTTATGTCTATAAAAGGATACAAGAAGGAAAGGTTACTATCCTAATTCTGTATGTTGATGACATTCTGCTTATTGGGAAAGATGTAGGAATGTTATCTATGATAAATGGATGGCTGAACGAACAGTTCTCAATGAAGAATTTGAGAGATGCTAACTATGTTATAGGTATCAAGCTTATAAGGGATCATAAAAACAAGCAAATAGCCTTGTCTCAATTGACTTACATTGAGAACATGCTCAATAAGTTTTCTATGCAGGATTCCAAGAAGGGTTTTAATATGTTTGCTATACAGGATTCCAAAACGGGTTTCAAAGGAGCAAGCACCAAAGATCTAAGAGGAGGTCGAACGTATATGCAACATTCCATATGCTTTGGAAATTGGAAGTTTAATGTATGCCATGCTTTTCACTAGACCAGATATCTGTTACACAGTGGGACTGGTAAGCAGATTCCAGTCCAATCCAAGAAGGGAGCAACGAATTGCAATCAAGTGCATATTGAAGTATCTTCATAAGACGAAGAACTTAATGCTTGTTTACTCTAAAAGTGACCTTATTTTGACTGGATATACAGATTCCAATTTCCCATCAGATGTTGATTTAAGGAAATCAACTTTTGGTTCTATATTTATTTTAGGAGGTGGAGCCATAGTCTAGAGGAGTGTCAAGCAATCATATGTTGTTGAATCTACTATGGGGGCTATGTATGTTGTTGCTTGTGAGGCAGCAAAGAAAGTAGTCTAACACGACAAGTTCCTAAAGGATTTGGAGGTAGCTCTTGAGGTAGAAAAGGCCATTACACTTTATGGTGATATTAATGGGGCGGTGGTTAATTCTAAAGAACCATAGAAACACAAAGCCGCCAAACGCATTGAGAGAAAGTATTATCTCGTAAGGAGGATAATACAACGTGGTGAGCTGGATGTGGTAAACATTCCCACAGATCAAAACCTTACTGACCCGTTAACAAAGACGCTGTCATAGAAGAGCTTCAAAGATCACCTAGATGAAATAATAATGAGGGATATGTCAAGCTTGCTTTAGGGCAAGTGGGAGATTTTTAGGGTTATGTAAATATAATGCCTTGGAAAGCAAGTGTATTTACATATAACTTAATTTTCTTCCAGTTACAATATTGTAATGAAAATATTTATTATTAATAAAACAAAATTATTTGGTTTTATTTGTATAAGCATAATATAACTAGTCTTATGATACCAAGGTTCCTTTGTAAGTAGTATACATATAAATGGAAATGTATGAGCAACATGTATATTATTAGAATTTAAATTAATTTATTCACAGTCAAATAATTAAGTTTTTCACTTGATTATAGTTTAGACTGTAGTGTTGCGATTTACCTCTGTGTAAGTAAAAGAGTTTACTTCAAGGGAATGATTAGTTTCAAATCATGATAGTAGTTGACTATCAGTAATATCACTATTAAAGAATATGAAATCGTGAATGTCTTCTTAAGGAATAAAATAGGTCAGTACTTTAATCTTAAGTCATATACCTTAGCATTTGTTTGTTACGAACCATAATCTTGCTGAGTGGTGAACTCATTTATGTTTTGTTATAATTCTTGGTATGATCAGAATGGATTTTTATAGATATTAATCGAGTGCCTGCATATTGGACTTATTATTTGAAATATGAATCAGGGAACATTCACTAAAATAAAGAGTTTACAGTGATATCATCACTTCTAAATGTTTTAGAGAGATTGGTGATTAAACTAGAGCCAGTAGTTTGATAGACTACCCACCCATCAAGTCTTAACATTATGATTGGATATTGTGTGTCATACTACTAGAATTTGCAATTGGACATTGTATTAATAAATTGAAATATGTTTTTTCATAATTTTAAGTGATTCAAGAGTTCAATCAATTGTCTTTAGTGGAATGACAATTGGTTAATTAGTCAGAATTAATTATAATAAGATTAAATTAATTCCAAGCTTAATGGAGCTTGAATTATTTAAGTCCAATTAGATTCCCCACTTGACTTATAGGAAGGTTATCAAGGAAAGCAAGAAAGATAAATAAAGGTTATGGACGAATTAGATTCTAGCCAATAAGACTGGAGCAATTTAATCAAAAGTTAATTAAATTGGATCTTAAGCTTATAATTAAATGTTGGGCTTAGACGAATTAATTGTTAATTATAAGCACTACAGGAAAATAACAAATTATCGACAGAAAATTAGTGACGAAATGCATTCTGCAACTAATTAGCGACAGAAATTGACTTTCCATCAGTAAAGTTTATGGATTTACCAACGACCAAAGCATTTGTCAGTAAACGTGGAGGGAAAATATCCCCGCATATTTTTCGTCAATTTTTAGCGACGGAAAACAATAGTTCATCGCAAAATTAGGCAATATTTTTGTTGGTAATTGTCGAATTGTCATGATAAATAAACAGCATCGTTTTGTCACCGACATTTATGAGACTCGAAGCTCCCTTTCTTCTCCCTCTTCTTTACTATTTTTCTCTCCTGCTACGATTAATGCCTTTAGTTCTCTTCTTGGAGTGCTTCCACCTTCAATTTTTGCTTTGTTTTTGGTCCATCGTGCATCATTTTTAGGTAACAACTCTATTGGGTTTATTTTATCTCCAAAAACGAAGGTGTTAGATGCTTATATATATGACCGTCGGTGGGTTGGTGGGTAGGTTTTGTTTGAATTATTGGTTTATGCATTTTTATTTGAATTGTTGGTTTATTTGTTGTTTAAATGTGTTGTTGTTGGTAGATAATGAAAAAAAGGAGTTGTTTTGTTATTAGTTAGACATAATATAGGTTGCCTATGAATTGTTTAATGAAATGTCTATTAGAACAAACATTTTCTTTTATATTGTTTGGCCATACATAAAGGACTTCCATTTGTTGAAAAGATGAACACATAACACGCCCATAAGTCTAGTGGATTTACAAATTAAATATCATTAATTTTAATTAGCTTTTATTCTAATGTTAATGTGTATTTTCTTATATTATGGTCAAAGGAGAGGATCAAGGTCATAGTGACACACGAAAAAGCAATTGAAAGTTAGGACAACCATCTTACGTGATTCGTTTAACATTTCTATGTTGTAGAACCCTAGAGGAAGGAGACTCCAATCATAAAAGATACACTCATTTTTTAGCCTTTTATTGTATCTAGTCGTCATAGATTCTGACCAGCCCACAAATCCTTTTGCTAATCTATGTTAACCCACCACTTGTTCTTTGCTTTGGCATTTCCCAAGTTGTTGTCTAGACTCTTAGTTGCTCGTAGCCACCTGTTTGTTTTCTACATTTCACATCTTCTTGCTATTACTTTACAAACAACTCTTGTTAGTTCATACGTATGTAACTATAAGAGATATCGATGTGATAGTTAAATGCAAGTAAAACCAAGATAATGGTGCCTCAACTCGAATATAAAAACTTCCAATCAAATATAAGATTATCAAATAAAATTTACTGACGGTATATAGATTTTAAAATTTTTTTGGTTAATTTACCGACGAAAATTTGCAGTTTTATTGGTAAAATCAATACCATTTACCAAAGGAAGATACAAAACTATCGATAATTTTACCGACAAAATATAATTTTCATTGCTTTTCATTGCTCAAATTACTAATGGAATTATAATTTCCACTGGTAATTCCAATTTTGTTTTCTTGGGGCAATTATTAGCTACGACTATTTCTATGATGCCTTTGTCCGTTGGTAATGTTCATCGCTAAACTGACTTATCGATGGAATATTATTGTTTTTTGTCGATAACTTCTGTCATAAAACTATAATTTTCTTATAGTGAAGCCTAAAGGAACTTTAATATTGGGTTGGATTTTGATTTAATTAATTAGATTAATTGAATTAAAATTAATAAAAAAAGAGGCAAGGTCAAATTCTACAAAGATGTAGGATTCGTTTATGCTCTTTATTAACGAATGAAATTGATAGTTTTAAAGAAGAAAACATCCAGCCCTTTTAGCAATCTTTTTATTAAAGAATGAAGTGGTGCATTTTTTATTACTCTCTCCACTCTCTCGCCAAAGCATTCAGTTACGCTTCTCATCATTGAAGGGTTTTAATGGGTGGTTTTTAAAACACCACATATGAGCACATTTTGATGAAAGATAACGTACAAGTGTTGGCTTTGGAAGGACTCATTTCAATTAACTTTGATCAAATGCATGGTGCGTGAATTTTTCCAAAGAACACTCTCTCCAAAACTGAAAAGTGTTGGAGTGGAAGGTGGCAACTCATCTTTTAACGTTTGATACTAAATGAACGAGGGTGGTCTTTTTTTCTCTCCTAGAATTCTCTCCCAAAATTTTTCAGCCATAACAAAAGAGAATGATTCAGTTTTTAGTTGATTTTAACTAACCGAATATAGGAAAAAGTTTACAATTCATTTTTCTTCTCCTTTCTCACAAAAGGTACTTATTAGCCAAGCCATCCAACGAGAACAAGTGGTAGCTTGAATTGTTTTAGGACATAGCAACGAGGAGTCAAAGCTATGGCGACAAATCGGTAATATTCTGATCTTATTCTTATTATATTTATTTTTTTATGTCATACCATGTATGGATTAAAGCATGTTGGTTTGGTGTTTATAGTTCCGCTATGTTTTGATTTTGAAATTTTTTTTGAAATCTACTGTTTAGCTAACTAAGCATGTTTTTGTTTTCGATCCAACATTATGCGTCCTTGAATTTGAGTCCTTTGAATGAAACGAGGGTGATAATACAATTGGCTAATCGTACTAATGCTTATACTCATGGTGTGGTTGAGGATATTTTGATGTAGATGAATAAGTTACTGCTTCCTGCAGATTTTTATGTTGTGGATATGAATGATAAAACTTAATGTATTTCGATACCTATCTTGTTAGGGAGAATGTTTCTTAATATGACTCAAACTAAGATAGATGTTAGTGAGGGCTCCCTTACAATGGAATTTGATGGGAAAGAGGTTCATTTTAATATTTTTTGGGCTATAAAACATCATCTTGATGATCGCTGTGTTTTTTTCTTATTGATATGATTAATCCTTTGGTATAAGAAACGTTTAAATTAAGTTACAAGGATCATTTTGAAATAGTTTTGGCTAAGGATATGGAAGTATAAGCCAACATTGAAGTTGAGATGGGAGAAGAGATTATGAAAATGACGACCGTTTTGGATTCATTAAAAAACTCTCCGAAAAGGTACCATTTGGCTTCTTTAAAACTATATGAATGTCAGCAGAAGTTGTTACCTTCTAATTTGCAGGCATCAGAATTACAATTGAAGGCACTCCCTACACACCCAAAGTATGTCTACTTAGGAGATAATTAGACTCTCCCATTCATCATTTTAACAGAGCTAACTTCAAATCAAGAAAAGAGGCTGGTACAAGTGTTGCGAGAACATAAGAAGTACATCGGGTAGACAATCACAAATATTTAGGGCATAAGTCCATCAATTTGTGTGCACCGCATTTTGTTAGAGGAGGATGCAAAATTGACAAGGTAAGCTCGGCATAGGTTGAACCATCCAATGATGGAAATTATGAAGAAGAATGTGCTGAAGATTTTAGATGATGATATGATTTACCCTATCACTGATAGTAAATGGGTAAGCCTTATACCGGTGGTTCCAAAGAAGTTTGTAATCAACGCGGTGACAAATCAGGAAGTTTAGATGGTTCATACCTAAGTGCAAACAAGGTGGCGAGTATGTATTGATTATAAGAAGTTGAATTATGTGACTAGTAAAGACCACTTTCCCCTTCCTTTACTGATCAAATGCTTAAGAGATTGATTTGTTATGATTATTATTGTTTTCTAGATGGCCTTTTAGAATATCTTCATAATTAGATCGCACTAGAAGACTAGGAGAAGACCACATTCACATTCCCATTCGATACGTTCACTTACCAAAGGATGCCATTTGGGTTACGTTACATACCGATCATGTTCCAAAGGTGTATGGTAAGCATTTTTCTAAATATGTTGAGAAGATTATTGAGGTATTTATGGATGATTTTTGTGTATATGGATCTTCTTTCGATTAATGTCTTAAGAGTCTTGCCATTATCTTGGAAAGATGTAGAAAAACTAATCTTGTGTTGAATTGGGAAAAATGTTATTTTATGGTGGATTAAGGTATAGTTTTAGGCCATATTATATCTACTAGGGATATTGAAGTAGATGAATCCAAAGTTGATCTTGTTTCTTCTTTAGCTCACCCCTCTATTGTGAGGGAAGTGCATTCTTTTATTAGTCATATAGGTTTTTAATGAAGATTCATTAAGGACTTTTCGAAGATAGCCATACCACTATGCGAGCTTCTACAATAAGATGTTTCCTTTGAGTTCAACAAGAAGTGCAAGGAAGAATTCAACAAATTTAAGGAGCTCTTAAAATCCCCACTGGTGATTCAACAGCCAAATTCGAGCCCACTTAAGGGGCAAATGTGACAACCTTTTTCAAGGGATAGCATAATCATAAATCATCATGCATTTTCAAACATTCAAAAAAATTTCAATTTCAAGCAAATCCAATGCAAGCAAATCGACATGCACACACATAGGTAAGAATTTGCCCAATTACACAATAACTATGAATACATTAGCCACCGAAATCGTTTGCAAAAATCCAACTCAAGGTTGTCTTTCCTCTTGCTCTTTGGAAGGATTCTTTTGGTTTCCTAAAACAACTAAGGTTACATTCAAAACAACATTCTAATAAAATTCATAAACTTCAATAATCACAAAAATGCAATAAACACAAATTTAACTCAAACCTAACCTACCCATAGTCCATCTAGGATAGAAAACCCAAAACATAGTTTAAAAACCCTAGAAATCAAATGGATTCCTTCTTCTTCTTCTTCTAACACAACACGCACTCTCTCTCTAATCCCTTCATTCTCAACAGGATCCATTTCTTTAATAAAGTAAGAAGAAAAGATGATTAACTTACTTTAACAAGCTTGATTTCTCTTCTTCCCATGTTTTCTTCTTCTTTTTTAACTTCTCCCTCTTTTCTTGTAACATCCCATCACCGATGAGAAGGGTAAGATAGTAATTTAGAATGGGTTAGGAGTGTTTTAAATTGTTTAGCTATGTTCATGCATTCATATATGCACGTGAATAGTGAATTTTGCACATGTAATGATTGTACATGCA
>JAOSBN010000008.1:37325990-37338492 GCA_027563595.1 Erythroxylum suave | reverse complement strand
TGTATCATAGACTTCATTAATTCGATTTAAGATCAATATCAATTCATATTAATGAAAAATGCCTTTCACTTTATTAATCAAAATAAAATTAGTACAAAAGTGCTAAAGTTGATTGCCTTTAGAGCACTACTCTAATAGTGCATCTTCCCAAAAACCTAATTTTTACTATGAATAGACATTTGGGCTACCAAACATAACATGAATCATTTTTGGAACATGAAAGGAGGCAAAACCTAACTTCTTTGGGGTCTATGAAGGGCTAATCTTCCTTATTCTAGTTTGTAGGGGAAATCAAAGTCAAAGAACACATTTGGGCATCTCTTCATTGTGTATTATTGTATTTTCCTATAAAAGAATGTTTATGTTATTCTTTGCTTATTGATTTGGGAATTTATGTAAGAATGATTTAAATGCTTTCATTGGATTGTTTACCCATTGCTAGAATACTGAATACAATACATAATAGTTGTGTTTGCGATTCATTTATGGAAAACTAATGATGAATCATTAAAGATAACATGACAAAGGTTAAATGGACCAAGCTTGTATGGTTGTTGCCTAAATTAATCAATTTTCCTAGCTCGTATTGCAACTTCTACTTAATCTAGAGAGCTTATTATAGTTTTTTAATAGCTAGGTTTAGTTAAAGAGCTTATTTTGATTAAACAAAACCTAAGGGAGAACTAGGGTTAATATAGCTTACTATTAACCAATGATTTATGGTTTCTAAGAGAGGTGTAAAAACAGTAAGACAGTGAAGTATGTTTAATTATGTGTCGGTTGAGATTGAACCAAAAACTAAATTCTAAGTACATTAACCAATTTTATCATTTTCTTACTATTTGAATTAAATTGCTTTCATTGATTCAATTTTACTTTGTTTCCTTATTTGAATCTAACCAAACACCAATTTATATTCTAAACATTAATTCATTTCAATACAAAAGCTACACGTACATTCCTTATGGATATGATTCCTACTCATCGCTATTATGAATCGTAATATGTAGAGTTAGGTTATAATTTCTGGTGCATTCCACACGCATCAACAATTTTGCCACCATTACCAAGTAGTGTGGTGTTTTAGTTTTTGCTTTTGATTTCAATTGGAATTTTGTATATATATTTGTTTATAATCATTTTTTCAGTTATTTCTTAATATTTTCACGTTTGTTAGTGATGGCATATGGTAGTAACAAGATCCCCTCATAGAGAACCTATACAATTTGATCCAGAGATCAAAAGGACACTGCAATGGTTATGAAGGGAAACTAGAACAACTCCAGAAGTGCAAAAAAAGCTTAAATTTAAAGAAACAATGGCTAATCTAAGAACATTAAAGGAGTTGGCTACATCAGACTTAACTCAAAGGCCATTATGCATTACTTTTCCTAATTTTACTGAACATGATACTATTGAACTTAAGTTTGGGTTAATTTGTCTTTTGTCTAACTTCCATGGACTTGCAGTTGAGGACCCACATAAGCATCTCAAAGAACTTGATGTGTTTTATCTAAATATGAAATCTCTAGTGGTAACAGATGAGCAGATCATATTAAGGGCTTTCATATCACTGAAAAATGCAGCAAAGAATTGGCTATTTGATTTTCCTGCTGGGAGCATGAACACGTGGATTAAGATGAAGAAGCCATTTTTGGAGAAATATTTTTTAGCATCAAAGATAGCCAACATTAGAAAAAAGATATACGGGATAAAGCATCACAACAGATAGTCCTTTTGAGCGCTTTAAGAAGTTATATGCTAGTTGTGCCCACAATAATATATCATAACAACTTCTTATCTAATATTTCTACAAAGGATTGTTACTTATGGAAAGGAATCCAGTAGATGCATCAAGCAGTGGGGTATTATATAAGAAGACTCCTATGGAGGCCAGGATTTTAATCAAACTTATGGTCGCTAATACTCCAAATTTTTGCACTCACAATGATGTTTGTCATGTAATTAAACATCATTTAGATGAGCTAGCATCTTTTGTTAGACAAATTATTGCTAGAGAGGCACAGGTAAAGGTATGTGGAATATTTGTAAATATAAGCCATTTGGTTGATGGGTGACCAACATTACAAAAGGGAAGTATGGAATACATAAATGCTATAAGAGGGAATTTTCCTAACTAATAATACCCGTATTCCCAAACTTATAACCCAAGTTAGAAGAATCATCCCAACATGGGATAGGTGGCATAATTACTTCCCGAATAGGCCACAGGGAGTGTAGCAATTCCAACAAAAGCCATAAGCCTCCTCTTCCAATTTAGGTACATCTTTAGAAGATTTAGTTAACTCTCTTGCTATTAACACTCTCCAATTTCAGTAGGTCATGAAACAATTCCAATAAGATACAAAATCAAGCATTGAGAATTTAGAAAGCCAAATGGGTCAGATGGTAGCGGCTATCAACTGCCTAGAATTACAAAAGTGAAGGGAAGCTACCATCTCAACCCAAAGTGAACCTAAAGAACATTGGCACGATAACTATAAGAAGCAGAAAGTAGAAAGGTTCCTAAGAGGACCCTGCTGAGGATGGTCAATGAAGAAGAGATTGAGAGGCAGTTAGGAAATGAAGGAAATCCCTCATCTAACACGAAGATAAACTTTGAAAGTCGTAATATATTTAAGACTAATCCTCCACATTTTACTATCAAATTAGAAAAATAAAACCAAGAGGGAAAAGATAAGAAGATATTGAAGACTTTTGGAAAGATAGACTTTGCTAGACATAATCAAGCAAGTTTTGAGCTATGCAAAATTTCTTAAGGAATTGTATACAAATAAAAGAAAGCTAAGAGGTGACAAGAAGGTGATGATGTATAAGAACATTTTGTAAGGTTCCGATTATGCATCTCATACATAATATATATCAAATATATGCATCAAAAAATAAAACGGAGCCTCAAAAACCAGTTCTACTCATGCATATAAATATAGAAAACAAAAACATGAAATGTAAGATGTTTACATAACTTTCTGATAATCTCCTTCGTTCTTTAATCTTCTCCGCGTTGAGTTGTCGTAAACCACAATGATCGACGTAAACCATCTCTAATGAAAGTCCACATGAAGATAGAAGGATGAAACCTCACTAGGAGATGGCTAGAGTTCTTTCTTTATGCTAGCAAAGACAAGAACTCTTATGAGAGTTAGTGAGAAAAAGAGTGTGTGTGTGTAAGAAAAAACTTTTCTTTCCCTTGTGTCTTACATAAGATATATGAAAAGGATGATTATTTTCTACCCTCTTTAGCCTCTCATAACCCCCATTATTAATTGGAAGTTAATGACTATAAATAGCATGCATTAATGGAAGTTTTGGTAAGTTAATGACCAAATTGGCAACCAATAACACTTGTTTCTAATCCATTCCATACAACGTTTTCTACCACAATCACATCACAATACAATCCTAAAATAATCTCTCATATCTTGAATCATCATTTAAGACCATTTTACTTATCCTTCGGATCTCCTATGTGTGTGACCTATTAGGTTCCTGATTATGTTGGCCACTTGAATTAACACCTAATTCAAGTAAGTCAAGAGCGGTATCTAATAACACGTCATGACCCTCAATTGATAGGAAAGTCAGTTTTTTTACTACGAACCCTTCCATACACAATGCTGCCATGCAATTCGGCATTTCACCATCGATACCCCACTTGGTTCAGAGTATGGTCAAAGTGTTAACTCCCACTAAGCTAACTACATTACTTCTAGTTCAAGTGATATTAGATCTTGTCCTGAGGATCTCATTGCTCTAAGTATCAATGAAGACTCTCTTCATGACACATATCTACTCTGGCCAGAGACTCTCAAGTAATGACCCCAACAAGAGGTCATGGGTATCATCTCCTTCTATCAGAGTGGTGAATCTTTTATTGGCTACTTAATTACCTTTGAATACCTCAAGCTATACGCAATCACCACTCTATAAGTAACCCCTGAAAGGCAACGATGAATAGAGTCAAAGCATAGGATTAGCATCTGAGATATACTTAAGCACCTCAAATCAAAGGATATTTTCACCATTGCTATGATGAGACTATCATTGACATTGGAAATAGAATATCCATATGATTGTCTCATAATAGGTCAATCTAATGTACTTACTACCCTTAGTAAGCATCTACATGTTTACTCTAAACAACTCATGTCTACAGTTTATAAGATCTACTACTTGATCCAATCAAGGAGTATAACATGTGCTAGTCTATCTAGATTAATGATATCCCATCTTATTAATCCTATAACTAGGGAAAGTTTAGGTACTAAAATAATTACACATGGTATGAATCTCATTATCATGATCTCATCATGATTTCCTCCATGCTATGTTTTGTATCAAGGACTTAATTAAATGAATTTAATATCAATATCAAATCCACAAATGTATGAACATCAAAATAATGGAAAATGCCTTTATTAATCATAAAATGATTTGTACAATAAATGCTAAAGGTGATTACCTTTAGAGCACTTCTCTAATACATTTCTAAGGTCTTTAAGAAGAAGATGCCTCTGAAATGTTGAGATCTAGTCTGTTCACTATTCCCTATAAAATTTGTAGCACTATGATTAATAGAGCTATGTTTGATCTGGGAGCTTCAATCAATGTTATGCCTCGATCCATTTATGCTTCCTTAAATTTAGGCCCTTTAAAAAAGACAAGTATTATTATATAATTAGCTGACATACTAACACTTACCTTAGTGGTGTAGTTGAGGATGTATTCATGTAGGTGAATAAGTTGGTGTTTCCTATGAATTTTTATGTAGTAGATATGAATGATGAAACATCGTGTAATCTAATACCTATCTTACTAGGGAGACTATTTCTTAATATGGCTCAAACTAAGAAAGATGATCATGAGGGCACCCTTACGATGGAATTTGATAGGATAGTAATTCATTTTAACATTTTTTATGCAATGAAACATCCTCTAGATGATCATTCAACTATTTATGTTGATGTGATTGATCCCCTATTGCAGGAAATGTTTAAATTGAGTTGCAAGGATCAATTAGAAGTAGTCTTGACTAAGCATCTAAAATTGGAAGCTATTGATGATGTTAAATCGGAAGAACAGCTAATTAAGATGGTGGCTACCTTACAGTCATGGGAAACCACTCCCAAAAAATATAAACTAACTTTTATACAATTACCTAAATCTTACCAAAGGTTGTTACCTTTTGATGTGTAGGTACCTAACGTGGAGTTGAAGCCACTGCCTGCCCACCTGAAGTATGCATATTTGGGAGATAAGTAGATCTTACTAGTCATTATTTCAGCAGTGATGACTTCTGATTAAGAAGACAAATTGGTTCGAATGTTCAGATATCTTAAGAAGGCCATTGGATGGATGATTGCAGACATTTAAGGAATAAGCACTTCTATATGTATGCATCGTATTTTGTCAGAGGAGGATGCCAAGTTCATAAGGCAAGCACAATGTAGATTGAAACCTCGAATGATGGAAGTAGTGAAGAAATAAGTGTTAAAGTTTCTTGATGTTGGGGTCAATTATCCCATCTTTACTATTAAGTGGGTAAGTCCAATTCAATTGGTTACAAAAAAAAGTTTGGAATCATGGTAGTAACTAATCAGAAGGTGAATTGGTTCCTACCTACTTACGAACTAGAAGATGAGTATGTATTGACTATAGAAAATTGAATGTGGTAACTTGTAAAGATCATTTCCCCCTCCCCTTTAGTGTTCAAATGCTTGAAAGATTGGCTAGATATCAGTATTACTATTTTCTAGATGACTTTTTAGGTTATCTTCAGATCTCGATCACACTCGAAGATTTACAAAAGACCACCTTTACATGTCCATTTGGTACATTTTCTGACCAAAGAATACCATTTGGATTATGTAATGCACCCACCATCTTTTAAAGATTTATGGTGAGCATATTCTCTAAGTACGTTCAGAAAATCATGGAGGTATTCATTAATGATTTTAGCATTTATGGTTCTTCCTTTTATAAGTGCTTAGAGAATTTTGCTCTTTTCTTGAAAGATGCATTTAAACTAACCTTGTACTTAATTAGGAAAAATGTCATTTTATAATAGATCAAGTTATAGTTTTAGGGCATGTTATATCTATCAAGGGTATAAAGATAGATAAGTCAAAATTTGATCTCATTTCTTCCTCACCTTACCCCTTAAATATGTATAGGAAGTTCGTTCTTTTCTTGGCTATGCAGGCTTTTACCATAGGTTCATTACAGATTTCTCGAAGATTGTCTCACCTTTGTGCAAGCTTTTGCAATAAGATGTCTCTTTTCAGTTTGATGATATGTGCAAGGAGGCATCTAACAAACATAAGGAGCTCTTAACGTCCCCACTAGTAATTCAACCCCTAAATTGGAATCTCCCCTTTGAGATCATGTATGATATAAGTGACTATGCAAGGGGGTGATTTTAGGACAAAGAATGAGCAAAGCTTCAAATGTCGTCTATTATACTTTGAAGACTTTAAGTCCAACTCAATTAAATTATTCTACAACTGAAAAAGAACTTTTATTCATGCTTTTTAATTTATAGAAATTTTAGTTATATTTTCAAGGTGGTAAGGTTATATTCTAATCATACAACTTTGAGGTACTTACTCACAAAGAAAGAAGCAAAACTAAGGTTAATTGGATGGATTCTCCTCCTTCAATAGTTTGACTTGGAGATAAGAGATAAGAAGGAGGCAAAAAATGTGGTTGTTGATCACCTCAATCAGTTGATCATAAAAGGAAGATGATATCCCTCTAAGAGAGACATTTCTAGATGAATAACTATTTTCTATCAATTTGACATCTCCATGGTATGCAAATATCATGAACTTTTTAGTTACTAACAAATTACTAATTGGTTTGTCAAAGGCTCAAAGGGATAAAATGAAGAGTGAAGCAAAGTACTAGGATTGAGATGATCTGTATTTATAGACACAATATGCAGATTAAATCATAAGAAGGTGTGTGCCTAAGAGCGAGACGCCTTCTATCTTAGCCATCTGCCATTCATATGGTTATTGAGGGCATTATGGGGTAAAAAGGACTACCTATAAAGTTTTGGATTGGTTTTTACTAACCCTTTTTATTTAAGGATGCATTCATTTTTTGAAAATCGTATGATAGGTGCCAATGGTTAGGTAACTTGTCCCATAAAAATCAAATGCCACAAACTTCCATTCTTTCTTGTGGAATTTTTTACATTTGGGGTATTGATTTTATGGGATCTTTTTGTTCAACTTGTGGTTTTAATTATATATTACTTGCAATTAATTATGTTTCCAAGTTGGTAGAAGCTAAAGCCACCAAAAATAATGACACTAAAATTGTTGCAGTTTTTGTCAAATCTAGCATCCTTTCTAGGTGCGAGATGCTAAAGGCAATCATAAGCAACAAGGGAACCCACTTCTAAAATAGGATGATGGAAACATTGTTCAAGAAATATCACTTCAAGCGTAAGGTTTCCATGTCCTACCATCCCCAACCCAATGGCCAAGTTAAGATATCCAATCAAGAAATTAAGTCAATCTTGGAGAAAAGAGTTCAATTTAATAGACAGGATTGGAGCATAAGGCAAGAAGAAGCATTGTGGGCTTATAAGATGTTAATCGGGATGTCTCCATGTAGACTAGTGTTTGGGAAGCCATTTTATAGTCTAGTGGAGCTACAAAATAAGGCGTATTGGGCTATAAAGTAATGCAATAGGAGTGCATAGAAATTTGCAATTGAAAGAGCTAGAGGAGATGTGAAATGACTCCTATCAAAATGCGATGATATAAAAGGCAAAGACCAAGGCTTTTCATAACAAGATGATTTTGAGAAAAAGGTTTATTGTTGACATGGTGATGCCTAAAGACATAAATGGAATCACTTGAAGAGGGCAACATGGAGTCAATCCAATGGCATGAAACAAAGTCACTACTTAGGTGGTAGCCCAAGGATGAAGTTTAATCCTTTTCATTTACATTCTCACATTTGTTGTTTTTGTTAAATGCTCCATTTCTTACATTTGAGGTTACATTGGGGACAATGTAAGTTTTAAGTGTGGGGGTGGTGATCTTAGTTTTATGCATTTTTTAAGCTTGTTTATTGCATATGTGTTATTCTTAGGTGTTTTTAAAAATCAAACAAACAAACATTCTCTCTTTCTCTATTGCATTTAGGACTATTTAGTCATAATTAGAAAGGTAATTAACTAGAAAAATTCATGACAAATTAAGCATGTACTTTTACTCTTGTGATTTGTTAATATACATTATCTTAGAAGAGCAGTGACTAGTAGGGAGATATAAACCAGTGAGATTTTGAGCCTTTATAGACTAACACATTCTTATCAATCTAATTTTCTTTTATTTATATGTAACCTTTATGACATGTGCGTCTTGACTTTGCTTTGATTTTTTCTAATTGAGACCACATTTTTTATCATATGCGTTAATGATATAGGCATTCTTGTTTCACAAGTTACACTATCCAAATATCCTACTTATTGATTAGATTTTCCTTTTGATAAGCCCCTTTGAGCTTTAGTTGCCTTTTCTTTTTGTGCTAACCACATTACATGCTTTAAACCTAACCAAATGTCATATCCAAGCTTGAAAGCTAGTGGAGTATTACAATTATTGATGTTGCACAAAAGTATAAGTGTGGGAGTGTGCACATGTGTGAGTTGACTATAATTGTTAGAATGTCATTTTATCTTTTATCAATGAATTCCAAATGTTGATGTAGCTTCTTTCAATTTTTAAAAGAAAAAGGAAAAAAAGAAAGAAAAATATGTTTAAATAAAAATATCGAGGAAATGCATTTGTGTTGTAAAGTTATTCATAATTAGTCTTTCTTCCTAAAGTTATATGAAAAGAGTGATTTAATTATGATGTAAATGAGGCAGATGTTATTTCAAAGGATCACTCCGTGTAATTACATTGTGTTGTTTATCATTAATTTTTGTGAGTTATTTATACTTCATATGGTTTATGGTGTGAAGGCTTAAATCTAAGCTGCAAAACATAGTTTTTGCATTCATAATAGTTGTTGGTATCCAATTTTGAGTGAAAGTAAGTTTTGCATTTGATATTACATTTAGTGTTTTTCTTGCTTCACTAGCTTTTGTGCTACATTACCCAAATACATCTAACCTTAACCTTTTTTCATATTACAACCTAAAAAAGTCCTCTGTTTCACAATTATACATGTAAATCGTAGTAGTGAAGAAGTGAAATGATATGCAAAGTGATAGAACTATCTAAATTTTATTAATAATGTCAAATTTAATTGCCATTGATGTGGCCTAGTACAAGGAAAAGAAAAGAGTAAGTCCTTATTTTCCAACTTCAAATGTATTTATAGAGACTGAGATTTCTTTATGTTTTATATATCTAATCTTCGGATTTCATTCCCTTATCTTTTTCTCAAGGTTAAGCACTTATGTACTATAGAAAGGCAAAAAATAAAAGGTTCACTTCATTTGGAAATGTCCTTAATCTTTCTTTGTTTTTTTCTGAAACACAAACTTCAAATGTTTTCTTCTGTAACATTATAAGATGGAACTATGGACATTTCAATGTTCGATTAATTTGTGCAGTATAAATAATAGTTGCGTGTGTTACTTTTCTTTAACCATCATCAGTAATACAATAATTTTGGCCAGTGATTTAGACTCTGAAAGGTTTTACGTCATAATTGAAAAAGAAGCAAAACAATGGTGAGTTAATAGAAGATTACATATTAAGAGTGAGGTGAATCAATTGCATGATATGAAAATTTCACAAAAGTGATCATAAACTTAAAAAGAGGATAAAGGACGAAGATTTGAACATAGGGAAGCTAACTCAAAATGGGTTGTTCGGCTTTCAAACAGCAAATTGGGTAATTTTCTCTTAGCTTGTTACGATGGACAAAAGAGCTAGAGTCATAGGGCATCACTTCATTTGCATTGCCCATTCTATTCTAACCTTACACACTAAATGAGGACGATATGATCGATCATCTAAGCCTATAAAAACACTCCATCAATAGCAAAGTCCACAGTTCAACGGTATGAATACCGTATCGTACTGGCCGATACCGTACTCATAACCATCGATACCGATGGTAGATACCGATCGATACTGATGGTTTTCGATCGATATCGGTAGTACCGGCCAATACCGGCCTGTACCGAAAAATTTTTAAACATTAGGGACTTGTGTGCAATTTTTAAAAAATTTTAAATTTTAACTGTTTTACCCTAAACCCCCCAACTCTTCTTCACTCTTCTACCTCCCTCTGCCACCTCTGCTCTCTTCTTCTCTCTCTGTGCCGCGATGCTCGCGATGCCTCCTCCTACCTTCACCGTCACCGCCTGTGTCATTGTCACCGCCATCGTCATCGCCACCACCAATGCTCTCTCTTGCCCTTGCCTCCTTCGCTCTTGTTGTTCCTCCCTTCATCGTCGTTCCTCCACGCAGATCCGAAGAGGCCACACGTTCTCCACTTGACGCCGCCTGATCGAAGCCACTGGAGACGTGTCTAAAGCCACCAGAGAAGGGGTCAACACTGATGGTCTGACCTGTGCGAAAAACTCAAAGACCCACCCACCCAGAGGTCCAACCGTCCAAGACCCGAAGTTGGTTTTTGTTTCTGGTATGCTTAATTAAAATTTTTGTTGTGTTGGATACTTGGATTGGAAATTTGGAATTGGTTGGAATGTTGGATGATGCACAGTGTTCTGAATTTATGATAGAATTGGTTGGATAATGCACAGTGTTGGAGTTGGACTGTTGGAGACTTGGATTGGATGATGTTTTTCGTGTTGTTGTGTGGTATGGGATTTTGGAATTTAGAATTTGGATAGTGGATGTCGAATTGTGGATATACTGAATCAGTTGGGTTTGGTTGTGTTTGTGTATGAAATTATTTGGTTTTTTTTTAACCATCATTATGATGGTATTTCATTAAGAAAGAAGTATGTATAGAAAATGCTCCAAAACAATTGGAGCATAAAAGGCAAAAGGATAAAAACTAAGAAAGACAGAAAGAAAAAAAAATGATATCAAAATACACTAAGAAACTAAGCTTAAAAAACATCCATGCAAAAGCCCTTGAAAAGCTAGTTCTGGTGCCTTGATCTTCCTCCATTTTTCACACCTCCAAGCTCTCACCAGGTGGTATAGAACAAGATCTATATGAATGATATTCAGGCCTCCAAGTTAGTTTCCAAATGACCTTTCAAACAGTTTTCCAACTTAGTCCACTCAGCAATCAAACATTAATATGTATGTCCTCCTCTATCATTTTCTTTCCAAGTTTGAGAATGTACAGCAGCTGTGGTATATCAAATGGTATGGCAGTGTCTTTAGATGATGTAGTACAGGCCTCCACAATGATTGTTTCCTCAGTTTCCAGTAGATTCAGTGCATCAAATCTATAGCATGTTCCGCTCCTGTTCTCATGAAGATTAAGGTTGAGCAGAATCATGACATATCGAATTCTCAAATATGGTGTTTGAGATTTATCAGAGTTCAATATTCATCTTGCCATAGCTACTAAGTCCTAGAAAACCTTAAAATGTTGTGTACCTGCAAAACCAGAAACAAAGTTAGCCAAAAAATCTGCTAGCCCATTGCCTTCTCTGAAAATATGCTGCACATTCACTATCTTGCCCTTTAATAATCTTTGAATCTCCTTTACTATCATCACTATACTCCAAGGGATATCCCATTCTCCTATAATGAATTTATGCATAGCCAATGAATCAATCTCAATTATCAGAGGTACCATATTGTTACCAATGCAATACTCAGCTCCTTTCTTAATGGCCATAGCCTCAGCCACCAGATTATTTCCATCACGAATTTGCTGTCCTGTAGCATACAGCAAATCTCCTGCTTCATCCCTTACACAAAAGGCAATGGAACTTGGGCCTGGGTTTCCTTTAGCTGCTCCATCACAATTACATTTCACCCAACCTCTTGTTGGCATCTTCCATAGGGCAGTTTTATAGCAGATGGTTGGCTTAAACCTCTCAAAGTAATCAATGAGCTCAGGCCATTTTTTAGGAATGTTCTGTAGGCGAGCGAATCTGGTTCTGCAAAATTGATAAATGCCCACATTGATCTCATGTAGTACCATAAATCTAGACTTGGAACCTCCATACAGAGTTATATTTCTCCATTTCCACAAATGCCATAATATTATGGCTGGGACTGCTTTATATACTGATCTCATCTTGTAGTGACAAGGGCATGCCACCATTTCCTCACCACTTGCTTAACCTGAATATCAGAGATATTCAAACCGGCAGCATTATTGAAAACACTCCATATAGATATTGCGAAGGTATTGTTTAAAAACAAATGATCAATGGTCTCCTGTTGATGATTGCTGCAACAAACACATCTTGATACCATATTGATTCCTATGGAGGCTAGAACTTCATCCACAGGAATTTTAAACTTCCACAACCTCCATAAGAAAAAGGATATTTTGAAAGGTAATCCTTTAA
>JAOSBN010000008.1:37312217-37325890 GCA_027563595.1 Erythroxylum suave | reverse complement strand
AGAATCAAGGTAAGATCATTTTGAATCTTTTGGATTTTTGGAAGGATTCTAGTTCATGGAGTTTAGAAAATGCTTGGTTTTAAGTATTCTAAAATCAATTTTAGTGATTTAGCATTATGGAATTTTCAATTGAATTCCTATTGGATTAGAATTTGAATATCATGAGATCATATGAGGTTAGAAATGAGATGACAAGAAATTGAGTTTTGATATAAAGTACCCAAGTATTCTTGAGGTGTAAGCTTATGAATAAACTAGATACATGCAAAGGGTAAAGATTGAAGGGAGAATTTAGAAAGATCATGTACAAATGAAGTGTAAATCTAAGTTCAATTAGACATATGTGAACTATGAAATGGGAAAGAGCATAATATGTGTTCTAGAACATATAATCGGGATTGTCATTGAGTATGTATTGTATGTAGTCCACCTATAAAATTGTGCATAAATAAATGCTCATACGTGTGCAATTCATACGTGTGCAATTATTGATGAGTGCGAAATGGGTGTCTTGCATAAATGGGTTGTGCAGCTCAAGTGTCTGCATTCAGGCGTTCCTAGAATTTGGAAGCAAATAATAATCTGGAGCATACTGTGAGTAGACTGAGATGGTCTAACTTTATTGTTTGTTATTTGAAATTTTGTATTATATGGCTATTGAATAATTATATAGATGTGATTACTTATGTTAGTTCCGGACAGAAGGTCCGATGATTATGATGTTTGATTTGGATATTGAAGTGCTACTTAAATATAAAATGGATGAACTATGTGTACTTAAGGTGATTGTTAAATGTGTTCTAACTGTGCATTTGCATAGGAGAATGAAAGTGTAAATTCTCAACTAAGTGATGAATGCCAGACTACGGTCTGATGATAAGTGAATATGATTGAATGGGATCATGCAAATGTGATTGATGCATTCCATTTCATGAATGCATCAAACATATGGAGGTGTGACTAAAGTAGCCACCGATCAAAGCTTAAGGCTCAAAGTGTGAAAAAGAGCCTCAAGCTCAAAAAGTGATTAAAAGCCTAAGACTCACTATGTAAAATGAGCCCTGTAACCCCCAAACGAATAAGGGACAGTTAGCAATGAGCCGTACATGGGACAGTTTAGGCACTCGATCACAACAAAGTAACAAAGGAAAAGTAAGTCTCAAGCACTGCATTTGCATAATATGAATGATTAAATTGTATTGAATGTGAAATATGCAATGATGGGAATGCGATTTATGTATTATGTGACTGGGTGAGCCATCGATGATGGTCACTCATTAAGTTCGCAAAACTCACCAAAATTTTACAATTATTTTTAAGAATCAGAAGAATATCCCGTTAAGCCAATGAGAGTATATCTATAGCATAAGTGAAGGATAGAGGTCGGGATCAGTTCGCATCTGCATTTGTGTTTTTCCCCTTTTATATAAAATTGTATATTCTGAAACTATTGTACAAATGATTTATGATGTAATGTAAAGGTATTATAACTAAAGTGCATTGTATTTGTGAAAGGGCCCAAATGGCTATTGAAACTCTGATGATTGAATTGTTGCGTTTGAAAATGTTCTGAATAAATGTGAGCCCGAATTGGTTATAAATTTTCGTATATTGTGATTGTGATTCAAAAAAAATTTATACACATTTCTGAATGATTGAGTGCTTTAGCACGCTACCCTTGTGGGGCACGGACTCGGATATCACTCACGATGTCAGGTTCGAGTTCTTGCGAGAGTGGGGTGCTACATTTCATCCCTTTATCTTTTTCTCAAGGTTAAGCACTTATGTATTGTAGAAAGGCAAAAAATAAAAAGTTCACTTCATTTGGAAATATCCTTAATCTTTCTCTGTTGTTTTTCTTTGTCGAAAACACAAACTTCAAATGTTTTCCTCTCCTCTTTTTTTGAGTTGCCCACGAAGTGTCCTAGGCGGGTTCCAACTATAAAAAAGTACCTTTAAGTCATCCACATCCAGACTATTCTCCGTTCAGGCCGAGTAGGTTCTTGCAGGAGACAAAATTCTATTTCCAAATTTTAAACAGCTGAATATATGCCGGGGGTTTTGAACCCGTAACCTCACTTAAGCGAAGAGAGCAAACTTTAAATGTTTTCTTCTCTAACACTATAAGATGGAAAGTGAATTAAGTATATAAATACGCTCATTTCTATATATGGACATTTCAATTCTAAATTAATTTCTGTAGTATACGTAATAGTTGCGTATGCTACTTTTCTTTAACCAGCATCAGTGGTACAACAATTTTGGCATGTGATTTAGACCTTGAAAGTTTTTACGTCATAATTGAAAATGAAGAAAAATAATGGTGAGTTGATAGAAGATTACATACTAAGAGTGAAACAAATCATTTGCATGACATGAAAATTTCACGAAGGTGATCATAAACTTAAAAAGAGGATAAAGGAAGGAGATTTGAACATTGGGAAGCTAACCCAAAATGAGCTTTTCAGCTTTCAAACGGCAAATTGCGTAATTTTCTCTTGGCTTGTTACGATATGGACAGAAGAGTTGGAGTCATAGAGCACCACTTGATTTGCATTGCCCATTCTAACCTCACACCCTAAATGAAGACGATATGATCGATCATCGATGCCCATAAAAACACTCCATCGATAGCAAAGTCCACGGTTAGAGTTTCTTTGATTGTTTTTTCTTTGCTGGCTTTTGTAAGTCATACGCTCAATCTATGGCCTCTCGAGGCAGTATCACTGTCTCTACCTCCCCAAAAGTCGCCAACGGCGAGGGTGCTGCCCCTTCGACCACAGGTTCACCGAAAGGTCAGTGCCTGTGCTCACCAACTACACACGAAGGGTCGTTTAGATGCAGGTTTCATCGATCAAAGTCATCGCCATGGATGAAACGTTCCAACTCTATGCCTCCGAGTAACTCCGTAACTTCTCTTTCTCCCAAGTCTGTTGATTCTACTTAAGTCATAAAGTTGGTCCGTTTTTATGTATAGAGAAGCCACATCCCGGTGAAACTCAGGGTCTAATGCTCTGTAAAAATCCATAGCGAAAGGGATTGCAATTGTTATTTCGTTGGATGATTGTGGCTTCTATGTAAAACTATCGTTCTTCTGGAGTTATAATATTATTAAGACAACCCTTCTCTATTTCCAGAAAGTTTGATACTTTAATTGTTGGAACCCCTGTATGGACGAAGATAGCTAGAGTTTAAGAATGATACAAGATAAAACTACAGTCCAAAACTTGCTGGCCAATTTGATGTAAAGAATTGTAAGAAAGCTACGAGAGAAAACTTGATAATTTACCTTTAGTTTTCTATGTCTTGTTGTCAGGCATGTTGTTGGATTGGATTACCCTCGAAATTGCGCAAAAATAACAATCTTCGGCTTGACCTGTCGGACAAATAGGAAAAGGAAAATTCAACAGCAAAACTCATTTCTTTTCTTAAATTTGAGCATTCACGTATCCTGTTTTTGTAAAAGAAAATCATTGCATATTAATATTGAAAACTATGATTACTTCAGTTTTTAATTTCTCTCCTTTGATCTCAATATAAGTTACTAAATTCAGATTCCTCAAATTTTGTAAAGGAATATGGAAGTACATGCATGGATTGCGGCTTGGGCCATTCTAATCCTTTAATTAATATCATAATATTCCTTCCTTATTACTGCATATGGATAAAGCTTTGACCATAGAGTCTTGGCTTGGATGAAGTGTGATGTCAGTTAATAATAAATAACTCTAGTAATTAGACTGATTCGTATACCACATCAGGGATCTCGAAGGGCACACAGAAAGGTATAACAACCAATTAACTAAAATAACACCTTTAAGTAGACCATCGACTAACCAAAGTTAGATTGTAGGCTATTGTAGTGTCTGGTAAACTATTGTGGAATAACATGGGAACATTGTGACTATCGGTAAGTTCCAAGCATGATGACCGAGATACAAAACCCTTCTCTCTACGGGCACATAACTCTCAGTTTTCCTCTTAGGAGCCTTACACTCTCACAACTCGTCTTCCCCTTTTGAAATAATAGTCGCAATAGTACCTACACTCTTTCCCTATTAAACTCTAATCTCACAATGGAATTGTTTAATGCAATCATAGATTGTCTTAAACTTTCTGATATATAATTAGGTCCTTAGAAGAGGCGATTATAAAGCATACTTGTCTCTGTATAATGACAGATAGTAACATTACTCAAGACTTAAGCTTTCAAGAGAGGGAGAACTTAGAGAGAAAGGAAAACACTCAAACTAATATTCATTAAAATCAAACTTCTTCAAATCTAGTCATGCTTACAATGAAGGAAAAGTCTTGCTTTTATAAGCGAAGCAAGGGTATCAAAGTAAAACTCTTAAGAGGCACACTAAATACAACTTTAAAAAAGTAACTTTAAGTACAATCATTACACCTTTAACAAAGTTATTTTGAAAAAATAAACAACTTTCTAAAAAATAAATAATATGATGATAAAAAGGAATCTTGTATAGTGATTTGTAGGTCACAATGATTCTCTTTTATCAAAAGACTCAAAAGTAAACTCCTAAAAAAACGAGTCTCACTTTAAAGTGTTGAAGTGAGGTCATTACATGTAATTGTAACTGTTAATATTATAGCCCTCTCCAACTCAGTTACAACACATTAAACCCCGAGCAATTTAAACAAAAACTAGCGCTCTTCTCGACAGTCAAATTAAAAAAAAGCAGCAAATTTGCTCTCCAAGGTGCTGGTCCAACGGATCAAACCATGGACTCGTCTTCTTCAAGAGATTAAACTTAAACACCACCGAACTATCACAATCAGAGTCAATTGTTAAGGTCATGTCATTGTCAATTTGCTCAAGAATGTGGTTGATATCAGTTGTAGTCCATGTAGAAAGTCCTGGGCTAGAAATAGAAGTGGGCTCTTGGATAGGGCTGGATGGTATGCTTGAAATTGTAGAACGTCGATATATAGGGCAAGGAACTTCACTGGCTCGACTCTTGATAACATTAGAGGGAGCCACCGATGTCCAATGTTCAAATGATGGAGGAATAATTGGTACAAGAAAAGCAGTATCTCCAAAATGCAAACCAAGGGATGTATAAATATTGAAGGAGGTAAGCTTGGGAATTGGTTAAGTTGGTCTAAGAAAGAATGTAAATCTGCCATTAGCTGTGTTCATTTTGTAGATCAATCAAGGGTGGCTTGTTAATGCTAAAGGTGATTTAGTGTGCACAGATGTCCAAAAGTAATCCTACAGTAGGGAGGATATATGATATAAATAGCAAAAGCTTTGTGATTAGTTAAAGTAGTGTCCCATAAGTGATAATGAGTCAAGATTTAAGATATGTCTACACACCATTTGGAAAGGTGTTTAAACCATTCTAAGAAATTCCACAAAAGAGAATTGACATTTGTAGGATCATGTTGGTGGTGATAAACATAGAGGGGTGATAAAGATATAGAACAAGCATATAGGGCAACCAAAGCCCAGAGATGCCACAAGGTAGTATTATGGAGAGTATCATAGAGATGATTCATTAGTTTGTAAGGAGTAAGAGCATCAAAATGACAAGGAGTAGGTAAAACATTAAATGTAAAAAGTGTGAGATAAAGATAATAAAAAAAAACTTTGATGAAGAGGGACAAAAAGGTCTATAACAGTTTTTGGAGTAGGGAAAACAAAGGGGGAAATCTTTTTTATATTTTTCAAACTTGGGAAACTTCATTAGCTAAAAAAGAGGAATAAAATGGTTCAGAGAGGATGAAAGAAACAAGATTGGTTTGGTTGGTCGAAACAGAAAATCATCAAGTGTATTGTAGTTACCTTTGATATGGCAGATGAAGAATTTATAGCAAGAAAACCATTCCTGCTAACAAAGCAATTGACTGTAGAGAAGATGTTTTTTAGGTTGATCAAGAATCTTGGGGAAGGAAGTGTTATCCATTTCAATGAAAAAGTGATAAGGTGTGAGGTGGAAAGCTAATTTTTCAATACCTCCTTTAACAGTTAGGATTTCTTTATAACTGATACGATAATGGCATTCAGAGGATCAAAATTGTCCACTTGCATGACCACAATAATGACGATTTCCATTGATTTCTTCTAGATGCATAACACCCCAACAATTGTCACTAGCATCTATCTATATAATGTGTTTTAAATGCTGGACAACATTCATTTATTCTAAAGTCCAAGGTGGTGGATTCTTTTTAAGTAACTTGGATAAGTATGAAGTGTAAGCTGCCATGTATGGTATGAACTCACAGATGTAATTAACAATCCAGAGGAATTATTTTTATTTGTTTCACAGTGAGATGTTCATCACAAAAGTGTAATAGCTCTTGTGCAATATATAGACTAGGTTGGTAGAATCTATCTTTGAACTGCATATCCAGAAATTCAATCTCCTTTGTACCAATAATGCTTTTAGGGGCTGAAAACATAATTATATACTACTCAATAAGATCCAAGAATTATTGAAGTAAGGCCTGATGTTCCTTATGGGTCTTTGAGAACAGGAGAATGTCATCAATGTAAATGATTGCATTGTTGAGGATAGGATCATAAATCTTAGTTATGGTTATTCGAAACAATGATGGGACAACTTTGATCTCAAATGACATAACAGTCTATTAGTATTGTGCATTGGGAATGCAGAATGTAGTTTTGTACTGCTTAGTTGGGTTGATACCAATTGCCAAAATCTTGCCTTAAGATCAAACTTGGAAAAGATAATAATTTATTTTAAAAACAGTGCCTAAGTACAGATCTTGGGAAGAGTAAGCTTGTTATCTTACAGGAATGCATTCAAAGGCTTGTAATCAATCACCAATCTTTTATTTTACCACACTTTTTCTTTGAAAATTTGTTCACATAGAATCCTTGGCAAGCCTAGTTTGACTTTGTGGGCTCAATTAACCCTTGCTTCAGAAGGATAGCACACTCATCTTGTGTGAGCTTGAGGTCATTAAGGTTCATCCCTGGACTTGTGGCTTTTGTGAGATTGATATCCTCATTCTTTTTGAAAGGTAGACTTATGAAAAAGTCAACATTTTTTCAAAGAGGATATGGATGAGAAAACTGTGTATGTGATTCAGGACAGTAGTCTAACAATTTATCTCTCAGTGATTTATATGGTCTAGGATCTTGTGAAAGTTCAAAAACATTTTTTATTTTAGGGTAGGTATTGAGAAATGACCGATACCTGAGGCCTATGGGTAGGATATGTAAAGGTGAGGCTTTGCTATAGACATCCATACTAATGAGAATATCTAGGTCAGGTAGATTGATGCTAAATACATTAGTCCAAACTATACACTTTGGAAAGAATCATATCCCAATCTTTCATTATATAATAAGTCTGATCTTGAATGAATTGTCATCTATAGTCGTAAAGTATTCATCATGTGAGGTTCATGCTTCAAAAGGTAAGATGTAAGGCTTCCTAATCGTATGACTAAATCCAGTATCCATAAATCTCATAACTTTGATGGGTCGGTCATATTTGTCTTGTTTGAAGAGTTGAATCTAGGCATATGGTCATTGGACTGGAGCACGGCCTATCTTTATACAGTTCTATTGTAACATTTATAGAAAATCATCCCCTAGAGAGATAGAGGAGGCAGAGGATTCATCATTAGAGGTTATAATAGAAACAATAAACTTAGTGTCTTCATCTTTAGTGGATTATTCCTCAATAAGATCTTCAAACTTATTCGAAGAATGAATAGGCAAAATTGATTGCATGCACTTCAACAACTTGACATCTTTCTTTCTTTTATGAAGACAAGTTCGTGCAAAGTGTCTTGGTTGTCTACATAGGAAACATTAATCAGCTTTCTGAGACTGATGAGATTTCTTCTTGAAGAATTGAACAAACTTTAGTTTTGTTGAATCTTTTCTCATATAAGTTTTCCTCAAGGGCTTGTAACCTTCCATTTGTCTGTGGAACTTCCTTTGATGATAGACGTTATTGTGATTAGATTTTTTCTTGCTGCTACAATCACAATTCCTTTTGTCCTTGCACTTAATACTAAGATAAGGCCTTTTGCAAGCCTATTTGAGAAGTGAAGCACCTTTAACAATATTCATGAATAATGCATGTTGATTATAAAGCTTATCAAGAAAGCCTATAGCAAGTTGGTAGATTTCTCCAAGAGATATATTAGCAATATGCCTTTGCAAAGAAACAATGGTCCATTTTAGCTCTGGTTGTCATTGATCTGTAAGGGATGAGATAAAATTATAACGAAGATTAACATCATTCCATCCATTCAAAAGATAATACCTTTCCGTCATACGTTTAGAATATTTCTGTAAACTCAGTTGTCAAGTGAGCAACATTTCATTGCAAAATACTCCTGATGGAACTACTTATCTATAAGTTGAAAATACTTTGCTACCATTCTCGAAAAGTACTAATGAAGCTAGAAGTAAACTCAGACAAAATATCTTGTAAAGGATTATTCAATCGAGTCATTGGAAGATATATCTATGCACTGAATTCATGCAAATGATCTCTCCATTTCCTTTGGGGAAGATGGTGTAGGTCTGAAAGGTTTAGTACTTATGGATTTTGCTTTACTTATATATGGTTCAACTTTAGTAGGTTCAGCCATAATTATCAGAACTTGTGCTAAGTCTTATAGATCAGCTAGCTGGGCAAAGGAATTAGAAGACAGTTCAAAGAACTTTCAGATGATGACTCAGAAGTTGTTGCAGAGACTTCAAATATTGGGACAAAGGCTTTAGAATAAGCTTCTAAATTATCTGATTAAGCAGAGGAATCTTTTGTAGTAGGTGTAGGCTTAAGAGTTTCTGTGAACTCTGTCAGAGGTACTTTGTCCTTCCCAATAGAGGTGGAAGGTTAAGACTTTGGTAGAGAAGTGTGAGCTGTATGAATTTGTAATGGTTTACACCACTGATTAACTAGTTCAAGTTTAGTATATGAAGGTGATGGCTTAGGAACTTGTTTAAGCTTTGGCTTTGATTTTGGCTTTTTAGTTTTTGTTTGGGTTGCTTGAGGACAGATATGTTGCCTAAATAAAGGGTATTTGAACTTAAAGACCTTTGAATAGTTAGCTTCTTATGGATACGTCTGATACAGAGGAGGAGTGTATACTGGCTATATATTTGGAAAAACTGAAGAGGATGGGCCCCATATAAAGTCCTAAACTATGCAAATTGCATATCAAATTCCAAGCATTGCACAATTCCTTGTATCTTCCTAAGTTCTCTAGTTTTGACATTGAAGTTAGATCTAAAATACTGCATGGCAATATAATGTCGAAAATCAACGTCAAGTTATTAGATCTGAGCTTTGTATGAGTGGTATAGTTGTTAGATCTGCTTAGAGATGACATCAACTTTAGGTTGACTAGCATGAGCTTGTTAATTGATTCAATCTAGCCTGGAATCAATTCTTTTAAGGACTTTGATCTGTGCCGCTGTATTTGATGTTTGCTAGTTAAGGACTTCATTAGAAGGATTTGAGACAAGTGTTCCATGTGAAGTGATTCCTATAACTCGAATATAAGGGTTAGAGATAACCTGTTTCATCTATACTCTTGTGTAGCGAAGGAAACTCTTCTTCGTGTGGCTTAACCATCATACAAAGTATAGGAGTAGGAGTAATGATAGGAATTGTTGGCTTACACTAATAGGTAGAAGATTTCAGTATCTTATGAAGAGATTTAGGTCTAAATCTTTCTGTGGGTAGAACACTAGATCGGTTGGAATTATCTATATCTAGATCATCCTTGTATGGATGTTACTGATAAGAAGGCATACAGTGAGGTTTAGACTTTTTCTTCCTCCTTCGTCATCTGGCATACTACTCATCATCATCATCATCATTGTCTCACTCATGGTTGAGACAAACTTCATAGTTAGGTTCGCACACAGATGAGTCAACATCTGATACAAAGTGTCCACGATGATGGCTTACACAGACTGAATCGTCATTAGATTTAAAATAATGGATAAGAGGGCCAGATTTACCTTCCGTATAAGAAAATAGAGGCTGGATCAGAATTATAGCACTGGATGTAGAAGGTTCTTTGTTGGGCTTTTCATAGAAGGACTTCACTGTTCCATGTTTTAATGTTTGCAGAATCATGCTTTGGACGACGTCTTTTGTGTCTTGGTCGGCAGTAACATTGTCTTTTGATAAGAGTGAGTAGAGAGAGAGCCTAATAGTTATGGAAACACTACCAAATGACCTTGTTCGTTTTTCTTCTACTTTGTCTATATCTAGTCTACCTTCCAGTATTAAGTGTGTTTTATCTAATTGTATTGAAAATCTAGTTGAAATTACCTGTATTCCTGTAGAAAATTGTGTTTGTGAGTCTTTTTTTACTTTTGTTGCATCCTTATAACATTTATTCTTATGATTGTTCTTGGACAAGAAGCATACGTAAGTCAAAGAAATAATTCAAACTTCTAAATTGGAATAGTATGGTCTTAGATTTACAACAGAAGAATAATACGTAAAGCTTGAAATACCAAAGGAGCTTATCTCTCTTTAGAGAGAACACAATCATGCACATCTACATGTAGGAGCTATACGCCTTATTCTCACACTTCATAGAAGAAATGGAGTACCTATTATAGCCAGGATATCTCTACCTGACACTACCTACACAACTTACCAAAATGCCTTGATTGGTACTTTGCTAACAATGCTCAATAATGGAAATGTCATTCTAAAAATAGCTCTTGATTTCAACGTTAGGTTGATAATCCCATTTTATTTGAATGACTGCAAGTTCAGATTCAGATCACTGAAGCAGATCAAGATCCTGTAGCCATCATGGCTACCTTACATCACTAGATGATCTATCGTCTGCAGAATCATGCATTGGACCTCAACTTTCCAAATTCTACTTTTGATGCTCTTTATATGGTTGCTAATCGTTCCAACGATTAGACTACTATCATCCAAATCCCAAAGCAACTATTAGCTGTGGAGCTTGAAAAGTTGATGCCTACTGAATAAAACACAAATTACCAGAAGGTGTTCCATGCGCCTCATCGACACTCTTTTCCTACAACCACTCATTCGATTATGAAGACATTAAAAGATGGAATGGTAAAATCCATCTATGCAAAGCCTAACGGAGATTCATCTACATCTGGTTCTATAGTTCTAATCCAGCCTGTATTTTCTCATACGGAAGGTAAATCTGACCCTTCTATCCATTATTTTAAATCTAATGGAGAACTAGTCTATGTAAGTCACCATTGTTGACACTTTATATGAGATGTTGACCAGTTTACGTGCAAACCTGATTATAAAGTTTGTCTCAACCCTAAATTAGATAGTGATGATGATGACGAGAAGTATGCCAGACAACGAAGGAGAAAGAAAAAGTCTAAACCTCGTTGTATGTCTTCTCAACAATATCATCCACACAAGGATGATCCAGGTTCAGATAATTCCAGCAAATCTAGTGGTTCACCCACAGAAAAATTCAGAAATAGGTCTCTTCGCGAGATGCTGAAATTTTCTACCGGTCAACGCAAGCCAACAATTCCTGTTGTTACTCCTACCCCTATACCTTGCATGATGGTTAAATCATATGAGAAATATTTTTCTTCTCCACACAAGAGTACAGATGAAACAACTAGGGTTATCTTTAGCCTTTATATTCAAGCTACAGGAATACATAGATAGATTTTCAAATGATTCGACTGAATTATCCTTTACAAGATATTTTGTTTGAGTTTATTTCTCGTTTCATTCGTACTTTGCAAGAATAATGGCAAAGTATTAACAACTAGATTTGAAGAAGTTTGATTTTAATGGATATTAGTTTAGGTGGGGTAACTATACGATACGAGGCACCTTTCTTTTCTCTTCTTTCACATTCGTCGTCTCTGGACCACTGGTCCCGAAGATACTAGATGATCCATATAGATTTTTGAATGGTGGAGGTAAGAGTTATCCTTTATGATATCGTGATTTACATCGAGTTCTTTCAACATTTATGCAGTAGAATCAATGGGTAAGAGTTATCGTTTATGATGTCGTGATTTACATCGTGTTCTTTAAAAATTTATGCACTAGAATCAATAATAACTTAATGCAGTAAACATGGACATATTAAGCACATTTTAGGTTAGAAACTACCTCTTCATATTTTACAAAATTAACTTTAAATTTAAATATAATTTTTAAAAAATTTCTCAAGTCTTTTTGGTCTGTTTCTTAAATTTTCATATTTACTAATTATAAAAGCTGTATATAATAAATATATTAAAATAAATTTTAAATGTAATTCATGTACTCCTAACATAATACAAGAATAAGTCATTTATTACAATATCCATACGTTAACATTCCTCGCAATTCATATTTTTAAATTTTTGTCGAAAGTAATTTTGTATTTTTCTCTTTCTAACAAATTTGTTAGAAGTAATATATTTAAAAGTGTTTAACAACTTTTTTAATTAGTGCTCAAACTTTTAAAAACTTTAATAATGTGCGTCATTAAAAATCCTTTTAAATTGTGTTGTTAAAGTTTAAAAAAATTGTTCCTTTAATTAAAATTTTTTTAAATTAAACATTGAATTAAAATTTTTAAATTTTATAAGCTATACGTTGAGTAATTAAAAATTGGTTGTCCCAATTTGATATGGTTTGAAAATATTATGGCAAGTCATCAATTTTATTCAAGATTCACCGTGATCCTTCTGTTAGACGTGGCTGTCTTTCCATGGAGACAATTAATAATAATAATTTATTGATTTATGGTATTTTTATTAAAAAATAATAATACTTAATATATAATGTTAATTTTAAAAATAAAATATAGGTTTATTATTTTCTTTTATAATTAATATTATATTCTTATAATTTGAAAAAAATAATTATTTATTAAGCAGTAATATTAATATATAATATTATCATATATTTTAAATAATTATATTAACTTACTAGTAATAAAAATATAGAAATATTATTAACAATTTAATGTCGTTAATTATATTAAATATTAATTAGTTTTATTACTAAATATTAATTTATAATTTATTAGAAGTATAATTACATATTTATTAAGCTTTTACTTGTTATCTAATATTACATAGTAAGATGATCAATTTCTTATATTTTATTTATAAATTAGTTATTATTGATCTATAAATTTTACTTATAAATAAATATAAAAAACTTTAGTAATATAATTATTTTAAACTAATTAATATAAACATGAATTTAGTAAGGTACGTAAATGTGATATTTTAAAATAATATTAATTTTACTATTTAATAATCAGTTAAATTAATTAATTATAAAATATTATATATAATCATTTTATTTTTCAGTATTAGTACATACACTAATAAATTATTTAATTTTATTAGTAATTTTAATTAGTAATAAATAGGATAATTTATTCATTATTAATTAAAACAATTTAATTATATATTAAATATAATTATGTTTTTAATATAAATATCAATTAATTTCTTCCACGAATCAACAACCAAAGGTGGCACAACAGCGACCTTCTTGGATGTGTGGGTGGGATAAGGACGTATTGGAATGATTCATGGGTAATTTCTTCCACGAATCAACAACCAAAGGTGGCACAACAGCGACCTTCTTGGAGGTGTGGGTGGGATAAGGACGTATTGGAATGATTCATGGGCCTGCAAACGTATCTGCATCATGGGTCTTGTCACACTT
>JAOSBN010000008.1:37266017-37308383 GCA_027563595.1 Erythroxylum suave | reverse complement strand
CGTCGCAACTCGGGATCAACTAGCTCGTGCCTTTTTAGACAAGGATTTTCCCCTTACTAAGACCCCGAGTATTATCAAAGAGATTACCTGAAAGGACCCATCCTGGAGTTCCCCTTCTGGAACTTAAGTGGAGGCCTCTCGGCGACCCTACAGTAGCCCTCCAATCAATATCTAACTCGATCAAAGGGTTCCCATAAAGTCAAGTTGTTCAACTATTTTAAATCGTTTATGCTTTAAGAATTAAAAGTGTGGAAAATAGCGGGAACTTTTTTTTAAAACATTTTATTAAAAATTTCAACAACATAATAACTGCATTTTTACATTCCCAAAATTTTTAAAAGCCTTATAAAATATGAAAACACTTCTATATTCACATCAATTTCTCAACTACAAATTTTGGACTTTAAGTCCACTCACAAACAACCCAAACAAACAATTCTCAACAATCACTACAATAAACTTTTAAAAGCTAAAAGATATTCATACATTTCATTTAAAAGCTTTATTAAACATCCATTCTTTACATAAATGTACATAACAAAATGACACAAGCATAGGAGCACCAAATAATACAACTACCCTTAACGCGAAGTCCCAACTACTACAGCACTTGTATGCATACCTGGGATGGGTTGTTCAAAAACATAAAAATAAGGGTGAGCTAAACGAGCTCAGTGAGTGTAACCAATTTACAAGAAAATTAAACTTTTCATGTAACATCTCGATATCCCGTGTTAAGGGTTAGAACCTTATAATACTGAGCATGAGAAAAATTGGAACTTAGGACCTGCATTTCATGTTCATGCATCATTTAGCACACATACACATTAAATTTATTATTGCACACATTAAAATGATTGTACATGCATTCATCGACAATTTCAGGGTATAATTGAGTTATAAATGTGGTTTTTGATATGAATTGTGGTTAATATATATTGAAAATTGAATTGGTGTGTATAAGTATTGATTTAGAATTTTTGGTGAAATTTGGGAAATTTTCTAAAATTTTGGGTACTTTGGACTAGGAAACACGCCGAGTGACAAGACAATTGATAAATGGTAGTAGAAATAAGAGTTAAATGGTAATAGCAATTTTGATAAATGACTTTAGGATTTATTGATAAGTTTCATTGGAATTTGGGAGACAATTGGACTAGAAATTGGAGTTAAATAGATTAGTTATTAAAAAGGGTCCAAATGGGACTGTGGAAGACTGACAAGTGGCAGTGGCAAGTGTCACTACCACTCCTCACTTAACTAGTGAAAGACAAGAATTTGTTGTCTTTCACTTGTTATCTTCTTCATCTCCTTCTTGACTCTCTTCTTTATTCTCCTTCTTCATAGTTATTTTGAATCACCAAACTTCCATCAATGCTATACCTTATTTTCATCTATCAATTGCTACTTCCATCTTGCTCTCTCCTTTATTTCTCACAAAAAATCCAACCTTAACACCATGAATGATAAAGCACATGTAAGAGAAGGAAGCTAGTGCTAAGTGAGATCTTGAAGAAATTGGGGTCTTATCAAGTAAGTTATGCTTTGATTATCATGGTTAGTATTAAATAAAACTAATTTGATGAGTAATTTGAGATTGATGAATTGATCATGAAATTATATGTGTAATCATGAGTGATGAAATGGGCATATAAATGTCCTGTTTTTGCACATAAGATGATTAACCTTTCATAAGTTGTTGTAGAGATAAGTTTGAACTTAAAAGATCAATAAAATGGTGTAACAATAAGTGCAGAATTTCTAACTTGTAAATTGGATATTTATGTTCAGTTTTCTTAGTTTATTACATGAATTTCTTTGATTGTTTTGGAGATGAACTAAAGTGATTTTAGAGCCTATAAAAAGGAATACTGTGGTGCATTGAAATAAGATGAATTAAGGTGATAGTTAGGACTGAAATAAAGGTGAAAAATGAAGTGGAACAACAACAGAAAATTTGACAGGTAAATGGAGTTTTTAAGTTTTGTTTTTAATGCCTAATTACATGAATTGGTGGTTAGTTGTTATATAAAGGAACTAGAATGATCTTGAGGTGAAAGAAAGGGCTAATGTGGTGTCTTGAAATTAGGTAAATTAGAATGATAAGTTAGAGGTGAAATGAAGTTGAACATATATAGAAATTGATAATGAATGTGGATATGAATATGTTCTATTTCGATGTGTAATAATGTGGATGTTAGTAAATGAAATAGAGGTGGAGTAGATTGAATTAAAATATAGAGAAAGTTGTAGTATAGTGTCTCAAAGTGAGGAGAATTAGGATGATAGTTTATTGAAGAATGTATAGACATGGTTGATGTTATGTTTATGTGATTATGATCAACAAATTTTTATGATGTGTTTTGGATGTTTTGAATTGAAATAGAGGTGAGAATGAAGAGAAATTGAAGTAGGAATGATAAGATATGCATAAATGTGTTAGATATAACTTGTAGGAGTGGGAAATCTAGAAATTGGACAGTAAATGTCCATTGGGAAGACTTCATGTCCTCTGGGCAGACATTCTCTGGAATTTCAGTGTTCTAGGTCAGTTCCTGTGCATTTGGAGGGACATCATGTCCGTTGGGTGGACATTATCTAGACACCTTCATAAATGTGCAAATTCCTCTAGATGACAAAATCTCTCTTCTAGGCTTGATAGAAGTTATAGAACTCGAAGTCCTCTTCAAAATCGTACTTGAATGACCTTAATTTGACATCCACAGTGAAAGTTATGCCTATTATCCCAAATCATGTACATATATGAATTAATGACCTATCAATGCCTTCCTATGATGTAATTAGGCTTGGTTGGGATCTTGAATGAGCCTAGTGATTGATGAATGAGGCGATCAAAGTAATGAAAGTGTATTAGATATTAAATAATGGTTAAAAGATGATGTTAATTGGTTATGAGGCGCATATTACAGAAATATACTCGAGATTGTCATTGAGCATGCATTTTACATAATCCATATATACTTATGTGCATAAGTGAGTACTTATATAATTTTGCAAAGTAGTAATGTGCGTAAATGTATGTGTTGCATGATATAGAGGAGCAATTAGAGCAACCTCATCTAGACATTGCTGGAACCTCAAAGCAATAAGTTATCTGGAGCAAACTCTGAATAACCTAAGATGGTCTCACTAGGATTGTTTGTTTATTAAATTATGTATTGAATTGTTATGTGATGTGTATGTACTGATTTTTGGACATTGAATTTCCAAGGAGTTTGATGCATGAATAAAACATTGGAAGTACTCCTTGAAAGTGAATTGGATTGAATAAACGTTTCTCATCATGTATGCTGAATGCCAGACCAAGTTCCGATTACAAATTTGAATGAGCAAGAGAATGTGAATGTGCTTAATGGAACTTAATGATTGAATATGTATAGTGCATTTCATTACATGAGTCTATGAAAGATAAAGGCAATTGTGATCAGAGTTATTAGTGAAAACGAGTTTAAAGCTCTAAATATGGTAAGAGCCTCTGGCTCACTATCTAAAATGAGTCCTATATCCCCAACAGATAAAGGAAAGTATTAATGAGCCTGATATCCACAATGGATATAGGATGTTGAAAAAGGCAATTGGTCACAATAACATAATAAATGAATGTGAGTCTCATAAACATTGCATATACACATGAATTGTATGATTTAAATGATTGCAATGTAATATGGATTTGAGTTAAATGAAAAATGTGAAAACTTTATATACAAAGTGTTTTCTGATGATACGTGAAAAATTAAATGTTGTGAATTATATGATTGTATGTGTTGATGTGATATATGTTATGGGTGAACCATCGAGGATGGTTAACTCACTGAGTTTGAAAAGCTCAACAAAATTACAATGATGACTAGGCTCGAGAGAGACGTCATAGCTTTTAAGGAAGCTTAGAAGACATCTAGTACAACTTTTGGATAGAAGACCTAGCTCAAAGGTTGGTCAGCTATGATTGAAAGATTTAACCCAAATTTTTGTTTATTTCCTCATATATGTAGCATGCTTTGTAGACAGAGCTGTGGACTCTGATGAGTTGATATGGTATAAACATGGATGTTGTATGTAATGTTGCACTGCATCTTATGTTTTATGAAATGAAATTAGGAAATTTATATTTTGGAGATCATGAGATCTATGTTTGAAATTATGATGCCATAAGCTAGTGCAAGTGATATAGTTGGCGCGCTGCTTCTGCCAGGCATATGCTCTGACGTCTGGTGGGCTTACGAACACATGTCAGATGGGATTGAGGTGCTACATTTCATAACAATATAATTGTAATATCCTATATAATCATAAAGCTCATGGCAAAACCTTTTCCATAACAATTTATTTGTGCATCATCAAATCTGGTAATAACATAACATTTCGAAAAACAAAATTTCAATTTTTTTTGAAGAACTAATTCGAAATCCTTTTTAAAAGTAAACTCATCATAAAAATTTCCATTTCCCATTCTCCTTAATCAATAAACAATAGTGACAAAAAGTTTTCTAAAGACTTTAATACTGAAAAATAAGCCAATTACTAGCATTGGTGCCATACAATACCTCTTAAATCACTTTTAACATAAATAGTGGAGACATTACTATTTTCATGAGTTTCCTTACTCAACATCGCGAACCACAAGTTTGATTACTATACGATACACTAGGAATAAAGTCACAGAGTTGGTTATGCATCGTTTACTCGTGACTGGTTAACCACTATTTATGGAGGTAGTTCTACATCATTTACCCGTTACAGGTTAACTGCTATAAATCGGTAGTTATAGAGCTAGTTCCACATTGTTTACCTGTAATAAGGCACTGAGCTGGTTCTTCATCGCTTACCCATAAATGGTTATGTAACACCTTAACTCCACTGGGCATATCCTAAAATTTGGGGATGTAACCTATAAAAGCATTGTGTTAAAGCAGTCATATTCACTTATTATGGTATCATACATAAACGCATGTATTCAAAAGATCAACTTCGCATTTCCTTCTTAAAATGTAACTTACATAGTAGCATTTCACTTCATAATACATATATATAGTATCAAAAAGACCTAGGAATCTAGTGCTCCTTTACAAAATATATTACATGAAATGAGGACTACATAAACAAAAATATTCTATCTAAACTCCTTAGTATTAGCTAACCAGACCTTTGAGCCATTCTTGATTTCAAAACGCAAGAACTAGACTTCTACTAGGATGCCTTAATAGTTAGGTGTCCTCTCTCGTACTTAAAAATCAACGTTGCAATTTTAATGAGTTTTATGAACTCAGTGAGTAAACCATCCTCGATGTGCTCACTCATATCATAATATAAGAACAATTCACAATCCAATTCATAGATAAATCATTTAATCAATTATTGGACATCATTTCACATTTCATCATATTTCAACATATAAAATTCATATACAGTTCTTCACATTTCTATTTCAGAACAGTACAAATAGTTCATTTCAATCATTCATAAAACATATTTCAATTTGCATGTGCTATGCATATATGAGTCCACCTTCATTGTTACTTTGTTGTGACTAAACATCTTTTTAACTGTCTCGTAGCAGTTGTGGATACCGGGTTCATTAATAACTGTCCCGTATCCATTGTAGATACTAAGCTCATTTTATATACTGAGACTGTGGCTCTTTATACGTAGCTTTATGCTTTAAGCTCTTTTTTACTAACCACTTCGATCACAACTCCTTTATCATATCGTGTATATCAATAAGATGAAATATATCAATGCACATTATACACAATCAATCACTTTCATTTATGATGCACAGTCACTTTCACATATTCATCAAAACTAAGTCTAGAATTCAACACTTGGTTAAGTACATACATTTCTTTTAGATTCACATTCAATTAGGAACACTCCCAATACATTCTCATTTATCAAACTCCTCGGACAATAATTATCCAAAATTATCAATCACATCAATAACAGTTCAATAGCAAAAATTTAAATAAAGCATCAAACAATGTGAGAAACATTTAGGTTTACTCATAGGAAGCTCTAGATTAACTATTGCCTCGATGAATCGGCAATGTCTTGATGCTATTGTTTGACTTAAGCATCTATATCATACAATATACACATTTTATACACATTACTAAGTTGCTCATTCAAATAAGTAATTCAATCATACATGTATATGTCATGTTCAATGTATGCTCAATTTGACTTTCCTAGGTATGTATCCTTAAATCAAATCTCTTTATCATTCCTTATAACTTGTATATGCCTAGTTTGTACTTAGGGTTACATCTCAAAGCAACTTGATTAATCTATTTTCATCAATCATACATTCACCACTCCCTTTTTCTAGGATTATATAGACATACAATACTCAATTTCTCATTCATTCATATCTAATACACCTTACTCATATCTTTTGGATCACATTTAGAATTATAAGAACACCTTTATTCTTATAACATCTCTAAATTTCCAGATTTAGTGACATTAATATCATCAATCCATTCCCTATATTAAAACCTCAATCAACAGCCTAAAATTGTCAAACACTTTATCAACAAATCATAAACTATTATTGATCTTTTACACAAAAACAAAACACAATTATGCCCCTTCTTTCATCAACTTTTAGGACACACATCATACACCCTTTACATATCAATCTTTCCCTAAACAATGACATTAAATGCTTATATTAAAACAAGCCATGAAAAACATTCTTATTAACTCCAAGCTTCTTCAAAACATCATGTAAAACCTAACTTTCTCCAAGGTTACACATTCATTAACACATTTAAGAATAAGATGGAAAAGATTGGTTTTTTATCAAGAAGAAGATAATCAGATTTCTTTTAGAGTAGCAAGTATAGGCTTTTAGCAAAGACTCGACATGGTGAGGGTAAGAGTGAGTGTTTCGTGAATGGAGATAAGAAAGAAAATGAATAAGATGATCTTGTAGAAACAAACTGAAAGACAATAAAAGTTGGTCTTTCAATGCACATATCGTGAGTGATGAGTGTTGAGTGGCAAGTGTTGTGACACTTGTCATCTTCCCATAGTTCTCATTTGTCTTTTAATAACTAGTCGATTTGTCTCTCAATTTCCATGCCAATTATCACCAATTTTCTATGCCATTTATCAAATAATCCCAATTCCACTTGTTATTTATTTTTGCTACCATATATCACTTATTTCTTTTTCCATTTGTCAATTTTTCTTTCCATTTGGCATTTTTCCTAGTTCAAAAATACAAAAAAATTCATAAATCTCCCAATTGTAACAAATAAAGCCCAAATCATCAATTAAAACCCACTAAATCAAAATTCAAGATATAATAATCTACAATTCACATCATAACCATTTAAAACCTTTTATACCCTGAAATATGTCAATTGAGTGCATATACAGTATTTGCTTTGTGTACAAAAATCATAATTCATGTGTATGCTCATATTATGCATGTGTATGCAATGCACCTTTTAATTTCTCAATACTATTTCTCATGTACCATAATCTAGGATTCAATGTCCTAACCCTCAATATGGAACAATGGATTATTACAATTCTCCCCACTTAAGAAATTTCGTCTTTGAAATTCTTACCTGATTGACCAAGCAAGTAGGGATATTGATTCCTTATATTCTCCTTCGTTTCCCATGTAGCTTCTTCTTTAGAATGATTCCTTCAAAGAACTTTAACCAATAGGATCACTCAGTTTCTCAACTACTTAGTCTGATTACTGATTATTTGAATCAGTTCCTCTACAAAACTCAGATTGCTCACAATTTCAAATTCCTATGCTAGTAGCACATGTGTCGGATAAGACCGATATCTCCTGAGCATACTCACATGAAACACATTACGAGTCTGATACATTTCATTAGGTAAGGCTAATATATAAGTCAATGGTTAAACTCTCTCAATAATCTCATATGCACCAAGGTATCTAAGGCTTAGCTTACCTTTTTTTACCGAACCTCAGTACACCTCGCCATGGCAATACTCTCAGAAACACTTTATCTCCTACTTGATACTCCATATCTCTTCGGTGCTGATCCACATAACTCTTCTGTCTATCCTATGCTGCTTTAATTCTACTACGCAGTAGTTTAACTTTATCAACAATATCTTGAATTAGTTATGGGCCTTTAATAATCCTTAGACCCTTTTCATCTCAATACAAAGGCGAACGACACTTTTGCCATATAACGCCTAATATGGTGCCATACCGATACTACTGTGATATTAATTATTATATGCAAATTCAATAAGAGCAACAAACTCCAAAGCACAAGCTCTAAGCATATCCTTAACAGTCTTAATAGTTCTTTCACTCTATTCGTCTGTCTGAGGATGAAATGTTGTATTAAAGTTTAACCTTATACCTAAAGCTGTATGCAAACTACCCTAAAATCTTGAAGTAAATATGGGGTCTCGATCAGATACAATAGACACTAAAATCCTATGTAACCTTACTATCTTGATCACATACTTTTGAGCTAGCTAATCCAGTCTATTATTCTCTCTCACTTGTAAGAAATGGGTAAATTTTGTCAGTTGGTCAACAATGACCTATATGGTATCATGTTGCCTAGGAGTCCCCGGCAAACCCATTATAAAATCCATAATGATTCTTTCCCATTTTCACTTCAGAATAAGCAATGAATGTAACTTCCCAACCAAAGCTTGATGCTCTGACGTAATATGTTGCTAAGTCAAACATCTAGCTACATATTTGGCCATTTGTTTATTCATCCCTAGCCACTAAAAATGTTGCTTCAGCGTATTATACATCTTACTAGTACTAGGGTGCATAATATAGGCTGTTATATGTGCTTCCTCCAGAATCTCTTTTCTCAGATCATCTATATCAGGTACACATAGTCTTTGTTTAAACCAAAATGTACCAACCCTCAACTCAAATTTGGAACTCATATTCTTTTTCAACTTCTCAATAAGCTTCACTAGTTTTAAATCCTTACTTTGAGTTTTTCTGATTCTTTCATATAACTTCAATCTAAGCTTCATCATAGCCAGCAATGCTTCATTCTGCTCCAAATTTAGCTTAACATTCAAGGCTCTCAATTACAATAGGTTTCGTAATCTTGATATTTGAATTTGGGCCACACTATTATCGATTTTTCTGCTTAATGCATCAGCTACAACATTAGCTTTACCAGGATGACACTTAATTGTTCAGTCATAATCTTTTAACAATTCAATCCATCGTCGTTATCTCATATTCAACTCCTTCTGACTTAACAAATATCTCAAACTTTTATGATCGGTGAATATCTAAAACGTTTCATCATACAGATAATGTCTCCAAATTTTCAGAGCAAATACCACTACAATAAGTTCTAGATCATAAACTAGATAGTTAAACTCATGAAACCTTAATTATGTCGATGTATATGCAATCACTTCACCGTACTGTATCCAAACGCATCTTAATCCCTAGTGTGAAGCATCACTATACACTATATATCCTTCAGATCCAGATGGTATAGTGAACACCGGTATTGTAGTTAGCCGATACTTTAGTTCCTCAAAACTATTTTGGCATTCAACATTCCATTTGAATGGTACATTCTTCCTCAGAAGTTTTGTCGAAGGGGCTGAGGATAATGAAAACCTCTCAACAAACTTCCTGTAATGTCCTGCTAGTCTAAGAAAACTTCAAATCTCAGATACATTTCTTAGAGCTTCCTATTTCATCACTGCTTCAACTTTCTTTAGGACTACGTGTATGCCCTGTCCACATACTATATAACCCAAAAATATCACTTGATCAAGCCAAACTTCACACTTAGTGAACTTGGCATACCTCTTATTATCTGTACGATTAACCTCAAATGCTCAGAATGTTCTTCTCTACTTCTCAACACCAAAATATCATCAATAAACACAATTACAAATTGATCTAAATAAGGATGAAATACCATATTCATCAATACCATAAAAGTTGTTGGAGCATTTGTTAATCCAAAAGGTGTCACAAAAAAGTCAAAGTGCCTATATCTGGTTTTAAATGGACTCTTTGGCACATCAGCTTCTACTATCTTCAACTTACAGTACCCTGATCTCAAGTCTAGCTTAGTAAACACCTGAGCTCCCTGCAATTAGTCAAGTAAATTGTCAATTCTTAGTAATAGATACTTGTTCTTCATTGTCACCCGATTCAATTGCCTATAATCAATAAACGACCTTAAAGTTTCATCTTTCTTCATCACAAATAAAACCAAAGCTCCCTAAGGTGACACACTTGGTCTAATAACCCTTATCCAATAACTCCTACAAGTGAGCCTAAAGTTCCTTCAGTTCCATCCTATATGGGGGAATGATATAAAGGCAGTACTTGGAAATAGATCAATAGTAAACTCTGCTTCCTTATATGGGGGTAAACTAGGTAATTCAGTGGAAAACTCATAAGGGAAATCCCTAACAACAGGAATATCCTGTACTATCTGCTTAGTACAGGTATCAATCATGTAGGCCAGATAAGCTTCACATCTACCTTGATTCGATCTCAAAGAACTCATTGAAGAAATCAATCTAGCTGGCACTGCTCGACTAACATCTCGAAATATTGCTCTCGGTTGATTAGGAGATTCAATAACTACCTCCTCAGTGTAGTAGTTCATCACATCCTTATGTGCAGTAAGCGTCTCCATACCTAATATGAGGTCTATTTCTTTCAACTGCAATACTATTAGATTGAATTTCAACTCTTGTTGATCATCGCGAATCATGCATCCTTTACACACTTCTCCAATCAGTGTAGTACTACCCACCATTGTACTAACTTTTAAGCTACATGTTAACATTTTTCTCTCATAATGCAATTTAGATGCCAGATATGGTGTGATGAATGAATATGTAGATCTTGGATCTAACAATACAAATGCTTCTAAATTAAATACATGCAAGACACCTGTAACAACATCTGGGGAGTTTTTCACCTCCTGTCTGGGAACAACATATATCCAAGCATGAAACTGCGGTCGGTTACTCCGTACCTGAATCCTGACAGTAGGAATAATTGAACTTATTCTAACTCTACCTTTGCCTCTCTACCTTGATCCACTGGCTACGCTATGTTGGATAGTTGTCTCGGTCATAAGATCCCTCTCATTCTAGATTGTGATGTAAAAGTTAAGGGACAATCTCTAATCAGATGCTCAAAAGAGCCACAATAAAGACAAGCTCCCATTAATTTCGAACATTCTCCACTATACATTTTCCCACAATGTTCACAGCTAGGCATCGTTGTGTTTTTCCTCCTAATACTTACCCTCTATTAATTCTAGTTTGTGCAAAACTAATTCTCTATCTAAACTTCAATTGTCTCATTCTAGTTGGTGGTCAAAAAGATCTATTTTGGCACTTACTAAATCTTTTGCCAAAATCAACTTGAGACTTACCCAATCTCTTCATTCTGATCTCTTGTCTGTATTCTCCTTGACTATCTTTCAACGAATGTTCAATTCTGATCGAGGTAGCTTATAGTTCCATAAAACTACCCAAATTAGTAATTGCTAGCTTTGTTCTAATCTCTATATTCAATCCATCTTCGAACCGCCTACACTTATCCTCCTCAGTAGGAGTCAAAGTAGTAGCATACCTTATTAACTCATTAAATTGTATCTCATACTCAGCTACAGTAAGATTGCCTTGTTTCAGATCTAGGAATTCGTTCATCTTTTTATCCAGATAAATCTTCGGCATGGCATCAGGAAGTCTTCCCACTTCAAATTACAAGGTCAGGTGGTATTGTTGGGAATAGTCTTCTATGACAGATGTGCTAGACCTTGCAGCAATGAAACTGCTTAGTCAAATCTTTCATTTGATTCACAATCATCTGATCAAACACCCTTTTAGTTCTCTCTAACCAAACTTTAGGCTTAGTAAGGTGTGTACTTCCATAGAAGTCTATAGCCCCCTGCTTTCTCAATTTATCATGTCTCCTTTCTCTTTTCTTAGGAATTATCTGAGGCATTTGGTTAGGCCATAGTACTGGAGACTCTCTATTGGCTCCTATAGACTCTAGGTCAGCTGACTCTTCAATTTGATCACCTATAGCAGATGACCTATAATAAACAATAATCATGGTCACTATTCAAGTCTCTCACTATATATCATGTCTAAATGTTCTTATATGTCCCTATGGATGCCAATCTATGCTCTGATACTAAAGGTTAACTACTATTTACAGAGCTAGTTCTACATTGCTTACTCGTAATAGATTAACCACTATAACCCGGTATAATAACGTATATAAAGCCTAACAAGGTACCATAGGCAGAAGTAACTCATACCTTTTCAATTCAACTTATTTTCAAAATCAATTGTGGAAGGATGGATAATCATTCAATGTAACTCCCAATCATATAAAATTTAACTTTCAATTCAAAACTTATATATTGCAAAAGCATACACTTCTGCTAGCAATATTCATTTGTAAAATACCATTTGCATAAAACTTAGTATAAATATTCATTTCATGGCCAAATAAAAACAATTTGCATAAATTAAATTTAAAGAACACTCACATGTCATCAATTCTTTTCCAAAGAATTTAGTCATAGAAAACAAATAAAATACACTAACATGTCATCAATTCTTTTGTAAAGAATTAAGTCATATAAAACAGTTAAAATATACTCACAGTTTTGCGAACTTATCTCCAATCACACTCACACCTATGACGCCTCTTCTTTACCTGCAAAAAGCACATATTGTTTGGGCATTTATTTCGAAATTAGGAAATAAGGCATTAAAACTATATATTCAGTTTAACCGAATTTGAGATTTGTATCTAATCATGTAATACACATGCTAATCATATTTCTGATTACTTTTGTAAGCTAACCTATTGGTTACCATTTCCAAATCTAACTTGAAAAGTCACTTAAGTACCATATTTTATCCATTCTAACTTACCAATTCCTTCAAAACACAATCTCACTCAATTTAATTCACCATATCACAATCATGTATGATGAGTCACAGTTATGACCCATGCCCAGAGTTCATACATCTAACTTTTCCTTAATTTTCATATAGTAAAATTTCAAATTAGGTTTTGAAATTATCTATAAATTTGGTCCCCTATGTCTCTAGTTTCTATATCATCAAAAATCATGCATTTTAACTTCTAAATCATGAAAATTGTACCAAAAATCATGAGCTATTTGAACATAAGGGCGGTATTAAGTTACCACGTTCGATATCAAATTTCATTATCATTCATTAAGAACTAGTCTAGGTTTCTTCTAGATAATTTTAGTAATATGTATTAGGTTTTAGATCCAATTGGAATCACTCAATTTTGAGGTCTGTATTCCGAGTTATGGTCAAAACATTAGGACTGGTTTAAGTTAACCTAAGAAAAAATCACGCTACACATTCCTCTCTTGTTATATTCATCTAATTCCATACAAAGAAACATCAAAGTAATACCAAGACAACATTGATATTAAAAACATCCATGTCACTCAATATAAACCATAAAAATTAGAAAATTAAGCTAGGAAATTTACCACTTTTTCCTATAATCTTTTGAGTATTTGATGAATACTTCAACATTTCTCCAAATCACTATCAAATTCCATAAAAAATGACTACACACTTCTTCCTCTCTCCTTGGCCAATGTTATCCCTCTTTGTCTCTTCTTTTCTTCCTTTCTTTTTGGTTCTCAGGAATCCTCCTTTCAAATGAACCAAATTTTGTCTTCTTTTGCCTTTTTATATTACTTTAATACTTTACACATGTCATTTTCTTATTAAACATCTTAAATGACTCATCATCATCTAATTTAATGTTTCTTAAACCATATGGAGTCTTTTAATTGGTCAATAAATGTGAATCATTTAAATTTTGTAATTAACTTCATTTATGTAAAAGACTAATTCACCCTTTCATGGATTACTACACCTATAAACCAGATTAAATCCCGAAATATTCCACAACCATCTCATTTTCAAATTGACCATGAAATACTCTAATTAGGGTCAATAATTATTGATTGGGATGCTTTAAAAAAATTAGAATGGGTGTAAAATCATCAACACCTATTATTTTCCAAAAAGGTCATTTTAGTACAATAATTTCAGATTACCCAAATTCTATTCAAACAACTTCCGTTTTAACCCGTTTTAGTTCCTATAGACTCTAAACCTAAGTATGGAGCTTTTCATCATATTTGAAATTATTTGGTAACTTTTCAATTACCTGGAAGAATTTTTGGGTTGAATCTCGAAATCACTAAATGTCACCGAGATTGTCCGAATTTCATTCAAAAGTGTCACCTAAATCTTCAAACTATATTTTTGGGTTTTTAAAGCTCATTCAGACTCATTCGGTAGCTTTTTGAAGATTTTGAAATTTTCTAAGAAATTTTCGATTAAGTCTAGAACCATTTTTGGTCTATCCATGATTTTTGTTATAACCTCAATATTACATTTGAATGTTTAAATTACTTTAGTATACCATAAATAGAGCACAGTCCATAAAAGACATGCACAACACATTACACAGTATAATAATCGAACTAGGATATCACATTACCAACTTCCAGTAATGTGATGGGGAATCGATCAATGAAACGTTGGAAAGATACAAGGATTTGCAACGAAAATGCCCACACCATAACTTACCCAAGGAATTCCTGCTGTAAAAAATTTCATAATGAAGTAACCCCACATATTAGAGGTACAATTGATACAACCTCAGGAGGATCATTAATGAGAAAGAAGTTAGATGAAGCATAAGAGTTGATAAAGGAGATGGCAAGTAATAGCTGCCTATGGACGAACGAGTAAAGTGGACAAACCGCTACTTTCCAAGAACATAAATTAATTATAGCTATTAATTAAATGATGAAGATGTAAGTGAAAATTGATAACTTGACTCAATATCTCAACAATATGGAGGCTTCATCCTCAGCTTTAGTAAAAGTCGTGCAACGTAAGTGTGAACTCTATGGACAGATGGACTATGATATGGTGGACTATATCTTGATGAAGGATAATGATCTATACCAAGTGAATTCTTAATCCAACACTTATTGGGAGCCCATAATGGATGAGGAAATGGAAATAATTCTTACTATAACACATGGAACCCAGGTGGAAGAATCACCCTAACTTCTCGTAGACAAACAATATTGGAGGACAGTCCAGACCTCAAAGACAATGGGGCTTCCAACAAGATAAACCGAGCTCAATGGAAGCTAAGTTGGATAGGATTTTAGATAAAATTGGAGGCATGGAGGATGTACATAGGATGCTTGAAAGAAATTTTAAGCAAGTCACTAAGAACTTGGCCTCTTTAATACACAATTCTGGAGGTCTAAGTAGGTTAACTAGTGGAGGCAATTTCCATTTGGAAGTTAGGAACCCTTCTAAGAAATACTGAGTCTAATCAAAAGGAACAGATCATAGCCATTACTCAAACTTAGGAAAAGAAACTCGAACATACGAAAGAAGAAGGAGACAAAGGAGACGGAAGAGCAATTATAGAATTCTTTCCAAGTGAGCTTATAATTGAGCTAATTGAGAAACTTTGATCTGAATTTTTGTACCCTATTTTAGCTCAGCAGAAGTAAATTTCATGTAGGGCAATGAGAAATTCTAAGGAGGTTGAATTAAATAAGGTTAAGGACAACTAAACATCTACAAGTGAGGTTCACACTGAAGGAATTAAACAAAAAGAAGAATAAGGAGTGGATAGCAAAAGAAAACCCTAATATAGCATAGAAGAAAGAGGACTTAGGGCATTTTTACATTCCTTGCAATATCAATGGAGTCAACATAGATAGGGAATTTGCAGATCCAGGAGCGAGTATCAATATGATGCCCTACACCTTTACTCAAAAATTGGGGTTAGGATAGTTAGAACCTATAAAGAAGCTAGTGAAGAGGGCGGATATAACAATTCATCGATTGAAAGGGATTATTAAGGATGTCTAAGTACAAATTGATATTTTACCTTCCCCACAAACTTCTTTATATTGGATATTGGAGAAGATGTGAAACCTCCTATGGTCCTTGGATGACCATTTTTGGCTACTGCTCACTCAATAATTGATATTGATAGGGGTGAATTAACTATGTGGATAGGAGACAACCAAATAACCTTTACTGTGTCGAAGAAAGATAATAGTTCTCCCTTACCTCTAGATAACATCAATGACACTGAACCTTGAGAACAATGGAAAGATATTAAGGACCCTAGGAATGTGTTTAGAATGAAACGATCATGAAGGAGAAGGCAAAGGAAGGTGAAGCAGAACGAAGGTGGAACCCAAGACATGGTAGGTTATGTTCAAATGGTAAGATCGATAACCACGCTACCATTGCAATATTCATTTGAACCACCTCGAGCACAAGAAGAGTGTTAAGCTACCGACTTTAAAAGAAGCACTGCATAGGAGGTAACCTATGGATTATTAATTTCATGCTATTTCCTTTGAATTTTTAAGATAGGTTGAATTCCGTAGTTAGGTTATTTCATTTTAAAATAAAATCTTAAAGGGATAAGACATCGATATGAATTAGATGATCGAGGAAGTAAGCAAAAGAGAGGTGAAAGAGCTATAAAGAGTTAAGAAATGATCTTCGGAAAGTGTAGAAGGACAAAAGTGGAAAAAAATCAAATATTGCTGGAAAAATTGTAGGCCATGATCGTGGCCTACGGCAGGGTCAAACTAGAGTACAAATTTTAGTTTAATTTTTTACCATTTTACCCTTCATTCACCTATATGTTAATTTATTAATTTACTTTTTCACTTACTTTCATTTTAACTTTATGTTTCTAAGTTTAGAACCTCCAAACACTGTCACTTTTCTTTAATCAAATTCCAAATTCCGGTCTCATCCAACTCCTGCCTACTTAGAAGACATTATGTGGCATATTAAATGGTCAGCAAAGGGCGATCAATCATCGGGATGACATTAAGTCTCGAGATAAGGGCGAACGAATGGGGTGGTGGACTTTAGAGTAGCCTTCCCAATTTACACAAAAGAGGAAGGTATTCATTTCCAATCCTTCATTGTTAAACAAAATGTAGTCCCGAAATATTTTGATTTTGATACATTTGATAGGCAAGGATTACGGAATAAGGTAGAGAACCTAGCAGAAAGAATTCAGTAGGAAAAGTTCATACACATCCAATATCCTATCGACCAGGATCTGACTCTAGAATTCTTCACTTCCTTATATTATGAACATAGTAACCCTAAAGAAATGTGGTTAGGTTATGGGAATGAAACTATGAGTTGAACATCAAATTCATGTGTGATATTTGTGGGTTCTCTTAGTCTTCCATTATTGATCAACATGATGACTTTCGTGCTTCTCACTATTGGAATAGGCTCACTGGGTTAGAGTAATTTAAAGCTAAAAATGCCCATAATAACATCATAAAAACCCATGAGCACTTCATGTGTCAAATGGTTTCTGATAAATCAAAAAATAACAAATGCTCAACAAAAAAACTGTTCCTGTTATGGTGCATGGATCACAGCATCCTAGTATGCACCTCCACACATATATTGAACGTTATTGTTGCAACTCTACGTAAGAGGAGCATCAATTTGGGTATGGGGTATTTGGTTTCCACCACTGCTGACTGCCAAGTATTATGGCATGGACTATAATGGTTTAGCCGTCTACCTCCCAGATTTACTAAGTCACCATGTTCTATGGCGTACTGAAATCTTTAAGTCTTATAGCATAGAAATTCGGGATATCGGCCAAAAGACTCATGTAAAAGTCAGGGCTAGTCTAGTGAGTTTGAGCATAGTGCCACCTTAGTAGGCAGAAGAGGACTCAACTAGTGAGGAGCTCAAAGAGGAAGAAGATACCAATGAATTGGGCCAAAAGAAAGTGCTTGATATAATCTTCACAAACATTAAGTTAATTACAGACACACTTGTAGAGAACTCTAGAAGAATGAAGGAGATGACCCAAACTCAATGACATTAAAGCCGTGATAGATGTAGTATCCATCGTTACTTTGAGCCTCAAGGCATGCAACTACCACCTTCAACACCATCCACGCCTCCATTACTGTGAGGCTCTGTGTCTAACCCTTTTCTTTTTTTAAATGTAGTCTTTATTTCATTTTTGTTTTTATTTTAGTTTATGTTTCTTCTTATGATACGTGTTTGTTTGCGTCCTTCTCACATTGAGGACAATGTGTTGTTCAAATGTGGGGAAGGTTATATGTTTTCCTTTAAATGTGAAATTTGCATATTGTATGATAGTTTGTTAGGTCACATTTTTTGTATTGTTTGAATGTGTTAATGACTTAGATGGATTGAAATTGATTTAATTTCAAATATAATCTATCAGGTTGTGAAGAGTCATTAGCTTGCAAAATTAGTGAATTGGGTTCTTTCGCTAAATATGCAAGTTAATTAGGATTTAGCGTGATTTTACCACCCACTAAGTTATCACATTCATTCAAAATTTTAGGTTTTTCAACTAAAGTAGCTTTGCTAGTATTTTTCATGAAAATGTGTAGCTAAAGCAACAAGGTAGATAAAAAAATGTTGGTTAATTTTAAATAAATAACTATTCCGCTGGCCTTCAAGTTATGAATAGAGCTAGTAGTTAGTTTAGAACGTGATGTAGCTGAGTAACTAGATTGATACGCATCACAAGTGTGTGCCTCCATGTCAAAAAGCTATAATGACGATTCAACCAAGCAACTTAATAAAAACATGAGTTAGTCGAGTAACCGGATCGACATTCATCACCAATGTTTGCCTCCGAGTAAAAGACTAGATCCATGTCTACAAAAAATTTATAAAAAAAGTTTTCTAATAAAACCTACCAAACTTCTAAATAGCTTGACTTTTCATGAAAATGTATTTAGAAGTAGTTACAGAGTTTGAATGACCAAAGAATTATTAATGTGTGTGAACAATTGAAAAGCCCCTAGATTCAGAATTTTCATATTAATGATTTGAAATAACTTGAATGATTGTGTTTAAATTTATATTTAATGATTTGAAATAACTTGAATCATTGTGTTTAAATTTAAATTTATTTCATGAAGTTGAATTCATTGTCTCATTATTCCATCGTGTGCTTTTTGATTTTTGGTATTTGTTTGCTTGAGGACAGGCAAATGTTTAAGTGTGGGGATGTTCATACATGTAAATTGCATCATGTTTTACGAGCTTAGTTTCATATGTATTTAATTGTTAATTTAATCATTTGGTATGTGCTTAGGTTAAAATTGTGTTAGTTTGTTAATCATTAGTCTTTAAGTGTTTTTATGGGTTAGTACAAGTATTTGAGCTTAAATATTATGTTTTTAAGGTACCTAGATGAGTTGTTAGTGTTTCATGTTCAACATCAAAGAACATAGAAGTTTTAGAGACATTTAAGCTGAAACAACGGATTGTGCCATGATCATTATAGAAGCACCAGAGTTGGCCCATGATTGTGGCCTATATGTCACGATCATCACAAAAGCCCAGGACATGGCCCACGATCGTGGCCTGTATGTAACAATCATGACAGAAGGCTCAGATATGGCCCACAATCATGGTTTGTAATGCCATAGTCATGGCCTGCATCAGGCAGACGTGAATACACTCAAAAACTTCATATTTTGAGGGATTTTTTAAACCTTTTGGATCCCGGAAAAACCCTAAGGCTACTCAGAACAGAAAGGATATCTAAAAAATAAGACAAAAAGGCAGGCAAGTTTTTGACATCAACTACCTTGAAGAAAACCTAGAGAGAATTCATCGAGAGATTGAGAAAGAGAAGAAGGAAGAGAGAAGTGGAAAAGAAGCTGACTCGATGTACTTCCCAGATAAGGAGTTTCTTGACGTCATTGCATCTCATTATCCGTTCAAATCGTATTTCCTACTTATTTTCCATTTTTTATTGTATAAAATTAGGAATAATAGTTTGACAATAGGATTTTGAATGTTGAGATATTCTAAACTCACCTTCAAATTTTTTTTCTTTAAATTAATGAAATTTAATTGTTTATGTGTTATTAGATTTGTCGTGGTTTAATTCTAGATATGTATAATTTGATAATAAACTGAGAGGGTGAATTGAATGAAGAACAATTAAATTGGGCTAATTAGGGTTAGATGATTTACTAGAATAATAATTAAATCAAATTGGTAAATTGTACGAAGAGAGATCTTGCATAAGTTTCCGATAGTTTATTAGACAACTTCAGAGCTAATTTGAGTTTGGATAGGTTGTCAATTGAGAGATTGTAATTTTTATAGTCTGACTAGGGTTTATGATTTAGGGTTAATGGTTTTAACTCGAGAGAGAATGGTCAACCCTAGGACTATTTATAACCAATAATCCAGTAATTCATAATCGATTAGGTTAACGTTAAGGAAATGTAAAATTCCCTTTCTCTCAATTGATAATTCCTTTAGGTTAATTCTTGGGTGTGTGTTGTAATTGCCAAATTATTAATATTTTCGTGATTTATTTTTTATTTGATTTGATTGATTAAATTGAATTCTTTTTTTAGTTTCATTACATTTTGAATTTCTGCCATTTGTTTTGACCTTAGATTTTAGGATTAGATTATCCCTCCTAGAGGGATCGACACCTTAGGTACTACACGAATAAGCCGTGTGCTTGTGGATTATCGAGGGTATTTATTAAAACTTACACACATCAAACACTCAATCAAGCACTATCTCAAATAAGGTATTGTATGCCTTATCTATGAACCTTACCTACTCGAACCAAAGGATGACTTATGTTTAGGTATTTCCATAACATTACATTCAATATTTGCTCCAAGCATAGTTGCAGAAGTTGGTAGCAAAATGATTGTTTATTAGGAGTTAATCTTAAGTCTCTAGATCCTAGTTGCAAAACTTGTATATGTTATTAGGCAATGCCAAACCCTTTATTCTATATAAGGTTTAAAGTTTTTACTTGGTGTAAGTATATAGTATGAATGATGCTTTAGGAGAGTTATCGTTGAACCATATTAGTCTCTTCTAAGGAACTTTATCTATATGAGTCCCAAGCATTTCAAAGCATGATTTATTATAGAACTGTTTTAATTTATTACTTTTCTAGATGATCCTATCCTCCTCTTCCATTTCTGGTTTGCAGGTAGGAATATTCCTTATTATAGGTTCAAAGGCCTGATGCCTGCAATACCATTCTTATTCCACTATGACTTCTTTCACCATTTTTAAAAGTGGAATCATTATTTTCCTTGTAGTTTGAATAGTGGTTTAAGATAGTTCAATTTATCAAATCAAAACCAAGTAATCTTACCATTACCGATCCTAGTTGGCATCTATATATCTTTTAACTTTAGAATTTGATTAAGTGTTTAGATGTCACTTGTTTTACTCTTTAAGCTTTTATATCTAATTATATAAGAGCGTGTTTAATGTACCCAAATTGATTCCTTGTCATTGAATAACTTTTAAATCCTTTTCTTCAAAAACATTTTATTAGTGAGCTTAATAGATTTAATGTATAAGCCTCCCTCTTATTTGGACATGCAAAACTCTTGTCATTTCACCTCTCTAGAAGCTTTCAAGCTTTCCTTAACCCTAGGAAATTCTTCATAATAGTCTTCACCATATTAGTCATTTTACATGGCAAGTATAAATGACAAATCCAATTTTTGTGAATGTTATTGAGGATAACAAGGATGATTTAGAGTTTACCTAAAAAACTAAGAACCTTGTTAGTTAAATGGCTAATCATTTTATGGATAAAGCCAAACAAAGGTTAACATTCACTATATGAGATCCTCTTATATGAAATTGGAATGCCTAACTAGATAAAAGTCAACTCTTGTAGTTTAGCTAGGTTAGCTAGCTAAACTAGATATATCCTTTAATACATATAGTTGACTTTTTAATTTTCTTTATTAGGAGACCTAACCATTTCTTATAAAGGAGCATTAAATTCATAATGATCTTGATTGGACATAAATAAGCCCCAATCAGCATCTATAAATGTTCAGCAAATGATATTTTAACGAGTTCTATCTTCTTACACTTATGGTGTAACTTAAACTCCTCGTAATTATTAATCCTTTGAGTTTTATGCCTAATAAGAACTTTTTTGATCGTTTTGCAAGCTTTACAATTTATAACCTTCAAAATACCATAAGTGCACAGGTTATGATTTGTGGTAAGTGAAGGGTTGATCCCATGAGGAAGTGTAAATTAATCAAATCCTATATTATCTAAGGTTAAGAAAATTGATGAATTAAAAATAAAAATTGAAAAGAAAAGTAAATATTGGAAAGTGATTATCAAGAATTTAATTCACAAGTTTACCTTAAAATAAATTGAAATTGAGCAACACAAAAGTCACAAAGGTAATTAACTAAGAAGAGTTACCAAATTATGAGAGAAGGGATTTTCCCTACCATTAATGCTAATTTAGTCAATTATGCGTTATTGTAGTGTCGGTTCTAGACTATCATAGGGTCGATTACTCTCTCTCAAGTTAAAATCATTAATCCCTAAATCATAAATACTAATTGAATTATGAAATTTGCAATCTCTTAATTAACAAAAGACCCATAACTCTAATTAGATCTTAAGCTCTCTAATAAATTACCGGGTCCCACACAGGATCTCTCTCTGTGCAATAATCGATATAATTAATCAAGAGCTCTATTGGATGAATTAACTCTCACTAATCCAATCTAATCATTTTATTCATTTCACCCTCTTGGTTTATTACCGAAATATGGAAGTTTCACAATTAAACACAACACCCAATCAAAATAAAACAAAAATGACTATATTAACATGGAATCAAGATAAAATCTCGAAAAAAAAGTTAGAAGATCATCAACAATCCAACATCTGTCATCATATAATCCATCCTCATTTCATACATTCAATAAACAGAAATAAAGATAGAAAGGGGAAAGAACTTGGATCGGATGACCTAGGAAGGCAACAATGTCAGAAGACCAGCTTCCTCTCTCCTCTTCTTTCTCTTTTCTCTCTCATCATCTTCTCTCCCTTAAGCTTTCCCAAAATGGTAGAAGTGGAGGCTGCCCTTTTTTGTCTCTTCTCTTTTCTTATGGTCTTTTCTAATTAGGGAAAATGTAAGGCTTTTCTTATGCCCAAAAGGTCCAAAATATTCCTAAAAAATGAAGGTCGAAAAGTCAAATTGCGTAGGCCACGATCGTGGTCATTTTGTCACCATTATGGCATACTGGTCACGATGGTGGCACATTGACTATGATCATGGCCCTCTGGTTTGGATCAATTCTCCTCCAAAACTCCTGTATTCTTTGATATTAGCCCTGAAACACTAACCCATCAAGGTACCTCAGATATACAAAATTAAAGGTCAAAAGCATGCCTTAACCCATAAAATACTTAAAACATAAATATTTAACTAACTAATACAAGTCTAACCCAAACATACACTGATCAATTAAATTTAAATGCTAAACACATCCTAAACTACTAAAAAAACATGATGAAATCTATGACTATCAAACTTCTAAAAACATCAAGAAAAAGTAAGAGGATAAAGGATCCCTTTTTTTTATGCCCTTCAGCTCCTTGAAAGCTCTTTATAGTTTCTTTTTGACAATAGTTGTATAAGCAGAAGAGAAAATTTGATAAATCTAGTTCATAAAGATGTTAAAAAAGAAAAATGCTTGCATTATATCCAAAGTTCCAATTTAAGAATTCAAAAGCTTTGTTGATGTATCTTTAAAGCATAAATTCTTACGAGCTTTTTTATTTTATACTACTTGGAAAACTCCTATGTTATTAATATGTTACAATTTATACTCTCCTCTAAATAAAAGCTCCTTATGTAGGCATAATTGGATTAAGGATAACCTTTAATAGTGCTAATAATTTGGGAATTATCTTGTTAATGATATTGAAATAAAATATTGTTCAATAATCATAAACTGTACTTACATTCATCATTTTAGGAATGAGGCATAAAAATGATTTGTTGAGTTCCCTGAACATCTTACCAATTGAAAAGAATTATTTGATTACATTTGTGATTATGATTCTAGTTAGGCTTTAGTATTTTTTTTTGAAAAGGAAAGCATTTAAACTATTTGTACCAACTGATTTATCCAATTTAATCTCAAATAATACTTATCTCTTAATGATTGACAGACCTGACAATCTCCTCCTTTTTTTGTTATTTGATGGAATTAGGAATAAATTCCTTTAGTTCTTGCATATTTGAGAAATCTATTCAAATTTTCTAATAAATTATTATAGTGGTCAAATGTTAATTCCTTAATCTTATCCTATTTCGTAGTGCTTTCCCCATTTGGATTTTCTAAGGAGCAAATTCTTTCTGGGTTCCTTTTATGTAAACTGGTATTATAAAAGAAACTGGTACTCTTATAATCATCCTTGAACCATAGAATAATAGCTTTTTGTCTCGATATAGAGTATTATGATTTATAAAAGCTTTGTCATAGCTGGTTAGGGCTTTATTTTCCTTTAGCATTAACTATGCATTCCTAAGTGTGAGATATAGCTCCTTCTCAAGAAAGATAAACTTCTCCCTTACTAGGTTAATGGTAGAGTTTGGTTTTACTAACCTTTACTTAATGGAGCTTTTTAATTTCTCCCTCCGTTGATTGAAATTTCTTATTGTATTTATATGAGTCAAACCTTTTCAATTCCATAATTAAACCCATTTTGATAGCCTCCTCAAACCGCTTTAAGTCTACCATTAGGTTATTAAATCTTAAAGAATCTCTTATCCTAGTTTCTTCACTTCTAACAAGACCTTGAAACTACTCTAAGTCCACCATTAGGTTGTTAAATTAACAGAAACTCTTATCCTAATTTCTTCACATCTGGCAAGACCTCGATCTAGGTGTGATATGAGCATAAGGATGAATGAGAAAGAGCCCTATTCTTGTTAAAAGTTAAAAGTCATTGAGGATTGAGCATTATTTTATCTAGTTTTTCCTTATAAGCCAACTTCACACTTCTTTTTTATTTTAAATGAAATATGCTCCCTCATATCTTAGGTATGATAAATTAGCAACTCTGATATAACTACATATATCTCTATTCCTTCATTTGATAGCTATCATGTTCCCTTCAGCTTTTTGTGCCTTCATAGCGCTATTGAAATCCCTAAAGGCAATCTAAAGGTAATTGAAAGTGTTACTTGAACATCGAATGTTGCCTAAAGAGAGGATCTTGGAATTTATTGTAGGTTAGTGTAGACTCTGCCTCTCTCTCAGTAGTAAATCATTCTAAGCCATGTGCTACTTTGTTGATTAAACTTACATCATTTTCACGTGCTAAAAGCTTAATATTATCCATTTTATTAAGGCAACCCCAAAATTTCACTTTTTCCTCGAGTTCATGAATGTCTTCTTTTTAATAATTCATTTAAGTTATCTAAGATTATTTCAATTTGATATTAATATTGAATAAATATTTTCCCAAGATAATTATTAGTTGAATACTAAACATATTTTTCCTTAATATGTTTGCCCCAATTGAAAGCCATCAGAAATTCCACAACAATGCTTCTTTAAGTTTCTTGGTATCTTTGCATCATATGACATGATTGCTAATGATAAAAACTACTTAACATTTTTCTTGCTTCTTTAATAATTTTTGGTTGGCTTGGAAAATTATATAAGCTTAAGAGAATTTTTCTTTGAAACAAGTTTTTTTTGAAGCTAACGAACCTAGTCCCTAAATATAATATTAGTTATCCATGATCTATGGTTCTTATGGTACTGATAATTTAAACTATTCATGTTTACATTCTTAAGACAACATGGCTTTTCACACTTTCAAATGAATCATTTTGAAGTCATCCTTATTATAGCAAACAATAATTATAAACTTTTCTTTGTCTTACTTCCTCAAAGAAAAGATAACTTTGAATTCATCCTTATTATAGCAACCAATAATTATAAATTTTCTTTGTCTTTTGTTTTCATCGAGTTTATGAATGTCTTCTTTTTAATGATTCATTTAAGTTATCTAAGATTATTTTAGTTTTTTATTAATATTGAATAAATATTTTCCCAAGATAATTATCAGTTGATTTTAAACATATTTTTCCTTAATATGTTTGCCCCAATTGAAAGCCATAAAAAATTTCACAATAATGCTTCTTTAAGTTTCTTGGTATCTTTGCATCATATGACATGACTGTTAATGGTAAAAACTACTTAACATTTTTCTTACTTCTTTAATAATTTTTGGTTGACTTGGAAAATTATATAAGCGTAAGAGAATTTTTTTTCTTTGAAACAAGTTTTTTTTGAAGCTAACAAGCCTATTCCTTAAATATAGTATTAGTTATCCATGACCTATGGTTCTCATGGTGTTGATAATTTAAAATCTTCATGTTTACATTCTTAAAACAACATGGCTTTTCGCACTTTCCAATGAATCATTTCGAAGTCATCCTTATTATAGCAAGCAATAATTATAAAATTTTCTGTCTTACTTCCTTAAAGAAAAGATAACTTCGATGTCATCCTTATCAAACATGCAATAATTATAAACTTTTCTTTGTCTTTTCTTTGTCTCGAGTTCATGAATTTCTTCTTTTTAATGATTCATTTAAGTTATCTAAGATTATTTTAGTTTTTTATTAATATTGAATAAATATTTTCCCAAGATAATTATCAGTTGATTTTAAACATATTTTTCCTTAATATGTTTGCCCCAATTGAAAGCCATAAAAAATTTCACAATAATGCTTCTTTAAGTTTCTTGGTATCTTTGCATCATATGACATGACTGTTAATGGTAAAAACTACTTAACATTTTTCTTACTTCTTTAATAATTTTTGGTTGACTTGGAAAATTATATAAGCGTAAGAGAATTTTTTTTCTTTGAAACAAGTTTTTTTTGAAGCTAACAAGCCTATTCCTTAAATATAGTATTAGTTATCCATGACCTATGGTTCTCATGGTGTTGATAATTTAAAATCTTCATGTTTACATTCTTAAAACAACATGGCTTTTCGCACTTTCCAATGAATCATTTCGAAGTCATCCTTATTATAGCAAGCAATAATTATAAAATTTTCTGTCTTACTTCCTTAAAGAAAAGATAACTTCGATGTCATCCTTATCAAACATGCAATAATTATAAACTTTTCTTTGTCTTTTCTTTGTCTCGAGTTCATGAATTTCTTCTTTTTAATGATTCATTTAAGTTATCTAAGATTATTCCAATTTTTTATTAATATTGAATAAATATTTTCCCAAGATAATTATCAGGTGAATCCTAAACATATTTTTCCTTAATATGTTTGCCCTAATTGAAAACCATCAAAAATTCCACAACAATCCTTCTTTAAGTTTCTTGGTATCTTTTCATCATATGACATGACTATTAATGGTAATAACTACTTGACATTTTTCTTACTCCTTTAATAATTTTTGGTTAACTTGGAAAATTATATAAGTGTAAGAGAATTTATATCTAGAAATTTTAGAAATTTATGCCACTTAACATAAACATCACTTTTAAAGTCAACTAAAAGATACTATGATAACTATATGATTATATTTAATGTTTATACCCTGACTAACATTCAAGTTAAATCGACACAAATTTAAAGTAAATGGCATGTGATCTTTACTGTAGTTATGTAAGGCCTTATGAATCTCATTTGTAATGGTTTATTTCCATACATCTTTTAAATGGGAAACTATTTAATAATTCAAAAATTCTTAAGAATCATAAGAATAAATTCAAACTTATCAATAATTAGATGCCAAATTCCTTTACTATCTTATAGTAGTGGTGCCCATAAGTATTTTAACGAAGAATCTATGGAAAAGAATTCCATAAAGCATCTTAAAACTCAATCATTATTACATCAATATGGAACACATCCATAAAAGAAATAAATTTAATCTAATTTACATTATTCAAGACACCTCAAAACTCTATTGATGTTAATCATTAAGCCATTATTAAAATGGTCTTCATAATCATGGTTTTCTCTTTCTTCTCTTTATGTCCTGCTACTTCACATGTCTTCTTCTACCTATATGTTTTCTTCCTTCGTTTAGTTTCTATCGTATCAAATTATGATTTATTGTCTTCTTCATTGCTCCTTGAAATTTCTTTCTTTTTCATTCCTTTATCTTAACTTGCTCATAGATCCTATCCTCATTCGTTTCCATAATACTTTCCTTCCCCCATTTCTACTGCTCTCTTTTATCTTCTTATCTCTTCTTTCTCCATCCTTCCTACTTATTACTTTACTTTTCTACATCTGGTTTCTTTCTTCAATCACCTGTCTAATTTTCTCTTCTACTTTACTTTCAAGCTCTGTTTTCGTTATCACTTTAGTAATGATATTTTAAGATATCCACCTGATGTTTCCTTTATTTACCTTCTTTAGAACTATGTTAGACCTCTTTTCTAATCACAACTAGATTTTTACCTAGATTCATCTAGTTTCCCTTCATTAGGCTCCCTTGTTAATATACCTTGTACTCTGGCTCCCCAATCCTTGAATTCGATCTTAACAAAGATAAACCTTCCATCTCCAGGTTGGCTCCTCCTTTATGTTCTACTAAACCTTAAAATGTTACTTACATTCCCATGCCTATATCAAATGATTATAGACCTAGGTTCTAAGTGACTTAGCTTCCCATGACTCTTTTAATTTCTACCTTCCCTTTAATAAGTATGTTTATTCCATTATGGCACCATTATATGAGATCCTCTAAGAAGGATGCTCAAAATGGATCATTCCTTGGTAGGCCTGTTTTTGGACAAAATACTTGCATTCCTAACATTGAATGCTTGGGCAAATAGTTCCTAAAAAGATTTTGAATGAAAGGAAAAGGAAAATGAAGAAAGCTTAGTCATTGTGGTGACTAAGCTTGTCACCATCGTGACCATGGCTGCATAGGGATGAAAATGAGTCACACCCATGACAACCATACTTACCCCCCTAATATGTCTTTACTTTAGTTAATGTAATTATTTACATGATAGCTACATGGTTGACGGCTCGAAACCCTAAACCTATAGTCATAGTATAAATATAAGGGGAATAAATGTGGCAGCACATTCTCACAGACACACATATTCCAACATTCTCTCATTCCAAATTCTATATAGGCCATACAAACTCATTCGGGGGACACAAAAACAGATAGAGTGATAAAAGGTGGAGGAAGAGAGAAACACAGTAGAGAGGTAGACGATTGGGACAGAGAAGTTGAATCCCAGTGAACTCGAACAACCATTCAGCTAGGTGAGAACCAAGCAAAAACAGAATGCAAGAATCAATGCAAAAAGATTGAGAATGGTAGGACATCACCACAGCTCTTTCATTCGAACACTCATTTACTCATTCTATTTTTTTTACTTTTCTATTGTTTTACTGAACGTACTCTTTTGTTACTTAGTAGAATCATACTCTGTTAGCTTTTGATAGTTCATTTTAGATATTCACTTAGTTTATTGCTTTGATACTTCTCCTATATTGATACAAATGGAATTGAAGTATTTGAATATGACAAATCTGGTTATTTGCTTGATGGGATGATCTTTTTTTCTTGAGGATTAATGTAGATATTTTAGTTAAATAGGCATGATTGAGGTACTATATTGTTATCTTATGTTTGTTATAGGTTCGAAACTGAATGAATGTAATATCATGACCAAACTTTGTATCATTTTGGTATTAAACAAAGGAACGAGAGAAGAAGTTTAATATGGAACGAGACACTATGGACGCTTAAGTTAAAAATTAAAAATATATTAACTTATGTGGTAATTATTATTTGAGTTTAATTATTAATTTTGATGATAAAATTTTCGAATACAAAAGTTAGATTAGTTTTTTATTTGAATTGATTTTAGAACCCAATTGGTAATTTTAGTTAGACAACTACCCGATCATTTCCCCTTAGTTATCCATATGAGATTAAATTAGTGAAAATAATTCTTAAGAGTTTTCCACTTCGGTTAATCTATTCGTTTTTGCTCCTAGTTAATTTTGTTTACTTTTCAGTTTAGTTTTTTTTTATTTCCTTTAAAGCCTTCACTCAACAAATCGGGATAGAATTTTTAGGATTGCTTCTATTTTCTTTTTTATTCAAGATTAATTTGATGATCAATTTCACCTATGTGGGAGACAACTTGGGTAATCAACTACAACTACATCATATACTTGTGAGTAGGATAACATAGGTATTTTAAGAACTTATTTGGACATAAAAACTACTTAAGGGAAAATTAGGGTTAGTAGAGCTTGTTTTTAACATACGATAAATAGTTTCTAAGAGAGGTGTGAGTAACGAGGCAATGAAGTATGCTTATTCGTGTGTAGGCTGAGATTGAATTGAGAACTAGATTCCAAACCCATTCATCACTTTTACCACTTTTTGACGGTTTTCTTTAATTTGTTTTTATTATTCAAAACACTAACAAAATCCCCTTATATTGTTAACATCAATTTCTTTTATTGGAAAAGCTACATGAATGCTCCCTGTGGATATGATCCTTACTCACTATGACTATAAATTTTAGTACATAGAGATTGGTTTTGTTTTCTGGTGCATTCAACATGCATCAAGGCCTAAAAAGGCCCAAAGATTTTGACCATTATTTAGTTAGGACCTTAACGTTTCTAAATGTTCAAAAATAACCCTAAAGTTTGATAAACATTAAAAAGACCCTTGAGTTAACAGAATGTCAACCTCTTTGTTAAATATTTCTTACATAAAATTTTTTTAATTTTTGGTATGACCCATTATTGTATAAACATTTCATCTAGCATGGGGTCCAATAATATCTAGCTAAATTTGTATTAATCAAGATATTAATTAACTAAAAAAGCTAATCTTTTTAACCCCCCGACCTTTTTAACTATTTTTTTAACTAAATTATTTAACATCTAGCATAATCCTAATTTTCTAAATTCCCCAATTCATCAGAACTCTGTTAGGTCTCATCAGATAACTGAAATGAATGTCATCTTTTATGGAGAGTGGAGTTAGAGGAGTTGTCTTCATAGATTTATTGATTGATGCTTTATAATTTTCCTAAATTTTTCTTTGTTGTAGTGAAAAGTTCTCGCATAGACTTGATCTCTACCTACAGTGGTTCAATTCGCTTTTTACATTTCCTAGTTGCATTTTATTTCATGTTTTATTTCCTTGTTATGAGGTTTTTACTGGACTAATTCATCATTTGAATATGATTTCTTGCCATTTATTTCCTACTATTCTTTTTACATATTTTTGAATTAGTTAGTACGTGTAGTAAGTTATTTGGATGAGTGAAAAGAGTGTTGTTTCAGTTAGAGAAGTGTAGCTAATTACATGGAATGGAAATAGAGAGATAAGGCTTGAAGATAAATCTCTAGTTTTGTTTGAATTTTGAAGTATGAAATGAAATTCCTTTAGTTAAAATGTTATACATTTTGTTAGTTTTTTTATAGTGAAAATATGATTTTTTATGAATAGTTTATGGAACCTGTTACTAATTGGATAACTTGTTTTTTCTTCCTTACATTTATTTTAAATGGAAATGAATACTACATAAAAAAATAAAAAATTCATGTAAGAAATATTTTACAAAGGGTTAACTTTCTATTAACTCAAGGGCCTTTTGAAATGTTTATCAAGTGTTAAGGCTGTTTTAGAACATTTAGAAACGTTAGAGTCCTAATTAAATTTTGGTCAAAATCTTTAGTTCCTTTTTAACCATTTTACCTATTTATGAATAGAACATGGAATGAATAATAAGAGTTTTATAAAGTCCTAAACATATGACAATATAAATGTTCTAGTTTAGACTTAAATATAATAATGAAATTTATAGAACTAATTAATGTGTTCTTAAGAGTCTTGATTAGAAACATACATCAATCAATCAAATTAACATATGAATTATATTTCCTTAGTAATAATGTGGTTACAAATTTATAATTTCTACTAGTCTAAGAAACAAATATTTATAATTGAATCAAGATAAATTAAAATTTAGAAAGGTTACAAGGGAATTCTACATTTGGATCTTTATTATCATATTATTTCTTTATTTATTATTATTTCTTTGGTTTTCCATTCTAGATTAGTAATTATAATTCAATTAATCACTTCTCTTAAACAAATCATTCACTTTTTATAAGAACCATATGTGACTTGCCTAAAAGTTTTTAATATTATTTTAAAAATTAAATTGATTTTTTAACAACATTATTGGGACTAGAATATTAGGAACACTTTATTTTTATTAAACTAATGATTCTTTTACTTCTCTTTCATGTTCTTTTATTTTTTAAAAAAATTATTGATGCTATTTTTTATGCTGAATCTTAGGATTTAGGTATTTGGTGTCACCACTACTAGATGTAATAATAGGTTAGGGAGGACAATTTACTATAGGAGATTATGTTAAGATCATCAATCATAAGGACAAATCTGGCATTAGTAGGCTAAATGTAACATCTCGTTCTCATACTAAGGGTTAGAACCCTAAAATACGGTATATATGAGATTAATGAGAGATTAAGAAAAATCCATCTAATGCTCATGCATATTGTTAGCATTCATACATGTGAATTTGAAATTTTGTACACATGAAAATATTTGTACATGCATTTATTGACAAATTCTAGGTATAATTGATTATAAATGTGATTATATGAGAATTGTGAATTAATTTTATTGAAAATCGATGTGGAAAATATACGTATTGATTTAGAATTTTTGGAGAATTTTAGGAAATTTTCAAAAAATTATGAGTATAGTTGGACTAGGAAAAATGCCAAGTGGCAAGTCAATTATAAATAGAAATAGAAATAAGAGTCAATTGATATTGGAGAAATTTTATAGATAATTTTAAAATTTTTAAAAATTTTATTGGAAAAACTTAAGAGACAATTGTAGTAAAAATATTGGAGTTGGTTGGACTAGTTAAATGAGAACTAGTTAAAGCCTTAAAAGATGGATAAGTGACAAGTGTCACTTGTAAAGTTCATCTTAAAAAGTTTACAACTATTCCTTTAACTTTGAAAAACAAAGACACTGTTTGTGTTGTCTTAAAAATATCTTATTCGTGGCTTTCTTCTTGAAGCTTCTTCCTCTTCTTTGGATCTTGTTTCACTGAACCTTCACCAAAGTTACACTTTGCTTTCCTCTACCTATTGCTACTCCCATTTTTGTTGTCTTTTTCTTTTACCATAAGAAACCTAATCCTACAACCTTGGAATGTGGATGATCTTGTGATATTGGAAAGCTAGAGTTCAAGTGATTTTGAGGATTTTAGAGCTTTAAACAAGTAAGCATTTTATGGTTCTGTATTGTTGCATAAGATGAAACATGCATCATGTTAGTTAGTCGTTGATGTTTTAAAATTAAAATGTACATATGCTGAAGTATGTTACGTGAAGTGTTTTACTGAACATACATCAGTATTGTGGCCATATATTGAGTTGTAGACATCCAAATGGGATGATTTTTAACTTATATTAAAATAGAGACATATATCTACATCTTTTTTTGAGAGGTCAAATTCCGATTATATCTTTAAGAGCCTTGAAATTTAGCTTGAAGTTAAGAGTTGTGTTCTACTGAGGAATAAGAAACAGTATGGAGTATTTTGATCATAACTTGCCTGATACATGGCCAAAATGTATGAATTTGATGTCGTTAGAAACTTAGGACATAGAGGAACATTTGATTAGAAGAAACTGTTATTTGAAAACTTCTAGTTTTAAGTCAAAAATGGCAAGAAAGGAAGAAAACACAGTAGGTCCTGAAGCACATGGAAAGTTGAGATCGTGTCTCAGCTACGGTCATGACTCTGTTGAAGCACAAGGGAAGAGGCACGATCGTGGCTTTGTTAATGAAGGAAGAAAGTACACGATCGTGACTTCAAAGCTCTGAAAAATAAGGGATTGTTTCTAACATCCTATGATCTTTTGTCCATAACTTCTTCTCCTGACCCCCAAATGGCATGGGACTTAAACCATTAAACTCGAACCACATTTTTTTAGATCTTCACAAGAAATTATAGCCATATAAAATCATTTTTGTAGAGATTGATTGATTAAATTAGGACAAAAATGATGAACAATTCTGGAACTTCATAACTAGAATATTTTTTTATTGAACATGCTTTAGTATTTTGACAATATCTTGAACTTTAGGTATCCAAATGGAATGATTTTTGAATTGGAGTAAAACAGAGACATCGGGCTAGAAATTTTCTGAAGAAATAGAATTTTAATTCTGTCCCTAAGAATTTCAAAATCTGGCTTGAAATTGAGTCTTGGCGAAGGTTATAACACTACCCAAGCCCAAGAAAGAAATCATGTCTTGTTGTTATATAATAAATTCCATTGATGTAAGTCGAATCAGACAACGTGTCTTCGCAAAAGTTGTATTTTATTCTCTTATATTTCAATTAGTATAAATTTTGTAATTCGTGGATATTTTGAATGAGAGATATTAGTTGTACAACTTGACAATATGATCATGCATTAGCTAAATTTCAAATGTGCTTAGTCTACAGTATTTTGAGCATAACTCATACAATAATGAACCAAATTGAATGGCCTTAGAGTCATTAGAAGCTTACGAAATAGGAGAAAAACTTTCTAGAAGAAAGTATTCTTAGAATACTCCATTTTCTTGGTTAGAAAGAACATGAAAGGTTGACCTGAAAGTATGTTTCAGGAAAAGTTTGAATTAACCAAATGAGTTATGAATTTTGATTTTTATGGTTTTATTGAGGTATAAACCATAAGCATAAATGATACTTATGTGAGTTTGTAAATATGAATGTTTACGTGATGAGAATAATAGAGTAATACCTGAGATTGTCATTGAGCATGCATTGTACATATTTCACAGACACATTTGTACATAAAGGAATACTTATAATAGTGCAATCATTAATATGTGTACAATGTGTGTATCGCATAATTTTGATGTGTAGGATAAATGTACACATTAAGATGTTTCCAGAGATTGGAAGTAATTGCTAATCTGGAGCTTATAGTGAGTCGACCTAGATGGTCTCATTTCATTGTTTGTTATGATTTCAATTTCTGCATTGAATGACTACGATTATGATTATTATGCAATGTGAATATGACTGATATGAATTTGATTGGCCTATGTTGATTCCAAGCAATGAAGGTCTGAGACTTGATGCATAAATGTGATATTGAAGTGCTACTTATATGTGAATGAGAAGAAATGAGTGTATTCTTAACTTAATTGTTGAATGCTTGACCAAGGTCTGATGATGAATGTGAAAGTGATTGTGAATCTGAAATCATGTAACTGACTAAAAATATATGAATATGATGCATTCCATTACATGAATGCATGAACCATAAAGTTGGTTGTGACCGGAGTAATCACCAAAAAAGAGCTTAAAGCTCATAATATGAAAAAGAGCTTAAAGCTCAGATTGTGAAAGGGAGCTTAAAGCTCAAAAAGTGTATAAGAGCCAAAGGCTTACTATGTAAAATGAGCTCGATATCTCCAATAGATATGGGACAGTTATCAATAATCCCAGTATCTATAGTGGATATGGGACAGTTATAGGCACTAGGTCACAACAAAGTAGTAAATTGAAAATGTGTCTCATGCGCACTATATATGCCTGATATGAATGATTATAATGGTTTGAATAATTTCTGAATGTGATATGTGTTGAATGTAAAATGTGAAATTACTGATCAAGTGTATGTTATTCAACATGATGAATTGAAGATATGAGGTGATGGCATGATTATATGAACTATAGGTTTAGATGATTAAGTGAGCCATCGAGGATGTTCACTCACTGAGTTTGGAAAACTCACCCAAAATTTGCAATATTTTTTAAGCTCATAAGAGTTTCCCCATTTTCCCGTATAGCCACTGCATTCAAGGAAAAGATAGTGGACGGGATAAGTTTGCGTTTGCATTTGTACTTTCTTATTTTTGTATCAATTTGTGTATGTTGCAATTTCTGTACAATTTTCTGTATGTAATAACTTTTGAGATTGGAAATGTTTCGAATGAGAGTGATCAAAGTGTAATAATAATTGTGATTTCGATGTTTATGAAATAAAAGTATAAGCCTAAATTTGATTATTAATTTCCGCACACTCGAGTAAGGTTTTTTGAAAAATTTGTACTGAGTTTCAAGTGTTGACTAATTGATTGTTCTAGTATGCCACCCTTGCGAAGTACGCACACGGATATCACTTAGGATGTTGGGTATGTGTCTTGTGAGAGTGGGGTGCTACACTAAACATGGAGGCTAAAAATTTTGAGACAACCGTAATAAGATGGTTTAAAAACTTATATAATTTGATGGCTTATTAGATAAGGATCCAAATGCACATATTGCCAACATTTTAGAGATCTATAACACTTTCAAGATTAATGGTGCTTTGAGTGATGCAATAAAATTTTTCCCTTTTACATTGAGGGAAAAAGCTAGTATCAGCACTTGGAATGGTCTTATTGAAATGTTTTTTAGCTATATATTTTCCTCCAATATGAATAAATAAACTTAATAAGTGTTTATCAGTTAAAACATGAAGAAAGCACCAATTTTTTGGTGGGTATGTCTTATTTTCACTAATTATGGAAAACTTTATTTAGGAATGATATAGGCAAGAAATAGAGATGTTTGTGAGTTAAAACATAAGGAGAACACTGAATTTTTCTAAACACGACATGATACACTATTGTGTATTAGCCTATGTTCCTCATGGACAACCAAGAGATGAAGATATTGTCTAACATATAGGATAATAGAAGGTCTTTGCGTGGAGAGAAAAGTTTTTAAGAGATACACGACCTAAGACATGATCTTTCTTTAGCCTATATACCTTTAGAAAAAAAGCTTTATATGACCAAGGAAATAAGCATTTTAGAACTTGTGTCCCTCTTTAGAAAACAAATAGGAAGATATATAATCTAGACATGACCGTAAAAGAGGGACTATGTTGAATTTATTTTATTATTTATTTATAATTAGGGTTAACAATCGCCTATCAAAGAAATGCCATAAAAATATATTGAATAGCCATTTCCAATAAATAGATAGATTAAAATTCATTCTAGCGACGTGAATATCATTAAATGGTTAAGATTATCATTAGGGGATATCTTAGCATGAGTTCTTCTTTCCATTAAATTCTTGTTTTTATTGTTACAAGGAATATTAGCGGTTAATTAACTTTATAACTGAATTGAAGGGAACTACAATGGATTGTTGTATGTTTTGATTTCAACTTTTCTTATAAAGGTTTCTATATTTGAGGTTTATATATGTTATTCTTAATGTTGTTCATAAGCAAGTTAGAGCTTACATCTAATTAAAATTTTCATATAAACATAGTCAAAAGAACCTATGTCTAGATTGAGCTAAGCATAGATATTGAAGATTGAATGGGGATTTAGATACAATCTTATGTGACCTTTGCAAAAATTATGGTAACCTTTTATAAGGTTTCAAAAAACTTAGTGCATTTTAAGAATACTTAATCAAATAGATATGTTATTTAATCAATCTAGGGATAACTAGTTATAGATAAATATATAAAAAATCATTAAAAAGTAACCTCATGGGTCTAAATGAATAGAATCCATATAATTGATTGTATATGCAAGATGAAATTAAAGAAAACTCTAATATGTATATCATTCATATTGATTCTCTCTACTGATTATTGTTTAAATGTTCTATCAATAACCTAAAGCAACTAGCATATTAGGAAGATTAAAACCATAACTGTATCAATTCATGAATTTACCCTTACTACCACTTTACTAGTACAAAATGATAGGTCTAATTACTTTGGTATCATTTTATAATGGTAAGGTTTTATAAAATTTCATCATCATTAGTATGTCATAATGATGAAAAAGGGGTTCTTTAAAAGAAAATTAAATTTTATTTCAAAATTTTATTGAGATAAATTGGTCAGTACATTAGTCAATATGTATGGCCACATTTTTGGCTAGTATAACGAAGTGTTCAATAAGTTCTTATAGGGATAATCATTATAGAAACTATTTTTTAATTATCATTTTAAGTTTATTTTAGGTTTAGAAAACTTTTATATATTAGTGGTATAAGAACATATTTTTAGAGTGTTTTGAATCTTTAAAAGCTTTAAATCGTCCATTGTGATTGAAATTGAACCGTCAAGTATTAAGGTGAGAAAACCAAAGGAAATTTAGTTGTAATTAAATTAAAGGCTACTCTTAAGGTTGTAATAGGCTCTATCATGCATTGAAGGTTATTCTTCACTTTGAAGGAAAAAGTTATAATAGGTTCCTCTTTATCTAGTGTAAACAAAGAATTTGTACAAGGTTTTTCTTCTCTTTTGAGAAACAAAAAAGGAGAAGATAGTGAAAAATACAAAGTGAGATTAGGGAGTGGACATAGGTAAGGGAATTGAGCATCGAATCCCTCTTCTTATCATCTTTTCTTTAATCCTTTGGACCTTTAAGTTTCTCCCTCTTCTTTCCTAAACAAAACTAGTCAGTTCTTACCCTAAGTTAGCATCAAACACATAATAACAACAATGGAAATCAAACTTAATGAGAACATACAAAATGAATCCTAAACTAGAACTATAAATAACAATTATGCTAGAAAATACATGCCAAATTCCTATAAAAACATAACCTAATGCACACCTATCAAATGTCACAATTGTATTTATGTTTTACAATCGCTGTTTAAGTGAAAAAATGTTTTTATAATTTACAAACGCCCAGTTAATATTTATATTGCATCTAAGATACTTATTTTGGTTCATATTATGGTTTATGTTCAAGTTAGAGTAAAAAGCACCAAAATGAGCTAAATTCTCATCCTTAGTGCAACTTTACTGATGTTCCATCTTATTTGCATTTGTGGAACAAAAGCAGATGAGTTAGGGTGAAAAAGGGACTAGAAAAGAAAGAATTGGAGTCACTATGAAGCTATATACTCGTATATGTGACTTACACAATTGCGTAAAGGATTATGTAAGTTATTGTAACTGTGTATGAACTCATTGACACTATTTCAACTGTGTAAAAAATACATGCCTATGTAAGTGAGAATCATGCTTGTATCCCTTACAGGTGTAACTAAATGTATAACTTTTAGAGAATTATTATATCAGGTCACTTACACAATTGTGTAGCTAACCATGTATAAGCACCAAACCCTAATTATAAATATAAAAGGCAAGTAAGAGGCTAATTAAAGGGGAGGGAGAGAAGAGACATATTGTGTCCAAAAAGTTCTAAAAATTACCAAGGCTATCTTACTCACAAGTATATGAGGTAGTTGTAGTAATTACTTAGGGTCATCTCCCACGGAGCTGAAATTGGTTAACTTAAATTAATTTTAAATGAAAATAAAACAACATGCAATATTAAATATTATATTCCGATTTTTGAGTCAAGGTTTTGAAAGAAAAATAAAAAATTAGCCTGCAAGTTAAATGATTCAACCGGAAGCAAATACAAATAGATTAATCAAAATAGAAGACTCTTGAGAATTAATTTCAATAATTTAATCTCCTATGCATGATTAAGGGAAATGATTGGTCAGTTGTCTTACTAAAATTAACCGTAGGGTTCTAAATTAACTCGATTAATGAACTAATCTAACTTTCATATTCAACAAATTATCATTCGAATTAATTATGGAAACTTGACTACTAATTACCACTTAAGTTAATATATTACTAGTTCTTAACCTAAACATCCATAGTTTCTCATTCTGTATTAAATTTCTTCCCTCGATCCTTCATTTAATACTAAAATGATTCAAGGTTTGGTCCTGCCATTACATCCAATCAGGTTAGAAAGCACAACAATTATTCAGACAACAAAACCATAACTCATTTATACATAGTTGATTAAAATAGCTATATTAATCCTCAAGAAAAAGATTAAACCCATCATATCATAAACATATTTCATCATTCTAAAATATTTAAATCCTCTTTTCAACAATAATAAAGAAGGATCAAAGTAATAAAATAGTGATCACCGAAGTGGACTATCCATCATTAGTAAGGAAGACAAGTTCAAAACACAAGGATAAAAGTGCTCAATAATAATAATAGAGATGAAACAAGAAATGAAAAACAAAATAAACCCTCAGATGAGAAAGCTGGTGGTGGATCTCCTGCCCAGCTTAGAACTCTGGTGCTGGCTCTCGCCTTCTACCTCTACTCTACTCCTCACTTGATTGCTCCCTATTATGTTCTTCTTCTTATTGCCTACCTTTGCTCTCTTGTTTTTGTCTTCGTCTCTCTGCTTTACCTCTTCCCTGTTCTTTTTATTCCAACTAAATGTGTCTCCAATGTGAGCGAAGATTGAATAGTGAATGATAAATAATATCAATTGCACCGTCTCCTTTCCTTTTGTAGTATGCACCTAGGTGAGGGGTTTTGTGCCCTTAACCTCTATAGCTACCACGTAACAACTAAAACAATTATGACTTTTAAGTCACAGCTTTGTGTAAGTCACAACTATGACTTACATGTCATAGTCGTGATATATAAGTCACGAAGTTGTGACTTACCCGTCATAGTCGTGATATAAAAGTTACAACTGTGAGTTACAAGTCTGTGTGAAGGTCACAACTATAACTTACATGTCACAACTATGACTTATAAGTCACAACTATGACTTACATGTCGCAACTGTGACATATAAGTCACGATTATGACTTATAGGTGACAACCATGACATGCTTATGGTTGTGACTTACCATGTCACAGTCACAACATGGTAAGCAACATGATACCTATTTTCATGCACAATTCGTCATGCCACATTCATAAAATAATCCAATTAAGATCTGTGCAAAATCTATACTAATTTCACTCAGTTCATATCAAACTTGAATTAAATCGCAATCAATTTCAACATATGAAAACAAGTAAAACTGAACAAAATTAAACATAATAAGATCTAGATATTAACGTATGGATTTTTTCCCAGAATTATGATTACAATCTATAATTTTCATTAATTTCATTAAATTGTTGTAAACTAATGATTGTGCATCATTAGGGATCTTATATCATAAGTAAAATAATTTGAGCTTGTATGATTATTGATCAAATTAACCTCTTTCCCTAATCTTTAATGTGACTATAATACTAAACCTAAAAAGCTTGTTGTTAGTTTTCTAACAATTAGATCTAATTAAAGAGCTTTTTTAATTAGTTATTATTTAAGGGAAAGTTAGGATTAAGAGAGCTTATTGTTAATTCTGGATAATATTTTCAAAGAGATGTACGAGAACAATGTTACAAATTATTATATTTATCTATATGAAGGTGGAGATTAAACATCGAACTAGATTTAAACCCATTTATTACTTCTTGCTAGTTTGAATTGTTTATTTAATTTATCTTCCATAGTTTAATTTAATTTAATTTCATAAAATTCATCCAAATCCCCCTCCAATCTTATTACGCTAATTAGTTTATTACAAAAATTAGTCATGCATTCTCTATAGGTATGATCCATTCTAACCACTATTACAAGTTTAATTGTTTAGATTTAGGTTTTAATTTTTTGTGTATTTATCATGCATCAAAATTTTAGTGCCTTTGTTGAAAAGTGTTGATTTAGTTTTTGTATTTGATATTAATTGGTGTTTTCTATATTTTATTATTACTGGTTTTTAAATTTATTTGTTGTACTTTTTTATTTGATAGTGTTTGTGCACGATGGTAACTAGGTCTCCTTATCAAGATCATTTACAATTTGACCTAGAGATTATAAGAAAATTGTGAAGATTAGATAAACAAAATGTAACTACTTAAGGAATGCAGCAAGGGATTGATTTGGAATAAGCTATAGCATTTCTTTCCCAAATTTTGATGAGAATTTTACTTTTGAGCTTAAGTCTAGTTTAATCCACCTTTTGTCTAATTTTTATGCTTTTATAAGTGAATATGTTCACAAGCCTTGAAAGGAGCTAGACATATTATGGAAAAACTCCTTATCCAATATTTCTCTAAAGAATTATTGCCAACAGGTAGGAGTTTAGTTAATGCATCTAATGGTGGACTATTGGGTGAAAAGACTCCAGAGAATACAAGAACTCTAATCTAGCAAATGGCAGCAAATTTTCAAAAATTTGGCATTTGTAATAATATTTGTAAATTAAATAAGGTAAATAATTCATCCATCAAACATCGTTTAGATGAACTATTTTCTTTTGTTAGACAAATTGTTGTAGGGTGTGTTAGAGTACTACTCTAAAGGCAATCACATTTAGCACTTTTTTACAGACTTTATTTTGATTAATAAAGTGAAAGGCATTTTTCATTAATTTGATATTCTTCTTTTATATGAATTGATGTTGATCTTAAATCGAATTAA
>JAOSBN010000008.1:37255056-37265917 GCA_027563595.1 Erythroxylum suave | reverse complement strand
CAAAAAAATGCTAATAGCAACATACATCAAAGGCATTGCTAAGATTTTCGTTGCAATAGCCATGTTGTTTTGTAGTGGTTAGATGAAATTAGTTGCCCACCTAAACAGATGGTGCACTATGTTGTCTCCCTTTTTTGAGGAGCAGCCTATCAATGGTGGAAGTTTGTTCTGAGAAATCCTCGATTACTAGAGTTTCTGACTTTGGATTTCTTTTCCTAAGAGTTTAAAGCCAAGTATATTTTAGAAGTCTATAGAAAGGAGAAATGGAAGCAATTTCTGAAGCTGAAGTAGAGAAACCTGTCTGTTGCTAAGTACGACAGAGAATTTAATCAACTCAACAAGCATGCACCTGGACCCATACTTACTGAGGAGTTTGGGTTTCATCAGTTTAAAGATGGTATAAATGATTCGATTAAAGAGCATCTGGCAGCAATTACTCTTTTGCAGCAAGTGAGTTACCATCAGCTAGTACAAACTGCCATAAAGATAGAAAAGCAAGAGATCATTAAGAGAGAAAAAGGTCAACGAAGAGGTTTTATTAGCAGAGGTCAATCCTGAGGTAAGACAAGTCGTGAAGGTGCCTTCACTGCTCAAGAATTTATTCAGAGATTTGTAGCTATAGGAAGGTGACAAGACTTTTCCTTATCGGTTGATTTTGGTAAGGGTTCTTCTATAGGCCGAAGTTCTGGTGCCCCGGAGTGCCCTCATTGCTCTAAACATCATTGGGGTACTTGTCAAAGAGCTACGAGTGCATGTTATCGATGTGGTAAAACTAAGCATTTGATAGTCAATTTTCTTATGAGATAGCTTCAGACATCACAAGCTAGTGGAAAGGTTTCTTATACATCTGCTAGAAATAAAAGACACAGTAAAGATCATAGAATATTTGGACAAATTAGACCGAATCCAAGTACTAGAAAAAAAACTGTTGATCAACCTATATGCCCTCTACTACAACTCAAGCTTATGCTTTGAAAGCTCATAAAGATCAAGATGCACCTAAAGTTATTGCAGGTACTATTTTTCTCTTTGATTCTGAAATGCATGCTTTGATTATCCTGGATCCACTCATTCTTATATTTATGTTGGAGAAATTTTTGATAAAGTGATGCTTGTAAATCAGTTAGAGTATGATATTCATGTAACCATTCCTTTGGGTAGTAGTATGTTGGTTAATCAAGTTTATAGACACTGTCCTATTATGATCTAAAGAAATGATTATATAGCGAATCTGATTAGATTGCCTTTTCATGAATTTGATTTGATTTTGGGTATGAATTGGTTATCCAAGCATCAGGCAGTGGTTGACTGTAGTGCTAAGACTGTTGTGCTTAGGAAACCTGATCAATCTAAAATAGTAATACATGGCATCCGCATCGATTATCTAGCTAATATGGTATCTGCTATGCAAACTCGGAAGTTCCTTAAGAAGGGGTGTGAAGCTTATCTAGCTTTTTTGACTGATTCTAAAAAAGAGAGTGCTAAACTACATGACATTCCAGTGGTAAGTGAATTTCCATATATGTTTCCTAAAGAGCTACCCGGACTTCCTCGTGAAAGGGAAATAGAATTGTTTATTGAAGTTATGTCTGGCACTGATCCTATATCTAGAGCATCATATAGGATGGCTCCTACTGAATTGAAGGAATTAAAGATAGTTGCAAAAGCTACTGGATAAAAGGTTCATTCGACCTAGTGTCTAACCCTGGGGAGCACTGCTTTTATTTGTTAAGAAGAAAGATGGTACTCTCTAGATGTGCATTGATTACAGGCAATTAAACAAAGTCACTGTGAAGAATAAATATCTGTTGCCAAGGATAGAATATTTGTTTGATCAATTGAAAGATGCAGGAGTATTTTTAAAGATAGATTTGCAATCAGGATACTATCAACTTTGGGTAAAGGATGTGGATGCTCCGAAGATCACATACAGGACCCGTTATGGACATTATGAATTCTTGGTAATGCCATTTGGGATAGCTAATGGTCCAGCTGCATTCATGGATTTGATGAATAAAGTGTTTAGGCCTTATTTAGACCAATTTCTAGTGGTGTCTACAGATGATATCCTAGTATATTTCAAGAATAAACATGATCATGTTGAGCATGTGCAGGTTATGTTACACCCTACAGGAAAATCAGTTATATGCTAAGCTGAGTAAGTGTGATTTCTGGCTTCAAAAGGTATCTTTTCTAGGACATGTTGTTTCTTCTCAAGGGATTAGAGTTGATCCCAGTAAGATTGAAGCAATTATTAACTGGAAGCCACCACGAAGTTTGACAGAAGAGAGAAGATTTTTGGGTTTGGCAGGTTACTATCTCTGGTTTGTGAAGGGATTGTCAATGATAGCACCCCCTTTGACTAATCTACTACAAAAAGGAGTGAAGTATGATTGTCTGCTAGATTTCAAAATAGTTTTAATTAACTAAAAAGAATGCTTATTGAAGCTCCTGTATTGGCTCAACCCACTTCTAGTAAGGAATATATTATGTTTAATGATGCATTTAGAAATGGTTTAGGCTGTGTTTTGATGCAGGATGGAAAGGTAGTTACATATGCCTCTGGGTAAATGAAACCTCACAAACAAAACTGCCCTACACATGATCTTGAACTTACAACGGTAGTGTTTGCTTTGAAAATATGGCAGCACTACTTGTATGGAGAAAAGTGTAGGATTTTCACTGATTATAAAGGTTTGAAGTATCTTCTTACTTAGAAGGAACTTAATCTGAGACAACGACATTAGTTGGAACCATTTAAAGATTATCGCTGCATTGTGGATCACCATCTAGGTAAGGCTAATGTCGTGATTGATACCTTGAGTCAAAAGACTATTTCAGCATTATCAGTGTAGCAAAGTGAAAGAAGACTTGTATCTAATAAAGCTTTAATATCTTACTTAAAAGCTAGGCCTACCTTGAGGCAAGAAATTTTTGGTGCTCAGAAACTTGATGATAATCTGCAACAACTTAGTTTGGCGACTCGGGAAGGCGAACAACTAGACTGGTGAAAGGAGATGGTGATCTATATCATAAACATCAATTGTGTGTGCCAGCTAATGATGAATTAAAGAGAAAGTTATTGTTTGAGACCCTTAATACTGTCTTTACAATGTATCCTGGTGGAAATAAGATGTATCAAGATCTAAAGTAGCACTACTAGTGTTCAGGCATGAAATGTGATGTAGTGAATTATATATCTAAATGTTTGACATGTTAGCAGATTAAAGCTGAGCACCAAGTTTCATCTAGTTTGTTACATCCTATTTCTATTCCTCAGTGGAAATGGGATAACATTACTATGGATTTTTTCACTGGACTTCCTCTTACTCAAAGTAGGCATGATGTTGTATGGGTGATTGTTGATAAGTTCACCAAGTCTACTCATTTTCTACCTATTCGTCCTGATTAGTCATTGGATAGGCTTGCCAACCAATATGTGAATGAGATAGTGAGGTTGTATAAGGCACCACTATCTTTTTTTTTTTATCGTGATCCTTGATTTACTTCAAGATTCTGGAAAAGCATGTAAAAGGCTTTGGGTACTTAAGTCAAGTTCAGTTCATCCTGATTATTCATTAGATAGGCTTGTCGATCTATTGAGTAGAAGTTAATCTAGTTATGGACTATCAACTGAGGTAATAACTTAAAGAATGTGAGATTATTTAATAATTTGGCTAATGTTAAAATATATGGTATGTTTAAGAAGAATATGTTCTTAAGAATACAAATATGTTCCAAGGGTTTTATGTGATGTGAATTGGATATGGATGTTTGTAAATTGGGAATTTCTATGATGTTATGTAATATGTAATGACTTAATGTTTCATTGATATATTGATTCAAATGGTTATGTTTATAAGGCATATTAAGTTTGATCAAAAGAGAGTGAATATGTTCAATTTGAAAAAAACATAATAAAGACAAACGTTCTATACTACATTACTTACTTGTGATTTTGAAATTTGAAATGGATTGTTTTAAAACTATTAAGTCCTAATCCTGGGTAAATAGGCATGCCTAAAAGGGTCTGTAGCTGCTCCTGTGACACTAAAGTGTCTCTTGATATTGACACTCGATGTCTTCTATTACTGAGACATAAGTCTCTGCTATTCTGAGATACCAATCATAAGTCTTTTGTTCTAGTCCCGATACCCACTTCTGAGAAAAAGGATTAGCAGGCTATTATGTTTGTGTTTTGATATATATTCAGTTCTGATGTAAGCTAAGTTTTGAAAATTTTATGTTCTATTTTGATGTAATGGTATTTTGTCTGAAATACTAATATACTTCATTCTAATGTAAGAATGTTATGTATTGATGAATCATATTTTGTTTTGAGACATAATGATGGGATTACTCTGTAATATGAATAATTAAAGATTGTTGTGATATGACTTAAATATATATATATATATATATATATATATATATGAATGTTAGACTACTATTAGAAACAGTTGCCATTATGCATTATGTTCAGTTATTCCCCACTAAGCTTTATGGTTAGCATGGTAGTTTTGCCTCTGTACAGGTCCTGATAAGAAGTTTTAAGGACTGGGACAAAGACAACTGTAGTGGCCATTAAAAGAGTTGATATGCTTGGAAGTTGTTTTGTTTAGGTTTTTAAATTGTAATAAATGTAATGAAACATATTGTATTTTGATGTAAATGGTTTATAATAACCTTAATGCAAGTTGGCTTTTGAATTTATGGCATGTATTATGATAAGCATAGTATGTATGATATGTTCTATTTATAAAATCACTTCTAATGATATGTAATGTATGCTTGCTTGAGTTTTCAAAGTGCTTTGAAATGTTAGGCATGTTTTAGTTATTTTATCCTTCTAAGGGTTATGTGGGTGTTACATTTCTGTTCCGTATGGTTTTTGTACTAATGTCCCTTGGATTTACCTTAGGTTAAGATGGTTACATCTCTCTGCTCTGTGATTCTAGATGGTTAGTAGCTTCCGTAATCTGACATAGCTAGCTTACCAAGTTTTGGATTCTAGACCTTGTATCTGGTGGGAATTGTATCACGTCTTACTAAAATAGCAGAATATGAGTAGAAAGTGACAAAACTAAGTCTTCTAGAGATGTACCTGAGTTAAAATAAGAGACCTACAATCTATATGGGAATTGTTGTACACCCTATGGCCTATCTTGGAAGTACTTTTATTGGCTATCCTCTCCAAAACTAAATTATGCATGATCACTCCAAACTTGGTTATAAGATTGGGAACATGAGCTATAGGAAAAGTTTTTTACTAATAGCATTAACAATATCCAGCAGTAACATGCTCCCTTTAATATGTCTTTTTTGTACAAAAACATAAAAAAGTGAAAAGATCAAGAAATAACTGAAAAAATTAATTATAAATAAATATGTACAAAACACCAATTGAAGTAAAAACAAAAAAAAACAAAAGCTAAAGCCCCACTCTCACTGGAAATCGCACCAAAATTGTTGATGCATACCGAATGTACCAGAAAATAAACCTAACTCTACACAACCAAATTTTATAGCAATAGTGAGTAAGGATTGTATCCACAAGGAGTGTTTGTGAGGCTTTTGCAATGAAAGAAATTGGTGTTTAGGTTATTGGGAGGGAGGGTGTTTTTTATTCAAATAAGAAAATAAAGTAAAATTAAACTAACGAAAGAAAATTAAATAAAACAAAAAAAATGATAAAAGTGATTAACAGGTTTGGAATCCAGTCATCGGTTCAATCTGGACCTACACACAATTAAACATACTTCATTGAATTGTTTTTTCCATGCAACTCTTAGAAACTATTAATCATAAGTAACAACAAGCTATATTAGTCCTAGTTTTCCTTTTGGTTTTGTTTAATTAAGCTTTTTAACTAAACTTAGCCATCGAACAATCTAGACTAAGCTCGTTAGATTTAACAAGACAATCACATCACAAATAAGGAAAACATATCAATTTAGGAAACAACTACACAAGATTGGGTCATGTAATCTATGTTATGTTATCCCTAAATGATTCAGCATTATTAGTTGCCACAAATGAATCAAAAACACAATGATTACGTATTGTATTCAAGATTCTAGTAATGAGTTTTCTTTAAAAAATCTAGTGAAAGCATTCAAATCATCTTTATAAAAACACCCAAATCAATAGACGTAGGATATCATAAACAATCCCTAAAGAGAATGATTCAACATTATATAGTGAAGAAGTGCTCAAATGTGATGTTTCGCATTGATTTCACCTCCGAACCAGATTAAGGAAGCATAGCCCTCAATAGGTATCCAATGACTATATGCTCTGCCCCTCCTTTTATTACAAAACCGATCCATCTTTATGTCTCCACCCAAAAATGTCAATTTATAGTAAAAAGTAGGTTTCTAGGCTCACGGTTGGGTGCATAGTCGTGCATCCAACCATGCAAACTAATTAAAATGCTCAATTTGTGAAAGTGGGTGACTGTGCAAGTAGATGCACAACCCTATATCTTGCACTGCATGACATATTCATCATTTATTAGCCAAAAAGCTAAAAGGAAGGTCAAACCAGGCCGAGACAGATTTGATATGTCCTTCTTAGCCTTTTTAGCCCCTCAAACCAACACTTTTAGGCCTCAAATTCTGCATAAGAACTATGGTTGAGGGTGTTGGCTTAAATTTGAGCTTTCGAATCACCCCATTTGGATTTCATAAGCCTCCAGTGGTTAGGCTACCAATTTTGTAGAAATAGTTTTGCTTTGATCAAATAGTTGCTGGTCCAAACTAATTCAAAAATCTACAAATTTCAACTTCCTAAAAGTATTGAGATGTCCTCTAAATATTCTAGAAAGATAACGTTTATATTCGAACTCTCTATCTATGTTAAAAACTTGAAAACATCCCAGGAGGTCAATTAGAGAAGATGTTGGAAATTCTCAAATAAAAATATATTTTATCAATTGTTTTCCTATAATGTCTTATGTATATGATTATAAATGAGCATAATTAGACATTCAGCATCCTTAATACACTAATTTTAAGTATGAAAAAGATATGAAATTATGCATTCATTATCAATCTAAAAATTCAAGTTCTAAAGCTCATCTGACCTAGATTTATATCCCAATTAATTAATGATAAAACAAAGAAAAATATAATAAGCAAAAAGGATAAAAATAAAAGAAAGCATTCTCTTAATTTTTTAATCTTTGAAATTCTTGATTAATCATGATATATTTTACCTGTTTCTTCTACTAAGGTTACTTTTCTCTTAATCCCAGTTGCTTTTAATTAGCTCCTAATTAATTTTTTAGCTCTAAAACTCCTTTCATCTTGTTTTTAGTTGCCTTTATCTTTAAAACACTAATCCTAGATGCTTTACCCAACAGCCTAAATGCAATAATATGTTGAACTCCAGTGTTTTTTTAGCTCCAAAACTCCTCTTATCTTGTTTTTAGCTGCCTTTATCTTTAAAACACTAATCCTAGAATTTTTACCCAACAGCCTAAATGCAGTATTGTGTTGAACTCCAATGTTACTTTAGCCAACATTCGGGAACTTTTACATAACAAACCACTACCAACATGGGTTAGAACATATGATCATGCCCATATCTTATTGGAAAATATAGGCTAAACAGGGTAGGATGTTTTAGATGTTGGAGAAATAGAATGCTTCCTTCTTGAACACGACTAAAACACAAGAGTTTGTTAGTGTTATGTTAATTCAGCAAATAATTCTCCCAAATATAGAATATAAAAAGTTTAGACACAGGGAGCAACACATTAATAGTTTTGTATCTAAGTCCTTTAGCTAAAATCTTCCAAAATTGCTTCGAATTGACTCTAATATTCTCCAAATTTATTCCTTTTTCATTAACGGACTAAAATAAGACCTAAAACAAAATATGTCACTTTAAGTGCAATATCCTATGATGACATCAAAATAAAAGTATAATGTTTCAAAAAATTATGCTTAAAATATAGTCCATTTAGCGCATACCACTTAATCAAAGTGTCCACTCCGTAGCTTACTTTTTCAATCCTTATTGCTTATATGGTAAATATGCATATACACATGTTGATATTGTAGGCGTTATTTTCAATGTGATTAAATGTAAAAGTGTTCTTTCAATAAAGAGCAATCAAAACCAATAAATGAAATGAAATTTTGTTGTGAAGTTTTAAGGAGTTTTCTATCATCTACAAAGCGAGCACTTATGATTAAGAAAAACATAGTTTGATAAGCTTTCACTATTTTAATTTCATTATTTATTTATTAATAATTTTTTTTATATGTTTTATTGTAAGTCCTAAATAAAAATGTATATGAGTGGTGGAGATTTTGAAGAAAGTGCTCCAATGTTAAGAAACTAGCTTATAGATTACTCAATCAAATGACTTTTGCATCAGATTGTGAACTTAATTAAAGTGTTTTAAACATATTCATATGAAGAATCAAAATTGGTTGAAATATCAAAGACTCGATGACCTTATTTACATTACTTATAATCTAAGGATAAAGGGTAGGCATATTATTTACTAATTATATTTTTCAAAATAATTATACTTCTTAGTTTTTTGTTCTTAATTTTTTAATTTCTCTTACATATTTAGAACACTTAATAAAAAGAGAATATATGATTTAATTGATATTAATTGTATTGACCATCATGAATTTTTTATACTGTAGAAGAAGAATCGTCGTTTGGACTTGATTATAGTAAACTTAAAAAGGCAATTATAAAAAAAATACATGTGCATTAGGAACTAAAAACATTAATCGATGGTTAGTTGATATTTTATTTTAAACATATTTAAAAATTAAAATACAATATGTTATAATAAAAAATAATTACATGCATTTCTTATTTGTAGTTTATTTAAACACAATACAAGATGATGATGTAAATATTTTTGCTGATATGATACTCTGAATAGTATTGAAGAATTTAAAATTTATGATGATGACGAGATACATCATCTTTGAAAGAAACGATTTTAATTATTATTACTTTAAAATGTTATGTTAGATTCAAGTTTAGTTAGGATTATTAGATATGTTGTTACTTGATTTCAATTATTATTATTTTAAAATGTTATGATAGATTCAAGTTTAGTTAGGATTATTAGATTTGTTGTTACTTGATTTTATATTAATAGATATGATTTCTATTTTTATTTCAATAAATTATTTCACTTCTATAATATATTTTGTGTATTTTTTAATATATACTTTTTATTTACTATATACTGATTTTATGAAACAATCTAATATTAGTTAGAGCTTTAAACTTTAGACCTATCCTCTTACTAATTTGATATCCAGTCGAGTTTTTAAAAATATTGGCTAATAGACTTATGATAGGTCAGGTTTGGATAGCCAGGAGGTGTTAAGAATGAAAAAGAAAAAATGACTGTGGATGTCGTAATCAACTCTCATATGGCAATCTTGGGGATGGCATGGGTCAAAATAGACTAGGCCTGTTGTTAGCCCAAAATGGTTTGACCCTTTTAGATTATAGCTTGAGTTCAGTCTAAAACACAGTTCAAACAGTCTTATGTCACTTAAACATGATCTAATATAATTTCAGGTGATCTAAAGTCTATCTAAAACTTGAACTTTCTCGACCCTATTTCGACCCGACCTTTGTCCGCTGTCTTCATTGACCTTTCTTCAGTCCCCATCACTAAGTCCACATCAAGAAAGATGCAAACTTAGAAACATAAAGATCTCAATACAAAACTTCAAATCCATCGTGATTCATTACCAGTATTAAAAGAGTAAATGAAAAACTAGACAATTGTTTGACAAAATAATCAAACTAAAAGAGAGAGAAAAAAAACAAAGAGAGAACCATAAGAAAGAAATAATTGAAAAACAAAAGAGATAAAACAAGAGATATCTAGAGTGAGCTAAAGAGGAGTTAAGGGGTGACAATATCTAGAGATGGCAATAGGTCAACCTGAAAAAATACATTCAGGTTCGTGGTCAATCTGAAGCTCAATAAGACCTAAGAATCCAAGTTAAATCTCGAGCTCAATCGAACTTAGGCAGCTCGAAGCTTTATTGAGCCTAATTAATTATATATTTACTTTTAAAAATCAAAGATGACAACATTTTACTCAAAACAACATAGTTTCATTTAAAAATTATGAGCTTAAGCTCGACTAAAGCCTAATCAAACTGGGCTGGACTCATTGACTTCAGGTTACACTAGAACAAGTTGGACTAATTTTGTCAAGCCTAACAACAATGATGGAAAAAACAAGAAGAGCTTGCAACTCTAGATCTTTATATATAATGTGAGTTTGATCCAAATTATAAAGTCCAAACTGAACTTAAGGGTAAGTTTGACTCAAATTTAAAAATTAAAAAAACCCCAATATGACTTGAAGTTCGATCAAATCATATTTAATCAATTAATTTCTAGCGGGATCTAAACTTAATTACCAAGCCTAAGCTATCCATGTAACCAATGGTAGAAATTTTACGAATTCGAGGATTTGGGGAGACTCAAGAAAAGACAATCCGAAGTGGAATTAGTAGGTTTAAGTTTTGCTTTTGTTTATTTTTTAATTTAACTATTTATTTATTTGTTTTACACAAAGTTGCAAATACCGTACCGAACTCGACACCAGATTGAGTTCTGGTACTATACCGTACCGGTACCGATCAATACCAGGTACCGTTTGGGGCAATTTTTTATATTTATGAAATAGTCCCTGAAATTTTTAAAATTTGCAAAATAGTCCACTGATATATTGTACGGTTATATACTGTATAGTTTACAAGTTTACATCACTCCTGTTTTCAAAAATCATAATAATAAATAATAATCACAATTAATAATTTAATATAAAATGACAATAATTTTTAAATATTTC
>JAOSBN010000008.1:37242612-37254956 GCA_027563595.1 Erythroxylum suave | reverse complement strand
CTAATTGTCCTCTTAGGCTCTTATAATAATTAAGATGAATTAAAAAGATTAGGGATAATAAAATATTTCATTGTAAAGGTAGATAAAATTATTAGAATAAAATTGAAATTTAAAAACTACTTTATACATTAAACATTGCAATTAATAACGACTTACGTTTTAAAGTCTACGACTTGAAGAAGAAGAGGAAGAAAAGTAACATTTGTTTTCTTTTACAACCCTTCCATACACTTTCATATTCGATGAAGATGGCACTGTTATCATATAATAAGGGAGAATATAAAAATCCCAAAAAGGCATTATTTGAACAAGACTAGAAAAGTCACTAAATATCAAATTAAGCCTCTTACTTATATTTATAAAATAAAATATAAATTGGCCCTGTAATAGGAATTACGTTTTCTTCAATAAGTTTGTTTCTTTCGGATGCAAGTATTGAAAGGTTCTTTTCGTTTCAATTTAAAGCATGCACCTACAGACTTCTATTACTTTTTTTCCCATTACAATTAACCACAATACATTACAATATATAACTTTGAATTTTCATGAACCAAACAATTAACAATGAACCAAATACCAAATTTCAGTACCAAATACAATACTAAACTCATTTTCACTAACAAATTTAAGCTCATTTTCATTACCAAATACCAACCTATTTCCATTACCAAACCCATTTTCATTACAAAATACCAATACCAAACTCATTTTTATTACCAAATTATACCAACTCATTACCAAACCCATTTTAAAATTTTAACTACCAAATCCCATCCAACCAAACCAAACCAAGCACAAATTTTATGGTTTCAATTTTTTATTACCAATGCAAAACCATAATCCAAGTTCTAACTGAACCAATAACCAACCACAAATTTCACATTTTTTTAACCATTAACCAACTTCCTCCGACACAAACAATTTACCGAAAATCGATCTCAACTCAATTCTCAAACACAAGCTTCATCACACCGTCACCAACTTCAAACCATCTCAATTACAAACAACTGCAAATCCTTCATAATCTCATCAATTTCATTCCTCATTCACAACTCACAATTCACAACACAAACACAAATTCACAATTAATCATCATAAATATTATACCACAAAGTGATAAAAAAAACCCTCCCAACAATTATCAGAAATATTGACAATATCGGGTCTCGGTCTCAGATGACTTGGGTGCAGATCTGGGCGGTGTTGGTGGTCGTCAGAGATGGAGGCGTGACCAACGATAAGTGGAGGAGAGACCAATGACAGAGGAAAGCGACGATCGGCGACAGGTGGAGGCGTCGAGTGACGGAGAAGGCATGGATCGGGCGAGGTACATCGTCGCATGGTGGAGGAGCAGCGAAGGACCACCGGAGAGTGCTGCGAACCATCGAGAATCGACGACAACAGGCAAGGACCATCGGAGGAGCAACGAAGTGAGAAAGAAAATGAGAGCAAGAGAGAAGAGCAGAAGTAGAGCTGTGGAGAAGCCAGATCCGGTGGGGGGGGGGGGGTAGTTAGTATAGCTTTTTTTTTCATTTTAATCCTCAAACTTTTGAGGATTTACGGTACCGGCCCGGTACCATCCGATATCGTGGGTACCGGCCGATACCTACTGATAAGGGCCGGTACCGACCAGTACCCAAGGCTGGTACCGTAAAGTAGGGTACCATTCCGATTTCCAGCCAGTACGGAATGGTACCCTATACACTGGATTTACATGTAAAATAATATAGTATAATCAATTTATGGTTCTTTTATGAATAGTTGTACGGCCGGAGCAAGGATTATATTTAAAATTAACTAAAATTTTATATATTAAATTAATTTGTTAATAATTCCATTAATCTAAAAAAATCTAAGATATGTTTTGAATTTAAAATATAATTAATCCTTTTTGTTAAGAAACCCAACTGAATGTTGACTAAGAAAAATGGAAAACAATCCATTTTGAGAGAAATCCATCGTCTATTCCCCAATGTAAACGAACGAATTTGAATACAAGATCAGCACCAAAACCTCCAAAGGGGTGAGACGAGAGAGTACAAAAAGAATTTGAATACTACAAAATATGAAATGAATTAATAGTGAATCAATGGATAAGGTATGTAATTGCCAGGGCCACCAACATCAAAACGTACGCAATTCCTTGATCAATAGTATTGCCTGCAAATGCCAACAAGAACCGAAGAAGGCGTTAACAGCAGAAAAAACAAGACTGAAAAAGAGGATCGAAAAAACAAAATATTTTACTTTTAATGAAAATAGATGAGCAAACGTAATTACCATCGCTGGATGGAGCTTCTGCTACAGGCGAAGGAGTTATGGCCTGGCCGGAGCCAAGTTGCAAAAGCGCTAACAATAAAAAATTGATGATTGGAAGAGCAAACAGTTTCATTGAACTCGTCATCTTAAAGAAAGAAGAGAAAAGGTGAAATAATTGAGGAGGGCGAACGGAGATAAAGAGCAGATCGAGTATTTTAAGAATAAGAAGGGCTTTTGTTTTATGAGATGAAGAATAGACTTGAAAAGTCTTTGCTATTTATACGAGAGTTAATTAGCGACGCGGGAATCTTCGAGGCAAGTCAAACTTTCTAAGGAACGCGTAACATATTTGACTCGCGGAAGAAGAGACTGACCTGTAAGTTACATTTGTCTCGTGGCGTTTACGCTTCGCTTGGCACACGGTTTTTGACCACATGTTGTTTCTAGAACAGTAGGCTGGCCGAATGTGTTGCCTCCAAGTCCTAATTTCCTTGGGCTTTCTGTCATTTGCTGATTTTTCCCGGAATTGGGAATTCAACATCCTCACTTCTACTTGACCAAGTACATGTATCAATTACCAAAACATACTTGTCTTGACAGAGATGGCTCCCGACTTATCTCTATTGAAAAGTCAGTCTTGCCCTTGAAATCAGCCGCTTTTTACTGTTTTGGGGTGGCTTTCGTCTTGCCTGTCTTAGTTTTCCTTATCAGTTTTGGTAGGTTGCAATGGAAACTGCTGGAGAGGGCAGTCCCTACCTACCCATGCAAGATTCCCTGTACAGGTCCAGGGATTGGCGCTTTGTTAAAGGCTCTTGATTTTCATGAAAATGCTTTTTCTATCCTTGAATCTATGGAAGTTGGGCTCAAAGTCTAGGGACAGTGAAAAATCCATGACCCTTTCAACAACACCTTAAGCAATGTCGTAGTTCCATCCTTATCAGTTAGAAAACCTACCCATTTTCAATCTACAATAGTTAATGTTGTGATTACTCCATCTTTAAAAATGCTTCAATCCGGTGTTAGAGCTTGGTCGTAAACATTCATCGGCCTTTTACTCAGCAATGGCCTTCTTATCCTTATTTTCAAGCATGGTTAGAGACCCATTGGGGTAACAAAAGCCTTCATAAAATTCTCCATATTAAAGATGATTATTTTCTGTTCAAGTTTATAAATCAGGATAGAATAAATGAGGTTATGGCTTCTGGTCTTTCACACATTGGTCGCCAACCAATTTTATTTGAAAAGGGGGCTAGGAATGGAGATTGACAAGTTTAGAATTAAAACTATACCTTTGTGAATTAGCTTCACAATGTTTCCTTGGATTACTAGATTTTTTCGGGGTTTAGCTTCCTTATTAGCTCGATTAGAAAACCATTATGCTTTAATAATCCTACTACTAAATTGGATAGAAACTACAATGCAAAAATTTATGATGAAGTAAAGACAAATGAAGAACTTCGTGCGATCCTTCCTCTAATAAACGTGAATGAATTTAATGAGTTATGCAGATCTGAGGTTAAACTATCTTACTCTTGAAAGCCCAAGCAAAGCAACAAAGTTTGGAGAGCCACTGAAAAGGTATTATTAAAATCGTAGGTATTCACGATCCTAATTTGAAGGATGTATGCCAAGAAACAACCAACAATGATGAGCAAGGGATAGCTAAGATTGGAAATGTTAATACAAGTAACATAGAGAATAATGTTTCTATTTCTAACAAGGATGACTAGCAATAGATCAATGTTGATGCAAATGTGAATCTAAGCAATGAGGAATGCTCTAATCCCCTTGACAATAACTATCCTCTTCCTTTTCGTGAGGAAGCTAAAGAACCTAGACCAGTGTTAGAAAGAATTTTTCACGAGATAGACTAATCAGATTAGAAGAAAAGCCGATGGACTCTCCTACCTTATCTAAGAGAAAGTTAAGTAGGAAAATAAAAAAACCTAAAACACGAGGTTGGTAATCTTACTCCCCCTAAGTTTTAGTGGCCCTATATAAATAAAAAAAGTGGTGTAATTAGCTACCTTTAAAGACTTTTGGAATTAAGTTAAAGGAATGTAATCTTCAGCAAGTATAAAGGTTTGGATCTTAATAATAGTTATATCCATTCATTAACCAAACCAATCCAAACATACCCAAATTCCCGCCTAAGCAGGATATGGGGAGTGTAAGATATACGCAGTCATACCCTCATCTCCAATAGAGATACAGAGACTGTTTCCTTATAGACCTCCGGCTAAGGTAAGAGCTGTTATATCCATTCATTAATATCACAAAACGGTTGATCTGTTTATCATCTCCAATTTGTTTTTATTTATTCAGTCCAATGTTATACATTCTCGGGAGGGTTTGGAATGCCTTTTGAGAAAATTTATAAGAACCTAGATTAGGAATAAGATGGTATTTTGGACCTAAATTATCAAGGTAACCTTTTTTTTTTAAGAAATAAAAGGTATTTAAGAGTCACCCATTAAAGGATTACTACCTAACACTAAACAATTATGTGTTGGAAAACACAATCCCTAATTGCTCAACCTTGGAGGATAGATATCCAAGGGGAATGGGGAAAATAGATTGTATTTAAACCTTGTAAAAGCACATGCAAATGATAGATTGGATATGTTTAAGATGAGATTCAATATGGTAGTTAAGTCCCAAATTGATATACAATATCCATAAATGAAAAAAGCATAATATACCATATGTACACATGGAATTAAGGTGTAATAGAGTAAAACTAACCTATTGATTAAATGTTAGGGAAGTGACCAGAAGAAGACCAAGCAACTCTTTATTGGTGAAATCTAGCGAATCAATTAGATATAAAATCACATACAATTTGCATGCAAAGATCAATATTTAGAAGGGAAGGTACCTATAAATGCAACATACTAGGCAGAAATGCTACAACCCTAGTGTAAGGCCCATTATATATCTTAGAAGCATCACAGTACATCTAAGGTGTATTAAGAAGTGAACATAAAGAATTAAGTGTATCTAAGCATATTAAGGGATATAATGGTAATTAATTTAAAAGGCAGAGGTAAATTGGTAATTTCTTCATGAAGGCATGGACATGAATAATTATATGTGATTTATAGACATGAAATCAATTGATGACTTTATATGCTAATGTGAGAATTAAAGGAACAAGAAGGATCAAATGTGTAAGTTTGCTAAAATCAACATATAGACCAACGGGATTGAAACATATGTGTAAGACTAGAAACTTCTTGAAGTGGCGAGTAGAAGATTGAGGAGAGGGATGTGTAAGGAGTGTTTTAACTTAAAAATTTTCTCTTGTCACGTCCTTTCCATTCCATCTGCTTAATCACATCATTTTCTATAAGGAATTAAGCTAATCCTAGTGAAAATCAAGGTCAAAGTTAGTGGTTTTTCTTCTCATCTTCATCTTTTCTACTTTGCTTATGAAAAACTTAAATTATAAGGTTGAAAGTGGGATTGAGATGTGTATTTGTAGCATTTCGAATTGGTGAGTCAAGAAAAGACAAAAAGGAAGGGAAGGAAAGGTGTTAGAAAAACTACTTTGCCAATTTTAAGGTTTGGGACTACATTTGGTCTAATTTCTCTTTGGCTGTATGTTTGAATGGATACAAAGATTCATTTGGATTTGGAATGGTTTCTAGGATGATGCTTTGGTGATATTTTGATGTCATTTTGCATAGAATTGGTTGAATATGACAAGAGAGTATCATGTAGTAAAATTTGGTCTAGGGTTTGTTGAACCATTCACATTATTTAGGTCATAAATTAGCTTGCAGACCTCTAAATTGGGTGATTTCAATTGCAAATTAAACCTAAGACATAGAAATAGAAATCTCTAAAAGATACTCTGACTTAATTTTGGTCTTATGATGTCAAAAGTTATGATCTAAAATGGTAACCTAATGCTACCCTATTTTAGAGTTGCTTATGATATTTGATACTTATCTTATGAATTAGAAGTCCAAATGGCCTGACATTTGACGATATGGAAATTAGCGACACAGAAAAAAATGTTTAGAAGACCTCAAAGCCTAATTTGAATGTTTTCTATGAAAAAAGTACATAACAAGTGAAGACTGTTGTGTGATTTGGTTCTTGACTGATTTGTTTGCCTATTTTTAGACCTACCGCGTGTTTAGCCCATTTTGAACTATTTTGAGTGCTTTGCTTCTGTTTTTCTTTCACTAAGGCTGATTAGGTATAGGCAAAGGTATATGCCAACCATATTAGAGAAGTGCTCTAAAGGCAAATGCCTTTAGCACTTATTGTACAAATCTTTATGATTAATAAAAAGGTATTTTTGTTAATTTGATGTTCTTGTCCTTTATGAATTAATAGTGACCTTAAATCAAATTAATGAAGTCCTTGATACCTTACATAGCATGAAGGAAATCATGAAGAGATCATGATACTAAGATCTCTATCATGTATAATTATGTTAGTTCCTAAATTATCCCTAGTCATAAGATTAATGAGATGGGACATTATTAATCTGGGCAGGCTAGCACATATTGATAGGTTGTCAAACTACCAAAAATAAAAATATATTTCCAACTCTCCAAAATCTAGGTAGCTAGTGGTGAATCGGGTCGAATCTGCAGGGAATTAGTGCAGAGTTACTCAAATGCTCATAAAATAACAGATTAAAGGATTGATATTGCAGGAGATGCAAATAAAAATAAAAGCAATGCAGAAAATTAAAGGAGAGCTATAGTGACAGATACGACATGAGCATATTGTATTGACACAAAATAGGGCTGGACAAAATAATAAAACAAGATTAAAACGCAATGGGTGAAAACCTAATTAAGGTACTCTTCAACTCAGTCAGGAAATTTGATCATTGACATCATAAGATAAATTAGACAATTCAGATAGACAAAGTTATAGCCAAAGGTGAGGCATTTATTAACCAATCTTTTCTTACTTTGTCGGTAACTCCAAGAAACGCCCTGACAAGTTACTTCCTTAATCTAAAGACAACCCCCGGGAAATGCCCTGACAAGATTAATCTCTATTTGCTCTAAAAATGAAAGAGAACCTTGTCCTGACCAATAAATTCGGAATCGCGGTAATTTATTAGATTAGATTATTTAATTCCATCGATTTTACCACCAACATACATCGTTCGCAAGATAAAACTAATTCGCTACTTTGATAGAATAATATCCATGACAATATTATCCTATTCAGCAATTTATCACTTAATCAATCACACAACTCATGACATTGCACAATAAATTAAGCAATAATAAACCTTGTTCAAGCACAAGAATTAAATGAATATCTGAATTGCATAATCAAATAAAAATATAGTCTCACAAATCATCCATGGCTGAATATCCAAGCACCCTGACTAGAAAAGGATTTAGTTGTTCATGGCTAACATGAGAACATAACAAAATAACATGAAAACTGCAATAACGATGGTGGCTAGCTGCTAACTACTCAAAATAGGGGGAGGAAAGAGAGAAGTTAAAAAGTTCGAAGTAAAAAGTGTGTTTTCTATATGCCATAAGGAATTTATATCTTCTCCAATTCGTAACCCTAGCCAAAGTTAGTAGATATTTCCTAGTTAGTCTTCAATAGGACTCTTCATTCTGTCTTCCCAGCTTGTATCCGGTGTCTTCAGCAAAGATCCAGCCCAAGATGGATGAAAATTGGGCTTAAAAACTCGTCTATAAATTCTGCCCAGTTCTCGCCCGATACGACATGGTCATGTTGTATCTGTTTCCAGCACGGAGCTTCTCCAAAATAGCCCAAATCTCCTACATTATGACTCCAATCCCCACTTTGGTCTCCTGCACACATAACAAACATAAAAGCATACAAAAACACACAAATAATAAACAAACACATGCAAAATGAATGCAAACTATCCTATAAACCATGCATGAAATGCAAAATATCAAATAACCTCACACTTAAACAATACTTGTCCTCAAGTATTCAATCCATTCAAAACCTTAAGGCTTCCAACCTGTTATCACCATTCTTTATCCTATACTTAACACTTCCTAGACCAACAAATACAATCATAGAATCAAATAAATGATGCATGAACAATCGATCTCGTAATTAATTAGGAATGTTAACCACTTCAACATTACCTTATAAAAAGCAATAACACCCGTACATTCTCTGATTTTGCTCAATCACTCATGTAAAATTTTCAGGTGTAGTGTTTCTCTCAAAATCAATGCATAGTAGTCCTTTCCATAGTCCTGACATAAAGTCCAATCCTGAAATGAAGTCCAATCTCTACCACTAGCTCGGATTTAAAAATCCACATCGATCAACTAGGTCTTTTAAAGGCTTGTACTGTGGCTATGGGGTTTAACAAAGAAAGAAAAACCAAGCGAAGCAAAGTATGTACCAAGTAACACATATCTCATATGACACATACGGCCATTGAATTTATCACAAGTTGGCCGAACCATTCCTCTTTCTATCCAATCATCATTCTCCATTCATTCATCAAGGTATTTCTCATAAATCATGGCTTAGCAAGTTTTAACATTAATTTAAGGTTCAAAGCATCAAACTTGCTTTTAAAGTTGCTTCGGGGGAAGAAAACATTATTGAATCTTAATATATATGTTTCTTTTTTATTATTTTTTCTTTTTCTTTTTCTGCTTTTTCTTTTTTCTTTTTTTCCCCTGAATTGTTTTCAAACTCTCAAGCCTAACACCACACAATAACTAGGAGCATGACGTAAACATTATACACATAAAGGATATGATTTAACAAAATAGACATATGTTATTTGGCAATTCCTCTTAGTTGGGTGTCAAATTCTGGGGCTAAAGAAGAAAAAAGGATAGGGTTTATTAGGTTTTTAACATAAGAACAAAGAAAGGTTTTAGGCTCAAATGGGGACTACAAGGGATAATTCACTTGGTGAGATATTCAAAGAAATTGGATAGCAAAGGGTTACATAAACAATGACTCAGTTTCATCTCGATGTACTAAATGTGGCTTTGATAGGAACTCAAATGTCAGATTCTGGTAGGGAACACACTATACATGTACACACAAAAGAAATATGGAGTACAAGTAATGTTGTACTCCCTCTTAAATGACTCAAAAATCTCACGGTTAATTTTGTGTGGTGTATGTTATTACTTCTATAAGGTGTATTTTTTCGAGGGCCTATTTGATTCTAAGTGTATTAGTTAGTTCAAGTTATGCTAAAATGGGAGTCAAAATAGATCGATTAGGCTAAAAACACTTAAGGAGTTGAACTTATCAAATCACATCAAGACAAGACTATTTAAGGTGGGATTTACTCTGTTATACATGTTAATTGATGCATGAACATTCAAAACTGAAAATAAATAAATAAACCGGTGCAACTAGTTACCACATGACAATGTTGTATCAGCAAGTACCCATGCAGAGCTATGTAAACCATACATGCAGAAAAGACAAAATGCAATTGCAACCAACATAGCATTACGACATGCACATGTCCTATTACGACTCAATATGAAAAATCACAGAAAAATTAAAGGAAAGAAATCGTCCCACCCCACACTTATAACTTACACTGTTCGCAATGTAAATAAAGACAAGACAATATAAATTAAAGGCGTGGAATAAGGATAAATGTTACCGGGATCATGGTGATGGGGAAAATGGAGGGGGCTCGGTATTGAAACAACGAAATAAGGTTGCCACATTGTGCTCTATCTTATGAACGATGCACCGCAAATATGTTTGCTCTCAACATAATGCAGCAACCTCAGCAACAAGCTCTGTAGGTGGTATGTGTTCAATACGCCGAAGGCCATCCTTCGATTCGATCAATTAGAATTGACCACCTACTGTAGCCTTCACCAATTTCATCCTGCAAAGAGAAGCAAAATCTAGTGGCTAGGTTGGTTAGCCCACTGGTAATCGGTTATGTCCAGTGGGATCAAAACCGCACAAGTTAATGGCCATCTTTGTTATGAGCTATCCTAAAATCAAAGGGTGGGAATTGCGGCTCACAATGTGTTTGATTTGGGTGGAATAAAATATTCCAAATTAACTTTATAATTATGTTCAGCACACCAAATCAAAAATAATTATGGTCGGGACAAAATATTAGAGTTTTGCAATTTGCCAGAAAAGTTATAAGCCAAAAACCTATGAAAAAAGCGATATACTGGGTCATGCTAAGTAATGGCTTTGGAAGTGGATGCATTGTAGGACTCAGTATCAGCAGACAAAGCACCATAAGCTAAAATCTCATCAAACACATCTGGGGGTCTAAAAATGCTTTAGTATAATCAGGAAATTCAATGCTCATGTTAAATGGTTGCTGCAGTAGATGAAAACACACTGTATCAAGACAAGTAGTATCCTTACTGACATGATCTTTAAATTGAAAAGAGGCAAAAATTCTCAAACAAGTTCACTAACTGCATTAATTCCATCCAATTCAAAGAACACTTGGACACTAAAGTATGAATGAGTAGTTGAAATTGAGATTTTAAACCAAACATGTTGAGAACAGTAGGAGGAACATACGTCACATCACAAATTAATCACTTCATAACTACCTGTAGCGCACGAATGTCCTTCCGGCTGGTGAACCCAAGGTTGTCACGCACTGGCCTTCCTCCTTGGGTGTTTTGTTGCATTCGGGCTCCTCCTTGAAAGCGTGCTCGACAGCGGCGAGGGATTGCTTTGGTGGCGACATCATTGGTAGCTTTGGGAGAGATGGGCGCCTCTGTCTCTGAGTCCACCATGGGTGTGGGTACAGTGGGTGTTGCGGGAATTTTGGGGATTTACGAGTCATAGCGACAAAGCCGTCAAGAATGACAAGGAGTGACTGGAAACGAAGAAGGGACACTGAATGGGGTAGAGGAAAGTGCAACAATGGTGGAGGAAGGGGTATGTTTGCCTGGGTTAGTCATGGGGGCATGGGAACGGCTTTTAAAAGCTTGACCCTTTGTGCATGCCCTACATATGGGTGTTGAAGAGAAGGAGGCCGAAATAGTGGAAGGTGGGGTGGGGAGAATGTCGGTGAAAAGGAGAGTGGGTGGGTGGGTATATTAAAGAAGCAATAGGTCAAAGGATACTAGAAATTGGTTAGGTTTTTGCCCTTATTTACAAAAATGCCATGGATGTCCCTCTTTGACTTAAATAATGGTGCACCCCATACTTGAACTTTTCATTGTGTAAAAAAAATTGGAACCCCATCTGTGCACCCCAAAACAACTGCCCTATTGATTATATAAACACTACAAAACAATGGGTAAACTTGAAGTAATTTTTTTTAGCACAGAAACAAAAATCGAAATAAATCATCTCAAAATAAATGAAATAACACACAAAATAAAAATAAAAATAAAAATAACAATAAAAATCAAAATCAAAATCAAAGCTTAAAATTAAAAATTCCTTAGGTTGTCTCCCAAGTAGCGCCTTTGTTTAACGTCTTTGGCTCGACGGGGCCACGCCTAGTAATAGTCGAGTTTACTTACGTAATGTACTCCACTAAGCGTGGCTCAAATCCTTCATAGAGGTTTCAATCTATGTCCATTGACTTTAAAATTTTTTGAAGTATCTATGCTTTGAATGTCAATGACACCATTATCATAGACTTTGGCAATAATAAATGGACCTATCCACTTAGAACGCAACTTACCTCCAAAAAGTTTAAGAGTATAGCCAAAGAGAAATACCTTTTGACCGATTTTAAACCTCTTTTCAACAATCTTTTTGTCATGAAATGCCTTGGTTTTGTCTTTGTAAATCATTGCATTCTCATAAGCGTTATTGCGGATTTCTTGAAGCTCTTGGAGTTGAAGCTTACGTTGCTAGCCTGCTTCATCATAACTTGTGTTGCACATTTTCGCCGCCCAAAACGCGCGATGTTCTATTTCCACGGGCAAGTGACATATGTTGCCATATACTAGTCGATAGGGTGACATGTCTAATGGTGTCTTGTAAGCGGTTCGATATGCCCACAACGCATCCTCAAGGTGAACACTCCAATCCTTGCACAAGGGGTTCACCGTTTTCTCCAAGATGCTCTTGATCTCCCTATTGGACAACTCGGCTTGCCCATTTGTTTGTGGGTGATA
>JAOSBN010000008.1:37219833-37233293 GCA_027563595.1 Erythroxylum suave | reverse complement strand
AAGTTTATAATTTATTAAATTTAAAAAATAAAACAACAATTTTTTGAATTTATTTTAAAAATTTTATTAAAAATATGACGTGCCAAAAATGGCCCGCGTGCAGCCCATGGCCCGAGCGGGCTAGGCGGGCGGGGCCATGAGCCTTCCCGTGGGCCTCTCCATCGGCGGGCCTATTCGGCTCGCATGGACTGGCCTTTTTGTGACCCGCCCTATTTTTCAATGGGCCGGGCCGGGCCACAGCCGGCCCAGGCCCAGCCCGGACCATTGACATGCCTAATAAAAATTCACAATTCACATTATGATCATTTTAAATCATTCATACCCCGAAAAATGTCAATTAGGTGCATATACAGTATTTGTAATATGTACAATCAATATTTAGGTGTGTATGCTAATGATATGTATATGAATGCAATGCTTTTCATTTATTCTCTATGCTATTTCTCTTGTACAGTGGTCTAGGACTCCATGTCCTAACTCTTAGTATGGAAAACAAGATATTACATTTCATAAGTATTCTTACTTGAGTATGAGAGTTAAGCACTATGAAGGTCGTAAGGTGTTCAAGAACAAGATTTTATTGGTCAATGATTATATAGGAAGGTTGAGTCTTACTTAAGCAAACCTAAGTGAGATTATTGTGCAACGAAATATGCACAACTTTGGTATAAATTTAGTGTAAGGGAAAACCTTTGTAACATTTACATTATCGCAATTGTAATGTAATGATTGTTTAGGCCATTGAATGTTATGGAAGTACTTGCTAGCACTTTGCACTGCTGAAATTGTTATATAGCCAAATCTATTGAATCACCTCATATCTTATGTCTATTTTCATTAATTTTAATTTTACGGATCTTTAGTTTTTAGAAAATAATATATGTGATTATAATTTAAGGATAGTCTCTAACATTAGACTAGTTTTAATACAATATAAAAGTTCATATTTCAAAAACACATTTGGGCTTAATTTTAATAATTTGACTAAAATAAGAAACTAAAAAGATTATTTTTCCCATCAAAATACTACCTACGTTATCCAAATTTGTATTTATTTTGTAAGTATCTTAAACATCAATTATGATATCTACTTTGAATCAATTTGATTCTATTTATTGAAAAGGCAAATTTTTATGTTAAATTAATCTCATAATTTTCTTTGTCAATGTAATTTATATACAAAAGTACGAAACCTAGAAATAACTATTAAATATAAATCTTTACGGGTATACCCCGTACTTCAAAAAATATAAATCAAGAATCACCTTTAATAATGGCAATGTTGTTCATATCAACAATACTTATACTAACGCAAATGTAATTTATTTATTTACTCGATAGATACCTTTGTAGGAAAAAAAAAGCATTTAATTTAATTTATTTAAAAATTTATATTCCATTTCGTTTTATTAAAAATGTTATTATGTATTTTAAGATATAAATTAAATAAAAAGATGTTGAAGTCAATGTTACATATACCTTACCAGATTGGGTTCTAGTATGGTATTGTACCGATACCAATCAATATCGGGTACCGTTTTGGATAATTTTTTAAATTTATGAAACAATTCCTGAATTTTTTTAAATTTTACAAAATAATCTATTGTCATATTGTACAGTTATATTGTATATTTTTAAACCTGTCTCTAAAATCAAAATAATAAATAATAATCACAATTAATATGAAATGACACTAATTTTCAGATATTTCACACATAAATAATAACCACAATTAATATGAAAAAAGACAATTATTATCATACAAATATAAAATTAAGAACAATATTAAGTATTTAAAATATTATAATTTCAATTTTCATTATATAATAAATAATAATTACTTCAAAACATTCAATAAAAGAATAATAAATATTATTAACTCTCAAATTATTATAATTTACAACAAAAGTTTGAGATAAGAAAACAATCAAAGTAGAATTGAAACATGAAATAAAAAATATATATTATTTAATTTACTATCAATTAAATATATTATATATTTAATTAATTAAAATTAATTAATACTCAAATTATAAATATATTAATTTAATTTAATTTATAAAATTAATTTAATAATTATTAATTAAAATATTTTTAAAAATATATATTTCAAATAAAAATTGATTTAATAATTGAAAATATATAAAATAAATATTATTTTATAAATAATAATTTTTAAATTATTTATTAAATATTTTTATTAATACTTTATTAATAAATATTATATAAAAGATTAAAATAAATTTAAATAAAATAATTTATTTTTAATTTTTCTTTAATGTATAATAATTATTATTAATAAAATATTTTTTACTTTAAAAGTAAAAATTAAAAATTACAATAAAAGTTTAACTAAATAACAAATTTTAAAAATTTTAAAAAGAAAGGGAGAGGGGAGGGAGGAGGTGGTGGAAGAGTTAAATTTTTAAAAAATTTTAAAAATTTTGCAACTTAGCTTCTATATTTTTCAAAATTTTCGGTACTGACCACTATATGACCAATATTTATAATACTGGCTAGTACCGGCCAAAATAAGTCGGTACTAACCAGTATTTAAACTCGATACTTTATACCCTATTTCGTACTCTTCTCCGATCGGTACAGTACGTATGAAGTAGATATTAATTTTAAGGAATATAATCTTCTCAAGTAATATAATCTATTTGTATTCTTAATAAGACATATGAAGTAGATATTAATTTTAAATAACAAAGTTATATTGTAAGTGCCGATAGCATAGTTTGTGTTTAGGTGGCTACCTACATGTCCGTATTTTATGTAAATCGGGCATTGAATTATTGCGTGTTAAAGAAGAATATTAAACCTCTTACAATTGGACATCTTTTCGAAGGATGAAATATATTGAAAGAAATGTTCCTTTATGCGCCGTCATGGGTAGTGCATAGTGCAAATACATACAAACGGCAGACTGTCGAGTGTACGCATTCCATGTGCTGATTCGTTCCCATGGGGAAAGAACAAACAATTTGGTCTGGTATTTTGATTAGGAAAGGCATCAGCATCTTTGTCCCGTCCCCTCAACTCAATATTTTCCTGGTGAAAGAAGCCTAACACCAAACGTTTGCAAAGCGCACAACCACGTACCTGTAACTATCACATCGAGAACGTCCATCTTATTAAGCATCTAAAGATACCATCCACTGGGGGGAAGCATATGGAACCTGTGGTCCTTAGCCATTTAGCACATAACAAGTGGGGTTGCATTGATCAGGATGGAATTCTCGTGCAACGTGGAAGCATCAAAACTACGTGTCAGACTTTAAGGGCCTCATCTTTTTGGTGAATATATCCGGACCTAATACCGCTTTGCTGATTAGACATATTGTCAAGGACCAGAGTTTGGCTGAGCGGAAGGATACGAACCCCTCGGAGCTAAAGCAAATGGAAAAGGCAAAACCTTTCGGTAAAAGAATATGCCTAAACATACTTTATACCATCAAACCCAAAACTTTACTTAATCGCCTTCGTTAGCCCTTCCTTTCTTTACCCATACTGGTACCATCAAGATTCTGTCATTTCTATTGCTATCAACTACTAGCAATCCTGAGAAAGAGGTAAGGGGAAGAGCAGCGCGGAGCAGAGAAAAATATGTGTCACCCATCTATACCTAATTCGGTTAGCCATAAGGACGTGATTTTGGGTCGAAGATGGCTTCCTTTGCACACAGTTAGGCCAATAAGTATGCGAGGACGTAGAGAGGAGACTACTGCAGATGGTGGTCCTGGGTCGATCAAGCAGTGTGTGTGCTCTCCTACAAGACATCCAGGATCCTTTCGGTGTAGGCATCATCAGACTGCCTACATCTGGGGTCGAAGAATATCCAAGAAGTGAGAAGGTACAACTTAATTGTATAAACTATGCACAACAAGACCGACATTCAAATATCTGCAGCTTTCGCTCTACATTATGCATCATTATGATTATAAACCTCTAGCTTAGCATTGCTTGCCAATCAACTAACCATTTTTCAAACTTGTATCTTTGCATCAATAACTAACTAAAAGTGGAAAGAAAATGCTGGAGAACAAATATAATCTTTACGAACATTGGAGTCTTTTATCTTTAGTCTTCTTAAAAGGACGAGTAGAATTTTGATCCTGGAGGTTTTTCTCTTTAGACAAATCTGAGGAATTAGATAAATCTGTTTTTAAGTATTGACCCAACCAAAGGGTGCGTCGGTTCCGATAATGTCAAATCGGGAAATTAATAAGGAAAACACAAGGTCAAGGTAAAAGTGTCGAAGAAGAGGTGGTTTTAATGTCTTGGCCTCCTTGAGTTTGAGCTCCTAAATGACTCGAAATGAGTTTATTGACAACCTTAATTTAACGTCTGACTCAATGGGGGCTAATAAAATGTATATCTGGAGGTAATTGAATGAACTTGATAATACAATTGAAGCTGTTTAGGTCTGATATTTTTATTCAATAGAAAAATGTCCACAAAAAATGCTTAATCGTCTATTTATAAGAAAATATTGTAATTGGAAAGAAAGCTTCTGTTATAACCCTGCATCAGACTATTTATCCAGACCAATGCCTAACTGCCAAAAGCAAGTCGGATTCCGGTAAACGAAGGCAATTGAAGATAGCTTACTAGGTTCATATCGCGTCCTCATGTCACTGCAAAAACCAAATCCAATGAGACTGCTGAAATAGTGAGAATAATATACGTCAGTTTTAGAAGCCACATTAATAAAAATTGTTGAGATCCCACTTGCAGTTAGAAATTCATACATCAGAAGCAATTGTGATTCGACTTATGATTGCTCCTTACACAATGATTACTGCCGAATCATTAGTAATTTTAGGTGAGAAAAGTGCGTGTTACCTCTGAATAACAATCTTGACGAACAACTGTTTGGCTGTTCGTATTCACATACACTTCACACGATGCCCTTCCCTGAAACGTTTTCAAGTTTTACAAATCAAGTGAACTTTCAGGTTTCCAAATTCAGAAACAGGAAAAGAAGAATTTTGATAAAACTAGTCATACTTGGATAGGAATGTTGAAGAACAAAAGCCCAACATTTCCCTTGACCAATGTATGAGTGTCGAAGGGGATAACACCCGAACCCAAATCCTCGAGCAAGTAAAGGGCATCGTATATAACCTCACGCCCATTCAAATCAAGCGTCGCATTCACATATGACGATGCTCTCGCTCTGATCTTCCCTCCCCCAGAGCTCGCGAATCCTAACTGCCTTCCTCTGTACCCAACCGCAACATCAAGCGCATCGTAGTCTAACGACAAGTAGTCTTTGTTATGAACTCTGATGGAAAGCGAGAAGGAGAGGTCCAGAGCGAGCTTCGGGGACGTGTTGATATGGATGTAGTTGAGTCGGACACGGGAAAGTTGAAGGGAGGGGTCGGACGGGTAGAAGAAGTAGACGGCGAGGAGGAGGAGGAGGACAGTGAAGATGAAGATGAGGGACCGGCGGCTGAGAATGGAGGAGGCGTTGAAGGGAGGGCGATAGCAGGTCAGACGGGTAGCGTTTTCGGGGTGGGATGGTAGAGAGGTGTAGGGAACAGAGAAGGTGTCCTTTGATGAGGCCATTGGTGGGAGTGACAACGACAGTTTCTTCGTGTTATGGATTCGGCCCGCCATTTTTTGTCACTTTCTATCGCCCTAACTCTCCCGCGTTTGTCGCTCCGATCGGATTCTATTAATCACATTCGCATTCTATTTTTTAAAAATATAATTTTGGAGAACATTGTTTAGATGAATAATTATCAAACCAAATCCTTATTACTTTATAACCTTTGGATGTTTTAATTGCACGAATACAAATAATAATAATAATAACAATCACTTATGAATTAGATGCACAGAATACAGGTGAATGATGGCTAGTGACAATTCCAGTCGGCCTACTTCCCTTGAAAGCAGTTGTAGGAGCGGGAGTAGGAGTAGGGGTTGGCAGTTAAGCAGTTTGGAGTCTATTACGCCGTTGACGGCTGCGGAATACTTGGTTCAAGAGCTTAAGCACTCGATGCAAGCAATGCCTAATCAGTGGTAAAGACTAACGATAGATAAAAATTTTAATATTGTGAACTTATGCGTTAGATATGCAAGCCTCTCTTGTTGTTAATAACCTAATTTATGACATGAAAATTTGTTTTGAAACATGATATGTAAAAATAAGAACACACCAATATCAATTTTGATAAAGTATATTAAAATATATTGAGTTGTAATATACATGTGTATATACCAAGGTTTTAAAAACCGAACCGAACTGGCCAGTCCGATCGGAAAAAGTTTGAATTGACCTGTGGTTTGATTCGGTTTCACTTGATAACCTTTATATATTAAAACCGGCCAGTTTATCAGCGAAGCGGCCGGTTTTTGTCTAACCGGTCCAACCGGTTTGACACAAAACTGCAGAGTAATTGTTATTAAACACAAAATTGTTCCTTTCATCGAAGCTTCTAAGGCTTCTCATCCTTTGTTTTCTCCTTCTTCTTGGACTTAATTGGCTCCGACAGAGTAATCGTTAACTTCTCCCATGTCCTCTCCATCTTCTTCGACTTATTTAGCTCCAGCGCAGTAACCGTCAACTTCTCCTCTACCTTTTTCATCTTTCTGAGCGATTTTAAGGTTTTGATGAAGCAATGGGTCTTTCCAGAGATTCTGGTAAGTTTCATTGTTACTTTTGATGCCCTATTAAAAAGGTGAGGGTAGAAACAACATTATTTTCACTTCTTTACCTGGATTATCCTGTTTTGCCTCTTCGGTGTTGAGTTGGGATTTTGTTATTGGTGTAATAGTGAAGATCTTTTCCTTTACAATTGTGTTAATGTCACTTAAGATATACATGTGTCGTTTCTCTACTCTGAGTTGGATGTCTTTTATTTTGGTTTTCGGTGCTCACCCCCTTGATTTTGGTTGTTAAATTGCTGGGTTGAAGTTAGTTGTTTCCAATTTAGGACTTATTGAACTTTTGATTTCTGCTGGAGCTGTTGTGGATGCCGCAGGTGGCTGAGGTGTGGGGGTGAAAGGATGGTTGTTTGGGTGTTTTCTGCATGAGTGAAGCTAATGGTTGAAGGAGATGGCTGTTGGGTTTATGAATAAATGCAGAATTGGGAGTGAGGCTGAAGGTTTTGAGTTGCTTGTTGTAGATTAGAGACTATACGTTTGCTAGTGAAGGTTGGTGGAGGTGGTCAAATTTTTTTTATTAACACTGTGGCTTCAACTTGAATCCGAAAGTTTGCTTTAGAGTGAAATATAAATTATGGGTTGTGTTATTTAAGTTTTAGATATGTTAGGAGATAATGTTTAACAGAATTTGTTTTGGTTTTAGATATGTTCGAAGATAATGTTTAACAGAGAATGTGTTATTTAAGTTTGTTTTGGACTGTGTTATACATAGTTATTGATTAATTAGTCTTCTTTAACGTTTTGTTATGTATACAATTCTGAACGAAAACTACAATTACAATATTTTGCAAAGTCATCTGCGTATCTATTTTGGCAAGTTACAATTTTGAAGTGAGGCAAGTGATCGCTAGAGCAAAGCTTAAAAAGTGAGTATATTTGCCTATTTGGTATTCGGTGTATATATTTGAGAATTTCTAAATGATTTATTCAATTCTCTCAATTTCATCATTCTGTTGTTAGTTTTTTTAAATGCATGTCAATTCACCGTGTAAAAGAACCTAAAGAAGTTGGTGAACCACTGCTTCTAAGATTGCATGCTTCCCCTTCCATGGCTTACCCACCTCATATCATACTTATCCAATGGAGCAGGTGGGTCTTATTGTTTCCTTCTCATCAATCACTATTCCTTCTTTCTCTTTTTGTTTGATATTGTAAATGTATCTAATATGTTGATTTGAAGTTGTGTCGAACTAATTGAACTTATAAAGTTGATCATATGAGAGTTGGCCAAAGTTGATATAAACTGGACTTATTGGCTTTGAACTTATAATTATAAAAATTGATCATATGAGATTGTCAGTTCATATCTTATTTTGATTATATTTAAGTTTAAATTATAAGGTATTATAAGTTTTCAATTGAGAATAATTTCATACGTTACTAATTTGTAATTTATTTTAATGCAGTAAAAGAAGTTGATATAAATACTTTGGATGAAAGCGCAGTTTGCAAATCTTTAAATAACGTTGAAGAATTTGGAGCTTTTGATGATGATGAGATGCAAACTCCTTCAGAAATACAATTTTCATTTTTATTATTATTTTAATTTTTATATTAGACTCATATTTATTTGTTTTTACTTTATTGTATAATAATAGACATTGGTGTATTTTTCATTTCAATAAAATATTTTATTTTATTTATTTTTATAAATTTTACATCTTATTTATTATATTCTGGTTTTATAGCGGTTCACTACGAGTTGAATCTCTAAATCTTAAACCTTTCCTGCAACTGGTTTGATGTTCGGTCCGATTTTTAAAACATTGTGTCCAACACATTTAAATCATGCACAAGCACTTCTTTTAAGGGGTGTGTATAGTACATGTCAGGTGTCTAACGTGTCTTCCTCTTATAAGACATGCATCTCACAAACGCCCTATCATTTTCCCACATTAGCTTTTCTATTTTGCTCTGCTACTACCTTTAAATTCTACTTTGATCATCATCATTTTTTTTGGATTTGTCACTTTCTACTTTATTGTAAGGAGCTTCTTTAATTTCATTACGTCTCCCTTTTTTGGGCAAAATTCCCTCTTTCTAGTGGGGACTATTGCCATTGGCACACATCTCAGTTGTGGTGATTACCGGCCTTGGTGGAAGGATCCCCTTTAGCATCAATGGGATGAGGCCTTTAAGCCTCTTCCATTAACTAAAGCAACCAATTCATAACACAATTAAAATAAGAACCTAAAACTCAACCTTAAACCCATAAATTGAATACTAAGGGAATTTTCTAGAAACTTAAAATAAAGGCATGCACTGTATTTCTAAACATCAAGAACACAAGAGGAAAAATCTAACTATGGTAGTATATGATTGCCTTTCATAAACAACCCATCCAAATAAAGGATTATTGTAGGCTACTTTAGTAATATTTTAGCATATAACAAGAATTCAGATAGTCATGTTATTCTTTGTGTGTTAAGGAAACATTAATTGTATTCTAATCTTAAAAGGTGCCCATTTTGCATGGAATCAATTTTTTCTTGGTATTTTTTTGAGTTGCATTGAATAAATAGATGAATGTAAGGTTAAGGAAATTAGAGATTGGCCTGGTTAAGGAAATTGGAGACTAACCTACACGTAAGGATGCGATTAAGATAAGAAGTCTTCATCGATTAGCAAGTTTTTATAGAAGGTTTATGAAAGACATTAGTTTTAGCACAACACCTTTAAATGAACTCGTTAAAAAGAATATTGTGTTTAACTGGGATGATATGTACGGAAAACCTTTTAATACTTTGAAAGAAAAGTTTACTAATGCACCTTTGTTTTGTTTGGTTAATTTTAACAAAGCTTTTAATGATGATGATTTTGGTATAGGGACTGTTTTGATATAGAAATCCAAACCAATTGCTTACTTCAGTGAAAAGCTTAATGGATAGCATTAAATTATCCTACATATGACATAAATATGTATGCATTAGTAAGAACTCTACAAACATGGTAGCACTATTTATGGTTGAAAGAATTCATAATTCAATTTGATCATGAGAGCTTAAAGTTTTTGAAATCCCAAGATTAATAAGAGATATCCCAAATAGTTAGAGTTTATTGAGATGTTTCTTTACGTGATTAAGTACAAAAATAGAAAGGAAAGCTTTATAGCTGATGCATTATGTGGAAGGTATGCATTGTTTACCACATTACAAATGAAATTACCTAGCTTTGAGTTTATTAAAGACTTGTAAGTTAATGATGATGATTTTGGCCAAGTGTGCAATGCTTCTAAGTGTGCATAACATAAGTATTATAAATATGACAAATTTTTACTTAAGACAAATAAATTATGTATAAATATATTTTTTTCCTTGAATTGCTAGTTAGAGACACTCACAAAGGTGACTTAATGGGAGAATTTTTGTGTGCAAAATTAGATATTTTGCAAGAATATTTTTATTGGAATAACATGAAACATATTGTGCAATATATTTATGATAAGTGTATAACATGTAAGCAAGCAAAATATAAAGTAATATCACATGGTTTGTTGGGTTTCGATCATGCATCATATGCATCAACTATCAGAATACGCAACGAAAAATAAAATGAAACCCAAAAAATACATAATCAAACATGTGTCATTAGATCTAGTAAAACAAAATATGAATTTAAGATGTGTAACTTACGATCTCCTTTTTTTTGTTGTCTTCACCTCTTCAAGTTGTTGTAAACCATAACAACCAAAAAAGGACATCTCTAACGATAGCTACATAAAAAGTGAAGCCTGAAACCTCTTAGAAAAAATGGCTAGAACATATACAAATTGCTAGCTTTGTGGTGTGTTCTTTGAGATATTATTTTAGAAGATGGTGAACAATTCACAAAAAGACACTTTGTGTTTCTTACAACTTTTGCACAAAAATAGAGTGTCTTTGACACCCTTTGGCCTCCCTATAACCCACAACATTAATGGAGAGTTTGTAACATCCCGTTACCCATGTTGAGGCTAGAATAGTAAATATAAGAGATTATTAAAAAAGCTAGAAAGTGCACTTTATGCTCATCCATAATATGACATGCACATACATGTGAATATTGAACTTTTGCACATTAAAATGATTGTACATGTATTCATTGACATTCTAGGTATAATTGATTTATAAATGTGATTATATTGAGAATTGTGGTCTTTATATGTTGAAAATTGATTTGGAGAGTGTAGTCAGTGATTTAGAACTTTTGATGAATTTTAGAAAATTTCTGAAAATTTGAGTAATTTTTAGACTAGGAAAAATGTTAAGTGGCAAAACAATTGATGAATGGCAGTAGAAATAAATGTCAAATGACAGTGGAAATTTTTATAAATGACTTTTGGATTAATGACTTATGTCATTGAAATTTAGAGACAATTGGATTAGAAATTGGAGTTAAATGAACTAGTTTAATAAAAGAACCAATTTTGAACCAACAGGAAATGAACATTTGGCAAGTGACATATGTCACTTACCAAGCCATGCCTTACCCACGATCATTTTAATGTGAAAGACCGATTGCTTTGTCTTTCACTCTTGCTTTCTTCTTCTCATTTTTGTAACTCTCTACTTCTCCATCTCTTTTCTTCTTCTCTTCTTCATTCCCACAATTTCACTCACCCAACTATCTACACCTTGCTCTCATCTTTCAATTACTACTTTCTTTATGTTATCTTCTTCATTACCACAAGAAAACCTAAATCTCCCAATCTCTAAAATGATGTACGTGAGTTGTAGGAGAAGTTAGGGCTCCTAGTTTTCTTGAAGAATTTGAAGTTAAAATATCATAGGTATGGTTAAATGAGGCTAAAATGATGAGTATATTAAAACTGATGACTTGATTATGCCATTTTTTATATAGGTGTCATGAGTGATGAAATGTGTATGTAAATGTCTTGCTTTTGTATATGTGTATGATGATTAATGACCCATAAATTGTTATAGTGATGATTTTGAGGTAGAATGATCATTAAAATGGTGTTGGATGAGTGCAGAAAATTGATGATGAATGGGTACATGTATATGTTCTGTTTTTGGTTAATGATCAAATATGGATCATGAGTTGTTTGTGAATGATATTGAGTTGAAATGGAGTAGAGAATGAAGAGGAAATAAAGTAGAAAAGGTGATCTAGGTATAAGGTAGATTAGATGTAAAATGATGGAATTTATAAATTTTGGAAAAATGGAAGATGAGTTCTGCTTACTGCTTTTTGTGAAAGTTCGCCGTGGTCAACTCCTTGGTTCACAATGGTCTACTTGCAAGATTTCACTAGGAATTTTATTCTCGGGAAAGGTTAGCCACTGCCAACTTTCCTGCATAACATAAACATGCTTCGGTATTTTGACAATATCTTGTTCCGTAGTTATCTAAATGGAATGATTTTTAATTTGCAGTCAACTAGAGACAAAGGGCTACAAATTGTCTAAAGAAATTGAATTTTTATTCAGTCTATAAGAATTTCAATTTCTAGATGGAATTTGAGTGCAGGGAATTGTTCCAGATGAGAATAGTCTAAAAATGTTTGGGGTATAACTTTTCGATTACTGAACCTAATTGAATGATCTTTATATCATTAGAAACTTAAGAGATAGGAGAACAATTTTATAGAAGAAAGTATCTTGAAATTTCTTCATTTTCTTGGTCAAAAATAACATGGAAAGTTGACCCGGAATTTTTATAGGAAAAATCTAAATGGATCAAGGAATTATGAATTTCGATATTTAATGGTTTTTATTAAGGTATAAACCATTAGTATAAATGATACTTATTTGAGTTTGGAAATATGAATTTTTACATGATGAGAATAATAGAGTGATACCTGGGATTGTCATGAACATACATTGTGCATATTTCAAATACATACATGTGCATTAGCAAACACTTATAATTATGCAAAAGTGTGATATGTGTATATTTCTTGATATAGAGGAGCAATTGGGACGTCAACATCTAGACGTTGCCGAAACTTCGAGGCAATAGCTTCGGAAGCAATCAGTGAGTAACCTAGACGGTCTCACTCAATTAATTGTTGTGTTAGATTATGTTTAAAATATATTATGAATGTGAAATTTATTGTATTGATTCCGAACAATGAAGGTTTGAGTTTTTTGACGAATGAATGTGATATTTGAAGTGCTCCCTGTATGTAAATGTGAAGAAATAAATGTTACTCCAAAATTTTGTTGAATGTGGACTAAGGTCCAAAGATAATTATGTTTTGACTATGAATGTGACTGATTACACTACAAGAAAATTGTAGTTTAGCGATGGAAAATACAGACAGAATAACCAAATATTCCGTCGATATTAAGGTTACCAACGGAATATACCGACAGTGTGAAAACGTTGTTGATTCGGCCGTAGCTAACTTTACCGACGGAAATTAGGCTAGCGTCGCTAAATTTAGCGACAGAAGGACACTTACCGTCGATACTGTTTACCGACGGTCAGATCAACTTCTGTCCGTAAATTCACGACCGAACATTTCTTTCCATCTGCAAAGTTACTGACGGGTATCGATCTACCGTCGATAAATTGTCTTCAAGTTTACCGATGGAAATGCTTACCGTCGGTATATATGATGACATTATACCGACGGAAATTCACTTCTCCGTCGGTAATGGTTTTCATTAATTTTTTTAAAATTTATATTTTCATTATATTTAATGATAAAACGTTACATTTAATTTTTTAATGATTGTAACATATAAATTATATTTAGAATAAAAATAATTGATAATAAATATTTAATTTGGTTAAATTAAAATTTTGAATAATAATTAAAAATAAAAATATCTTAAT
>JAOSBN010000008.1:37204808-37219733 GCA_027563595.1 Erythroxylum suave | reverse complement strand
GTGTGTGTGTGTGTGTGTGTGTGTGTGTGTGTGTGTGTGTGTGTGTGTGTGTGTGTGTGTGTGTGTGTGTGTGATATCTATCACATAACATATATTGACAAGAAAACTTATGCATTATTTTTCCTTATAAAGATAACTATTATCATATCTAATCCAATTCCTTTAATTGTAATCTACGTTTATGATTTTAGTAGGTTAAATTGAATGAAATAATTCCATCAAAGTACTATACCTTTCAACTTTACTCCACGTGTCCTCTTGCTTCATGATATTATAGAGATGATATGAATCTTAATTGTTGTTATTAAAGTTTATAAGATATTAATCAACTTAAAATGTCATTATATTTTGTCATCTATACGATATTGACATATCTCTAAAAATTTGTCATCAAATCCTTAACAAGTATTATAAACAACAAAAACAATAACAACTCCCTAATAGAATTTCTATTAAGATAAGGGGTTTAAGGAGTCTGATAGTACACAGTTATAGCCCTAACTAATAGAGACACTTTTTAATAGACCCACAGATAAAAATCTTTTTAAAATTGAATTAAAGAAAAGATAAAAAAGAGAAAATAATAATAGCCAAATATATAGACAAATAATTGCATAAATTAAAATAAGTAAAAGTAATAAAAGATAAAAGATAAGGATAAAAATACAAATACAAATAAAGAAAATAAATTAAAAATAAAACTAAATGAATAAATAAACAGATAAGAAAGAAAACAAATAATAAGTAAACTACAAGCAATTGAAAGAGAAGAAAGAAAAAATATGAAATAAATAAATACAATAACTAAAGGGGCAAGTATTACAAGCAAAAGCATTTAGGGTAAACACAAGACATAAAAAATGAAGGAAAGGAAGGAAAATGTTCAAAAGACCTATGAAAAAAGAACAACCTCTTTATAAAAACAGAAGGACCTTTCTATGTAGAATCCTTGATTCGAGTCGTAGTTTGTTAAAGTTTCCTATTAAGAGCCTAGTTCTTGATAAGGTATAGTAGGTTATATCATGTCCGATCACCTCCCTCTAGATCTTCTTAGGTCTTCCTCTTCTTTTGCTACTATCCCTAAGTACCATCTTCTCACTATAGTGTCAGGATGTCTCCTCTTAACATGTCCAAACTACCTAAGCCTTATCGTCCTCAACTTACCATCATGTTAGCCACCTCGACTTGCCTTACAATTACATTCCTGAAATTATCTCTTATTTTAAAGTTACATATCTAGCAACGCATCCTCATCTCCACCACTATTAACTTATAATTACCAACATTGCACCCTATAGAGTATAATCAACCTAATTGCTAAGCATTAGAATTTACCTTTTAGCTTGAGTGGTATCTTCTTATCATATAAAACTCAATGTGTTCCTCCATTTAAGCCATCCTGATTTAATACAGTGAAATATATCATCATCTGTTTCACTAATAGCTTTGTATGATGGAAGGTACTAAAAATAATCTTTTTATGGTCTCAATATGTTTATAGAGAAGTCATATAATAGACATAAAAGTTTTCTAACTTTGATAACTCTTCTTAAAACTAAACTGTATCCAATAAATTTAACTCATTAACACTTAGTATTAACTATACTAAAAAAATTAATATCTACTTTGGAAAAATATAAATGTAAGAAAAAAATAAGTAATTGATTATATGCTATGACAACCAAATAAGATAGGGAATTTAATATTAATTTAGTTACTCTTACTATTTTATTTAAAATAATGACTCTCACTACTGTTCAGAAAGATTATTCTATTCTCTGTAATAGACTAGGATCCTGTTTAAATTTATTTTGACTTTGAGTTTGGTTAACAAATCAACTAAACTTAACTAAGGTAGAAAATAATTTTATCAATCACTTCTTAAATGACTTCTAGATCTATTGGGTGACAACTCTTGCCAAAAATATTTGATATTTTATTTCTAACTCTACCTCTAAATTCATATGATCATAATTTTTTTAATCCAAATCACACTAATTTAATTAAGTATGACATTGTTTTAAGATTAAACATATTTGAGTTAAAGTGATATTGAGTTTGCTCAATAAACCTAACAGTAAACAATGCTTTGGTTTATTTTAACTCTATCAAAATTTTGGATAAGTGGAGATTTAGTATGTTAATTCCTTTATAAAAGAACAAAAGGAACATCCAAAGTTGTAATAACTATAGAGGAATCAAATTAAGTCACACTATGAAGTTATAGGAGAATGTGATTGAGAAGAAAGTGGGAAAGGATGCTTCTATCTTAAAAAACCAGTTTGGCTTCATGCCAGGAAGGTCTATGATAGAAGCTTTACTTCTTCTTATAAGATAAATGGAATATTACAGAGAAGGACAGTATAACCTATACATGGTTTTTATTGATTTAGAGAAGGAGCATGATAAGGTACTTAGGGAAATCATGTGGAGGTATTTAGAAGTTAAGTGAATTCCTACGACTTATATAAAGGTTATTGGGAAGATATGTATGAAGGAGTAAAACTAAAGTAAGGATGACATAAAAAGATATTTTCAATCGATATTGGGCTACAACAAGGCTCATCTTTTATCCCCTTTTTGTTTGCATAGGTGTTTAATGAGCTTAACAAGAACATCAAGGAGATATGCTTTGGTGTAAGTTGTTTGTTGATGATATTTCTTTAGTGGATAAGACAAAAGAGAATGTTCATGTCAAGCTTGAATTTTGGAGGGATGTATTAGAGTCGAAAGGCTTTAAATTGAGTAGGACTAAAACTGAGTATGTAGAGTTTAACTTTTCAAGGCATGGGGTAACTACCTATGTGAAGATAAAGATTAGTTCAGAAATTATACCACAAAAAATTGTTCTAAATATCTAAAATTATCATCCAAAGCAATAGAGACATTCATACAAACATAATTCACTGGATCTTATCAAGATGGCTTATATGAAGAAGTGCATTAAGAGTTTTATATGACAAGAAGATACCATTCAAGTTTAAAGGTAAATTATATTATTTAGCAATTAAGCCAACCATGCTCTATGGGATGGTGTATTGGCCTATCAAATAGGTGTGTAGTCATAAGCTAATGGTGGGAAAATAATAATGCTCTGCTGGATTTGTAACCTTACAAGAAGAGATAAGGCTAGGAATGTAATGGAAAGGGAAAAATTATAGGTGGCTAATATTATTTAAAAATTAAGAGAGACAAGGCTTAGGTAGTTTGGAAATGTTAAGAGGAGACACCTAAACACTTCAGTAAGAAGATGCGAGATGATTTTACTTATAGCTGTAAAAGAAGAAAACAAAGGCCTAAAAAGAATTGGAGAGAGGTGATCAAAAATGATATGGCACTATTAAAACTTTCAAAAGACATGACCTGCAATAGAAAACTTTTGCGTACTAGGATATAGGTAGAAGATCTCTCATAAAAAGATCCATGTCATTCTCATAAGTCTTTTAGCATTTTACTCTTATATTTGGCCTAAACTTCATTATTACGTTGGCAAAGTTATGATCTAAAAGTCCAAAGACTATACTCACAAATTGTTGTGTTTGTCATATAATTAGAATATATTGATCAATCCCGTTAGAACATAAAAAGAAATGGTTGCAATGAAAGTCTACAAACTAATTCATCAAAAAGGCATTTCCACCATTTATAAATTATAGTAGAGAGAAAGAAAAAACCAAAAGCTAATAAATATATTTATTTTAAAATATTTATTATTACCTACTCTAGTTTTATAAGGGTTTAATATTTGTTGAACCTTTAAACATTTTATCTTACCGGTTTATTTTTTTATGTTATTTTTAAACCGGTAAGATAAAATGTTTAAAGGTTCAACAAATATTAAACCCTTATAAAACTAGAGTAGGTCTAAATGAGCCCATATATAATTAAAACATCAAATCCTAATCCAAAAATTTAGGGCAATGAGTTATAAACCATATCTTTATATATATTTTACTTCATCCTTACATTTTCTTTTTGAGTTAAGATTGCTCTACTTGTGAATTTTCAACATTTCTCCCTCACAAGTGGATCCATCTATATCGGATTAGCTTTCTCTCAACCCACAACTATTGTGAAGATATTTAAATCACTCTATAAATCATTATTCATCTTTACAAAAATCTATGAATTTCTATTCTTTGGACCTTGGTAACCTGACTCTGATGCCAATAGAAAAGTTCTAAGGGAGCTTGAGGAGAAATTAGATCAGGTTCAAGTGAGTCCATATATAATTAAAATATTATATTTCAATCCAAAACTTTAATGCAATGTTTATAAGTCTTATTTTGTATATAACCTACTTCACCCTTATCTTTCTTTTCAATGTAGGATTACTCTATTAGTGAATTTCTAACACCTTAAGGTAGTGCCTTTCTTTCCAACAGCTGATGCTCGAACACCTCAGTTCACTCCATAAGAAGCACCAAGTTTGTTACCACGACATGTTTTAGTAAATATATAAAATCAATTAAGTAGGCCTCACACAATAGCTTAAGCTATTGTGGTGAAATAGTCGCTTAACATGGTATTAGAACTTCTATGACCAAATGGTCTTGAGTTCGAATCCTACCATCTACTTATTTATCATCAAATTAATTCAGCACAAGGTAAAGTGGGTCTATGCAAATTTCAAGCCCAAAGAGCTTTCACTTGAGAGGCTGTGTTAGTGAATATATAAAATCAATTAAGTTGGCCTCACACAACAACTTAAGCTATTGTAGTGAAATGGTCGCTTAATAACATGTCTTAGTTATTGATGAGCCCCCTCAAGCCCAATTTCCTCCTCGAGGATATCTCCTCGTACCGACTTGATCTGCCTTGTAGGTCTCATACTAGAAGTGTCACGACTTGGGGGCCTCCAAACACTAGGGATCATCCACGGGAGCACCAGATGAGGTTGGATCCTCATCCAGTCGTTGGAAAACAAATGATGACTTAGCATTAGCGGGTGGCGATGTACTACAAAGCGCAATGAGATTTTCTTTAAATGACTTGATCTCGTCATCCAATTGCTTTACCACTTTTGTCTCTTCTAAAAGAGCTTTCTTCACATTCATCCATTTTGTACAAAATAAAGGATCATCAAAGTGTCCTAAGGTGCTTCTTGATCTGAGAAAAGGCGCCATCGAAGAAAATGATGGAGATGTCCGAATTCTCGCATGTCTTTTGTTACACAGTGATTTTTGTGATCTTTTTGCGGTTGATGTACAAACGATACGCCCTTCTTGCTTCCAGCAACACCTCGCAAATCGCAGTGAATGTTGTTTCTTTTTTCATTTACAATTTTCAGATGAATTACAACTGTGAAAAAGCATCATAATTGAAAACAGCTACATTACAGAAATGCTGATTAATTTACGCAGTTAAATATATTTAATATATCTTATCAATTTCATGTCTTCAAAAGTCAACCATTTGACGTAGTTCAATAATAACATACCAAGTTTGCAGTTCATCAAGGTTTGGGAAAACATATTAAAATATAAGTTGCTGGTGTACAATTTGAAACAGCCATGTTCCTGCACGAAATCTTTCTGTTGGTTGACTTCAAAAAGCTAGTATACTTAAACAATTGAATAATTTTTTTTATCTCAATGATTCATATATAAGTTTTTTAACAATTAGGAAAACTAAATTTGCAAACATATAAACTTGCATATACTTCCAATAGCATTTGATTTTCTTCTTTTAAGTATAGACTTGTGAGTGTTATTAATCTACCTTGTAAGACAAGTCAAAAGTTTAACCTTTGATCTTCAAAGCCCACAATTTGGAATTAACTAATGCCAATAATTGCTCTTGGAATTAAGTAACTGTAATATTCCAATCATTTTTTCAAGCTTCTTTTTTTCATATTTACACACCCTCTCTACTTGGTAGGGATAAGACTATTTATTATCAAACTTCCCCAAATTTAGCTTCTCAGCAAGGCTTTAATTGGGTGTTAATAATTATGACAAAGAATCATTAATAGGTCGAGAGAAAAGATATATATCTTTTCAGATTTTTGTTTTAGATGACTTTTTTTGTTTTTATATCATCAAAATAATAAATATATTTAATATAGAAATATTTAAAGAGAAATAACATTGATACATATGACGATATGAGTTAGTTTTCATAAAATAAAATCAAGTTAAAAATCATTCATCTTAAAAGAATATATATAATTTTTTCAAAAATAATATGAATTAATAAAAAATCCAAGTGGCTGTCTATGTTTCATATTCTTTGATATTAAAAAGAGATAATCAATTAATTATTTTCTTTATCTCTTTTTAATTTATTTGTACTGTCAATGCATATTACGACGTTTTAAGATCAAACCTTTTAAAATTTTTAATAATAAATTTATTTATGATGAAAAACTTAGCACAACTGATCCACCATTCTTTTCTAATTAACTACATACAACAATGTATAGAATAAAAAGTTGACTTATAATAGGAGGTAGAGAATATCTATCTGGCCACCTTCTTTCAATTAAATTAGAAAGGATAACCTCATAGTCATTTTTTTATCAGCATTGTATATCCTCATAGTCATTTTTTATTGATTATTTATTTCTTAAATTTTGTTAATGCTCATAAATGAGTACAAATTTAATTAGAAAACATAAATTGTATCATGTATTTTAACTTATAACATTGTGATGGTCAATTGTATTGTGTGTTCAATTTTTAACTCTATTTAAAATTAATTAATTAATTAATTAAGTCGGCAATTTGAAGACAAATTATAAAAGTCCTGCGTTTATGGGATAACGAAGATACGTGGTTGCATTGCCGTGATCACAAATTCTGTCCACTGCATCATTTTTTTAACAAAAAAATTCACAGTCGTCGTTTGAATGTGTATCGAGTAAATATCTGAATTAATGTAATAGCCTACAAATCATATCAATCAGATATTTCGCATTAAGTAAACTCTGTATGACAGACTTAACCGAGAAAATATAAATAAAGAGATTCAAACCACTACAAGAAAAACATTAATTAATGACGGAAACTTACTAACGGAAAACAAACCGTTGCTATTTAGGGACGGAAAAACAATATCCGTTGGTAAAACTGTCGTAAAATTTACATTTTGTGACGGATAAAATTGTCAATGGTAAAGGTGGAGGGAAAACATTCGCGCAAATTTGCTGACAAAATATGGCGATGGAAAAGTAACTTCCATCGGTAAATTAGGCAGGAAATCTTCCCGCAATAAACTAGCGTCGGAATTTACCAATGGTATAAGCTATCCGTCGTTAAAATTGCGCGGAAATAAAATCAACATCAGGTTTTACCGACGAAAATTTTTGCCATAGATAAATCCAAATTAGTCTTTTCAAAAATTGAAATGACCTCGTTTGGTTTAATACCAAACAACATCGTTTCGATTCGAGGTTAAACTCATCCCAAACCTTTTCCCCCTCATTTTCTCTAGTTTTTCTCCTTCCTTGCCATTGCACATCTCAGCTTCTCCCCTCCTTATCGTTGCTCATCTCATCACCGTCGCTGTTGCCCATCGCCGTCACTCACCCACGTCATCTTCTTCCTTCACGTGCTTCAATTACTTCTTCTTCTGCGTGTCGATTGAGGTAAGTCCATTTTCTTATTTACTAGGTTTTTGTTTAGTTGATTTAATTTGAATAATTGTTTGTGATTTGAACCTCTTATTTAAACTTGCTGAAGGGAATAATGTTATTGGCTTGCATTTTTGTTTTGTTGCAATTTATGGTTGCCGCATTTTTAGGTTGGTGCATTTTAGGCTGCGGCATTTTTGGGTTGCTGCATTTTTAAGGTATATTTTGGATTTTATGTGTAAAGGAGTTTAAGGAGATATTGGGCACCTAATTTTAATTCTATGTCATCCAAATAGGTTACTCTCTTTAATGAGTAGGAATTGTTGATTATGTACTACTATTATAGAATTATAAGGATATTGAATTGGAGTTGTGGAATTTGTGTTGATTATGATCGATTAGGCCAAATATTATGGTTTACGTGATTATTGGGAGTGTTGAAGAGATGTAGTTAATGAATGAATTAGTAGGGTGAAGTTAATAAAGTATATGATGAAGTTGGCATATTTGATTGTATGTGTTGAAAGAATGGCTATAAGTATCGAAACAAAGGATAGGAGGAGTATTATTTGTGTTCTTTGAGTACTCATATTTTGATAACTTATAATAGTCGATTATATGCATTTGCAGATATATTTAATTAGGTTTTAACACTTTTTTGTCTACTTTACGTATAAGGTAAATTTGTTTGAATTAAGTTAAATTAGGAATATAGTTTAATGATATTGAGATTGCATTATAAGTTTATAACTATTTAAAAGATCTAAGTGATTAATTAATCCGATGATTGAACCTATAATGGTAATATTTGATCAATTGATTAAACTATTGAAGTTTGCTATAAGTATTGATATTTTATCATTTTTATTTCCTAAATTTACACTTGTAAGATTTCCTTCTTCACTTAATAGAAGACCAAAAAATCATTAAAAGAGATAACATTTAATAGATGTTCTAATGACCAAACAAATGGTCTGTAAATAGGTCCTAAACTATTGATAATGACTTAAGCTAGGTTGTCTTTTAAAACAGAACTATGAAGGGCTACAAGCCAATCATATATGCTTGTTGATTGTTGCGTAACCTAATCTAGAATTCCATAGTGAGAGAGAATATGCCATTATATTGCAATTTCATGATAACATCCTTAATTGATACAGAATAGTGTTCTTGAAATAGATCATATGCCTATTTTGATTTGTTGCTCCCATCATTTGTGGAAACAAGACACTATCTACTCCTTGTTGAATTAGGAACAAAGCCTTTGCATCTTTCTATTGCTTGTCCCTCAATTCATTCCACTAGCATTTACAATGTTATTATTGATTACCATATAATTCTAATCTATATAACACTATTTCCTATTTGGTAAGACTAAATAACTCTAATAATCCACTTCTTTTTCATACCTTACTTTAACATCAAAAGTTGAAAGAGAAAAGGTTAACTTAATATTTTTATTGAAAAATAATCTCTCATTAAGTAAACAAAAACATTCTCTTATTAGAAGTGGTATGACAAAAACAAAGAAAATGCATGGCTCTTATAAAAAATTTTGTATCTTACAAATACGCCACATGTATATCAAATCTTAGTAAATAAAAACTATAATTTTAAATAATAAGAATTAACTTGAAAATTGAAACTTGCAAATAACAACATAGTGAACATGTGGCATGGACTTATATAATTATGGGAGTAATCATAGTTGATGAAAGAGATAAAGAATGAATTAATCCCATTTTATGAATCCTATTATGAAAAGGATGAAGTTTCTTATAGTGTTATACAGGATCAATTATGAAGCACCTAAGATTTGCTTTCCTTTTTCTTCTTTAGTCTTTAATGAAATAAGGGGCATACCCATTTAAAATCCAAAAAAGGTCCATATATTCAATTCTAAGTCCCTAGGTTTTTATTAAATGAGTCCTTAGATAAGACAATTTCTTCATTCAAAAATAAACAGGCCAATAATGAGAGATGATTGTCTTTAATAGTTTGTTGGTTGGGGTCACACCCAAGATGTGAGTTATTTAAGATACTTGTAAAGTATAGTTAGGAGCTAAAGTATAGTTAGGTTTTCTTTTGAAACAGAACTATGAAGGGCTACTAGTCGATCATATATGCTTGTTGATTGTTGCATAACCTAATCTAGGATGCCATGGTGAGAGAGAATATGTCGTTATAGCTTAAGTGGAAGGTTTGGAAGATTGATGAGTTGGGTTTAATGCTCTCTCATGTGAATATCTTTAATGTCAAAATGATCTAGAAAGAATTTAGCAAAAATTTAGTTGCATTAGTAAAAGAACAAATGGAAAGCAATTTATTGTAAGAGATAGAAATATGAAGGATATCAGTTAATTTAGAGATATTCTAATTATAATAACAAGAAGAAGATCTGGTATGAGAGATTGAAAAAAAAATTTCCATTACTAATTTTGAATTCATTTTTTTATAAAATTCTAAATAAATAGGCAAGGTCTCTAAATTAGGATTAAGTGGTAAGTCGCCATAGTATTCAAAATCTAAGGTTGATTACTGTTCATTAAATGTGTTTTCAGTTCTTTGATATCATGAAAACTTTATGCATGAGGAATAATGTCAACATACTATAACTTACATTAATAAGTAGTATATAAAGTACATGTAGAATACAAGATAGGCATGAACTAACAAATATAAACAATCCTATATGATCACATTTGATCATTTCAATTCTATAAGTTTAGCAACATATTATAAACTTGGTCCGTATAAATTATCCTCATCACAACTTACATTGAAATTGTTCAATTTAATTTAATTCCTTTCAGGTGTCTCAATTAATAAGATTCAAAGTCTATTAATTTCTTGATTGAGATGATTATATAGTTTAATTTTCTGAAATGATTATGTTTTACTATTATACCTAGGTAAGGTTGCTCCTTTATGGTTAGTGGCTTGGTCCTCTTCTCGATAACTAGTGAAGGTTTTTTTGGGAGTTAAAGTATATTTATGATTTTGTTTTCTAGTTTTTTATCTATTTGATAATGGTTAGACTTTGTGTGGTTGTAAATTTGATACAAATGCTACATTTTGATTATTTTGTTGGGAAGCAAATGAATGAATTATGCGTCTTTCATTTGTTATTTGGCAATCTATAAAGATTGAGTTTTCAACTTGTTATAGTGGTACTATCCTCTACTTAAAACCATCTTGTAACGATTAAGTGAATCTAAGTTTTTTGTTGGGCATAAAGTCACTATAATCCTTTTCCCTGTTTTCTGTTTTATCCTTTTCTCTTCCATTATCAATTAATAACTTTCATCTTTGAAAAATATATATACAAGTCTCCATAATCATGAGCATAAACAAATCACTAACTAAACTCTTTGGTATATGCTAGTACAGCGTGACTTATATTAATGACTCATAAAATCATAAATTTTATTATTTATTTATTTATTTATTACTACTACTACTACTACTACTACTACTTTTGTACTTATTATTATTCATATTATAATTAATTATTTAATTTATTATTATTATTATTATTATTATCGTCGTCGTCGTCGCCATCATCATCATCATCATCATCATTAATTTTTAATTATTATTATTAATATTATTAGTTTTAATGTTCTTATTAATTTTATTATTAGTAATAATAATTATTGTTATATTTAATATAATAAAGTTGTTTATAGCATAGTGGTTCCCTTATGAGTCATTACTTTTGTACTTTGCTTTCACCTAATAACAAAAAACTATATTATATTAAATAAGTCATTAATTTTTTTCATAGGACCTATTGTGTGAAAGATCATTGCTCATCTTTTTTTATTGTAGTTTGAAATTGTCCATCCATCTAGGTTAGTCGTCAAAATAAAGTTTACCATATATATTGCTTTAATAATATGATTATGATACATTTGTTCTTTTGCTTTCAGTTAATACAACAATTATTGAGTGTTCTATCACTTTTTTTACATTAGTTTATGATGTTGTATTACCACAAGTTTATTAGATTAAATGTTTCATATTCTTTTTTGCAGGCCCTATATTGTGTCGAAGAGCATCATTAATCTTTCTTCGTTGTAATTTGAAGTCGTCCATCCATTCAGGTTAGTCGTGCAGCTAATTAATATTTACCATATGTATTGCTTTAATAATACGATTATGATACCTTTGGATTTTGTGTGAATACAAAGGGGGTCTTGAATTTTTGTTATTGTTAGAATATTCTCATAATTATTGATGACTTTTTTTGTTCTTCTATAATAGTCTAAGTATTTACTGTATGTGGAATATGTTTAAAATCAATTGTAGGTGATTAATTTAATCGATTAATTGTAGGTGATTAATTACTACGATTAATACTTAAACTTTAATGTGATTAATGGAAACATAGTATTAGCAGAAGGAAGTAATACATTTCATAGACAAGACAATTCGTTCTATAAACCCCTAGGGTGGTACATAGGCTGGAAACCCATGATGTAGCTCTCGTGAGGCTTATTCGTGAAAAATTCCACGAGCCTAGGAGTCACAGTGAGAGCTTGTTTTCTTAATTCATAGGTGCAAACAATGATACGTACCATAGTTTTGAAATCAATTGTAGGTGATAAATTCGATCAATTAATTGTAGGTGATTAATTACTACGATTAATAATTCAACTTCATTGTGATTAATGGAAACATAGTATTAGCACAAAGAAGTAATACGTTTCATAGAAAAGACAATTCGTTCCATAATAAACCCCTAGGATGGTATATAGGTTGGAAACCCGTGATGCAGCCCCTGTGAGGCTTATCAATAAAAAATTTCACAAGCCTAAGAGTCAAAGTGAGAACTTGTTTTCTTGATTCATAGGTGTAAACAATGCCACGAACCATAGTTTTGAAATTAATTGTAGGTGATTATTTAAATTGGCTAATACTTAGGGGATGTGTAAAGTTTAGATGTTCTGTAAATTTTGGGGTACCATGAAGGATACTAATATGGAATCACTGATTTAAATTAACAATTTTACAGAAATGAGCAATGTTGATAGATCTTGGATGTATAGATAATTATCATGTGATGGTTTCATTAATCATAAATTTGTTGAGGGAGTTGAATCTTTTATTCATTATGCATGTTCTCAACCTGCATATGTGGATGGGCCAAAGATCAGATGTCCATGTAAACACATGCAAACACATTCATTTCCTTTCTATTGATGAAGTGAACAGGCATTTGTTAAGAAGAGGGTTTGTCCCCAATTATTTTTAGTGGACATGACATGGGGAATCATTGATTTGTAGCACCTCAAGGAGTAATCAAGCACAATCGTCAGTTAGCTTCAATAAGTTTGAAGGGGGGATTGGATTTAGAACAAATAATGTGGATGTAAATGAAAATCCTTACATGAAAATGGTTTATGATGTAGGCGGTCATAGCTTTTAGGAAAATATAGAAAATCTTGAAACCATCAATCCAAATAGTTTTTTGACTTACTACACTCAGCTAACCAAGAACTATGGCCAAATTGTGAGACAATAACTCAATTGTCTTCAATTGCTCGTATCTTGAACATAAAGTCTCAAGGGTATATTTCTGATCATAATTTTAATAAAATTCTTAGATGGTATGATGAATCATTGCCTTCTATTCACACAATGGTTGATAGTTTTTATAATATGGAGAAACATATTAGGGGTCTTGGTTTACCTGTTGAAAAGATTGATTGTTGCAAAATAGGATGTATATTGTATTGGGGTGATGATGTAGAATTAAAAGTGTGTAAATTTTGTGGTCAATCTAGGTTCAAGCCTAGAAAGCATTCTATGAAAGGAAAGTTAGTACCCTGGAAGTGGATGTATTATTTCCTGCTAACTTCGAGACTTCAAAGACTATATGCTTCTGATGTTACTACGTCTCACATGAGATGGCATAATGAACACGAATAGGAAGATGGAATAGTGGTTCATCCATTAGATGAATTGACATGGAAACATTTCAACGACACCCCTTACGAGTTTGCAGCTGAAATTTGAAATGTTAGATTGGACTTGTCGACGGATAGATTTCAACCTTTTAGTCAATCTAACCAGCAATATTCATATGGCCAGTCATAATTACTCCTTATAATTTGCCTCCATGGATGTGTATGAAAGAGGCATATATGTTTTTGACAATGATTATGCCAAAGCCTACAAATCCAAAGCATAAAATTGATGTTTTCTTACAACCATTGATATCTGAATTGCAACATCTTTGGGAATATGGTGTTGAGAAATATAATGTGTCTCTGAAACAAAATTTTATAATAAGAGCAGCTTTGATGTGGACAATTAATGATTTTCTAGCATATGTCATCTTATCTGGATGTAACACAGTATAAAAAATGGCTTGTCCTTATTGTGGCAATGATGTTGATGCATTTTATCTTCCAAAAAAGGGCAAAATATATTGGTTTGATAACCACAAAAATTTCTTACTCCACATTATCCATTTAAATGCAATAAACAAAAGTTCATTAAGAATAGGATGGTAAAAACACCTCCTCCCCCTGACAAATTTGGTGAAGAGATATTGCAGGAGATTGAGGAATTAGGCTTGTTGAAAGTTACAGAATTTGAAGCTGATGGAATTAATACAAGCATTAGTAGAAACTTTGGCTGGAGAATATGAAGCATCTTTTAGGATTTGCCATATTGGAAAACTAATTTGATACGTCATAATATAGATGTGATGCATATTGAAAAAAATATTTTTGACAATTTGTTCAATACCATAATGAACATTGAAGGGAGGACAAAGGACAATGCAAAATCATGAGCTAATTTGAAGCTTTTTTGTAGAAAGAATGAGTTACTTAAAGATCTTCGGACCAGTAAATATCTGAAAGCATGTTACAGTTTGGACAAAAAGAAGAAGGAAATATTGTGTGAATGGTTGAGAAGTCTAAAGTTTCTCAATAGTTATATTTTAAACTTGGCAAGATGTGTGGACATGCAAAAGTAGAGATTATTTGGGATGAAAAGTCATGATTGTCATATGTTTATGCAAAGGTTAATTCCAATTGCATTTTAGGAGTTGCTACCGAATAAGGTTTGGGAATCAATAACAAAATTAAGTTTATTTTTCAAAAGCTTAACATCATATGAAATTAAGTTCGTTGAAATGGAAAAATTGGAAAGAGAAATTCTAGTAATTTTGTGCAAGTTAGAAGGGATATTTCCTCCAAGCTTCTTTGACTATATGGAGCATCTACTTGTCCATTTAGCACACGGGGCTAAATTAGCAGTTCCAGTGCAATATCGTTGGATGTATCCATTTGAGAGGTACGTAATTCAACAAAAATGATTGTAATTGAAGTCATATT
>JAOSBN010000008.1:37185202-37204708 GCA_027563595.1 Erythroxylum suave | reverse complement strand
GGTGTAAGAAGGTGTTCTTGCATGGTTTGACTCTCTCTCTCCTTTCATGCATGAGTGAGCCAAAATTTGCATGAGAAAAGTCTCATTTTTGGTTCATTTCTTCTAAGAAAAATCTTCTCCAAACATTTCTTCTTCTTTCCCGCTAAAGGATTTTGTTAACCAAGTTGTCCTGGAAGAACAAGAGGTAAATCAAATTAGTTGAGGGTACAACAACAAGGAGAGGATAGATTGAAAAAGAAAAGGATTCAAAAGTAAAGGCTTTGGATACAAGAAGCAAGAGAGGATAACACAACAAGAAATTAAAGTTGTAGCGAAGGAATCGGTCATATCACTATCTTGTTTATGTTTAATATTATCCTTATACCATATCATGTATAGATTTGCATGATGATTTGGATATATTGCTTCTACTACAAATAATATTTTTAAAAGGTTTTGAAATCTACTGGTTGTTCAAATATGTCATGCTTTCTTTTCCTGATCCAACAATATCTAGCATAATTCCTGAGCTAGTTAACAGGCTTAAGGCAGTTAAGCCATCTGTCCATAAGGATAAGGTTGTGGTCCTGGTGAACTCTTCTAGTTTGAAGAAATAGAGACAAAAGAAGAAGAAGTCTGCAGGGCCTAAGGAAGGTGTCAAGAAAGAAAAGAAGACTGCCTCAAGGGGAACTTGCTTCCACTATGATAGGGATGGCCACTTGAAGAGAAACCGGAAGGCCTATTTGGAGTCTTTGAAGTAGAAGAAGGCATCTGATGCCCCATCTACTTCAAGTATTTATGTTATTGATATTGATATTGTTTTTTATAACAATATATAGGTATTAGATACTGGTTTTGGCACACATTTGCACTGACATGAAAGGCCTCAAGAATAGTAGACAACTCAACAAAGGAGAATCAAACTTGCAAGTGGGCAATGGAGTAAGAGTTGTTACATTAGCTGTAGGCATATATGTATTGACACTTCCTAGTGGACTTGTACTAGAATTGAAAATTGTTTTTATGAACCTACTTTGACAGAAAATTTAATGTCTATTTCCAGTCTTAATAAAGTTAGATTCCATTTAAGCTTCAACAACAATTGTTGTTCAATTTATTTGAATGGAATTTTATATGATTTGGGTACATTGTGCAATGGTATACACATATTATCTATGTCTAATCCGATTCTAAATATCAATAGTAACAAAAGAATAAAACGAGATAATGTGAAATCATCTTACTCATGGCATTATTGCCTTGGCTATATAAGAGACACATGTTTAAACTACACAAGTATGGCAATTTAGGGTCATTTGCTTATGAATCATATGAAACATTTGAATCTTGCTTATTAGGCAGGATGACTAAATTACCCTTTAAGGGAAAGGGTGAATGAAATAGTGGACTTTTAGACCTAATGGATACTAATGTATATGGTTTGATGTCTATATATGCTAAAGGAGGTTTCGTATACTTCATTACCTTTATGATCATTCTCGATACAGGTATGTGTATCTTATGAGATACAAGTTTGAGCCTTTAAAAGGTGTAAAGAATTCATAAATGAAGTTGAGAAATAACTTACGAGAAGTATTAAATCACTTTGATCAGCTCGAGGTGGTGAATACTTAAGCCAAGAGTTTTTAGACTATTTAAAGGATAATGGAATATTGTCCTAGTGGACTCCACCTTACACACCATAACAAAATGGTGTGGCTGAGAGGAGAAACTAAAGCTTAATAGACATGGTGAGATCTAGGATGGGTTTAATGAGTTTACCAAATACCTTTAGGGGTATGCACTCGAAACTTCTATTTATGTATTAAACAAAGTCCTATCCAAGTTAGTTGATGTTACTCCATATAAGATATGGACCAACAATAAACCCTTTCTTTCTCGTATGAAAGTTTAGGGTTATCCTGCTTATGTGAAGCAGAGTCAGTCATATAAGCTTGAAGTTAAATCTGATAAGTATCTATTTGTAGGTTATTCTAAGGAAACTATAGGATATCAATTCTACTATGTTTTAGAACAAAAAGAGTTTGTTTCAAAACATGTTGTCTTTTTAAAGAAAAAGTTTCTTCCAAAACAAGATAGTGGGCTCAAAATTGAACTTTAAGATGCTCAAACAGACATAGATAAACTACCTGGACATTAGACTATTGTTCATAAAGATGAAACAATAGTCCAACCTTCTGACACACAAGAATTTCATAAGTCAGGTAGCATACGTCATGTTCCCAAGAAATATGGATTTCTCATAAGTGAACTTAATGACATATTATTCATAGAAGCTGATGAGTAAACTACCCATTAAGAGGTCCTGAAGAGCTCAAAATCTAACAAATGACTTCAAACTATGAAATCCCAAATGGATTCCATGTATGAAAGCCAAGTATGGACTTTGGTTAACCCACCTAAAGGGATAAAACCTATAGTGTGCAAATGGGTAGTCAAAAAGAAAACTGGCATTGAAAGTAATGTAGTTACCCATAAAGCTACGCTTGTAACTAAAGGTTATTGTCAAAGGGAAGGTGTTGACTATGACGAAGCATTTTGCTAGTAGCTATGCTTAAATCCATTAGGATACTCTTAGCCATTTCCTCTAATTATGATTATGAGATATGGAAAAAAGATGTGAAGATGACTTTCCTTAATGGAAACCTACACAAGGATGTATATATGACACACCCTGATGGTTTCATATCCATGAATGGAGAACAGGTATACAAGCTTCAGAAATCCATTTATAGATTGAAATAAGCATCTAGGAGTTGAAATATCTATTTTGATGAGACAATCAAAGAGTTTGGTTTCTCACAAAATTCAGATGAGTCGTATGTGTATAAGAAGGTTAGTGGGAGTGTAATCTTGTTCCTTATATAGTATGTAGATGACATATTGCTAATAGGAAATGATGTCTCAGCTTTGTAAGAAGTAAAAATTTGGTTAGCTAAGAACTTCTTTATGAAAGACCTTGGAGAAGCAATTTATATTCTGGGGATAATGATCTATAGAGATAGATTTAAGAGGTTGCTTGGTCTTTCTCAATCTACATACATAGACAAGATACTAAAGAGGTTTAGAATGGAGTAGTCCAAGAGAGGTTATCTTCCTATGATATATGGGATTACACTCTTGAAATCTATATGTCCAAAGACACAAGATGAGAAGACTTGCATGAGTTTGATACCTTATGCTTCAACTATAGGATCAATCGTGTATGCTATGTTATATAGTATACCTGATGTATCATATGTTGTAAGTGTTACTAGTAAATATCAATCGGACCCTAGTAAGGGTCATTGGGTGGCTGTCAAGAATATCATTAAATACTTAAGAAGAACTAAAGATGTATTCTTGGTCTACAGAGGAGGTTAATCTTATGGTAAGCGGGTATACTGATGCTAGCTTCCAATCCAATAAAGATAATTCGAGATCCCAGTTTGGATATGTATTCTCACTAAATGGTGATGCAGTCAGTTGGAAAAGTTCCAAACAAGAGACGACTGCTGATTTGACGACATGGGTGGAGTACATTGTAGCTTCAGAAATGGAAAAGGAAGCGGTTTGGATCAAGAAGTTCATTATGGAACTTGGTGTGGTTTCGAGCATTGTTGACCCAGTGTAATTGTATTGTGATAACAATAGGGCTATAGCACAGGCGAAGGAACCAGGTTTCATTAGAAGTCCAGATATGTACTCAGACGCTACCATTTGATTATAGAGACCATTGGTAGAAATGATGTCAAGATAGAGAGAGTTCCCACTGATCAAAATATAGTTGATATGTTGACTAAGTCTACTTCCCAAAAGAGTTTTATGTCACAAGTACACGCTTATGGTATTAGATATCAAGGCGATTGGCTTTAGTGCAAGTGGGAGTTAGTTAGAAAAGTGGCCTAAAGGCAAATCACCTTTAGTACTTATTGTACAAATCATTTTATGATTAATACAGGCATTTTTCATTATTTCGATGTTCATACATTTATAGATTTGATAATTAATCATCAATTGATTTAATGAAGTCCTTCATACAAAACATAACATAAAGGAAATCATTATGAGATCATGATAATGAGATTCCTATCACGTGTAATTATATTACTATCTAAATTTTCCATAGTCATAGGATTAATGAGATCAGATATGATTAATCCGGATAGACTAGCGTATGTTATACTCCTTGATTAGATTAAGCAATAGATCTCATAAGTTGTAGACATAAACTTTTTAGAGTTAACATGTGGATGCTTACTAAGGGTAGTAAGTACATTTGATTGAACTACTAGGAGACAATCATATAGATATTATATTCTAGTGTCAGTGATAGTCTCACCATAGCAATGGTGCAAGTTTCATTTAACTTAAGGTGCTCAAGGATATCTTAGATACCAATCTTGTGCTTTGACTCCATTCATCGGCGTTGTTTAGGGCTTTCTCATATAGTGGTGATTGGGTACAACTTGAGGTATTTGGAGGTAATTTAGTAGCTAATAATAGTTTCACTACTCCTGATAGATAGATATGATGCCCACAGCCTCTTGATGTGGTCATATTATGCATGAGCATGAAATGTACTTTCTAATTTCTTAATAATTTCTCATATTTACTATTATAAGCTCAACATGGATAACGGGATGTTACAACTCTCCCTTTCTAAAAGAAATTTTGTCCTCGAAGTTCTTACCTAATTGTTCAAACAGGTGGGGATATTGTCTCCTCATATGTTCCTCCGTTTCCCAAGTTACTTCCTTAGTTGAGTGATTCCTCCAAAGGACTTTCACTAATGGGATGACTCGGTTCGTCAACTACTTGATCTGAGATCCCACTATCTTGATCAGCTCCTCAACATAGCTTAAATTACTAGCAACCTCAATTTCTTGAGCTGGTATCATATGTGTCAGATTTGATCAGTATCTTTGGAGCATACTCACATAAAATACATTATGTAATTGAGATGTCTCATTCGGCAAAGCTAACATGTATGCCAAAGGTCCTACCCTCTCAATAATCTCATAGGGACCAATATACCTAGGGCTCAACTAGCCCTTTTTACTGAATCTCAATACTCCTCTCCAAGGTGACACTCTCATAAATATTCTATCTCCCACACTCATGTCCCTTTGATGTTTATGCACATAACTCTTCTATCTATCTTGAGCTACTTTAATTTGGCTTCATATCAATTTCATCCCAATACAGAGGCGATCGACACTTTCTGCTATAATGCCTCATATGGTGCCATTCTGATACTACTGTGGTAGTGATTATTATATGCAAATTTTATTAGTGTTGTATACTGATCCCAAGCTCCCTGAAACTCCAATACACGAGCTCTAAGCATATCCTCAACAGTCTTAATTTTCCTCTCACTTTGTCCATTTGTTTGAGGATGAAATGCAATACTGAAGTTTAACTTTATACCCATAGTAGACTTCAATCTCTTCCAGAATCTTGAAGTAAATCTAGGATCCCTTTCTGATATAATGGAAACAAGAATCCTATGTAGTCTGACCACTTTATTCACATATCTCCGAGCCAATTGATCTAGTGAGTTATTCTCTCTCACTAGTAAGAAATAAGCCAACTTAGTCAATCAGTCTACTACGAACCATATAGCATCTTTCTGCCTCGGAGTTCTTGGCAATCCCATAATAAATACTATGGTAATTCATTCCTATTTCCACTCTAGAATAGGTAATGAATGTAGCTTCCCTATTGGAGCCTGATGCTCAGCCTTAACCTACTGGCATGTCATCACTTCAAAACATACTCCGCCACTTGCATCTTCATTCCAGGCCACCAGAAATGTTGTTTTAGCGTGTTATACATCTTGTTAGTACTAGGATGCATAGTATAGATGGCCATATGAGCTTCCTTAAGAATTTACTTTCTCAGATCATCCACATTTGGCACACGTAACCTCTGCTTCAACCACAGTGTCTCATCTCTCAACTTAAACTCAAAATCTGAATTTATCTTTGCTTTCTCTATAAGCTTCACCATATTAGGATCTTTCCTTTAGACTATTCTGATTCTATCATGCAACATCGAACTCAGCTTTAATGTAGAAATTAATGCCTCATTTTTCTCCAGATTCAATTCCACATTCAGAGCTCTCAAATGAATCAAGTTTGGTAACCTCGATAATTAAATCTAAACTATACTAGTATTAGACTTTCTACTCAGAGCATCAGTTACCACATTGGCTTTCCTCGGGTAGTACTCAATTGTGCAATCTTAATCCTTCAATAACTCAACCTATCTCCTCTGTCTCATGTTTAATTCCTTCTGACTTAACAGATACGTCAAACTCTTATAATCTGTGTATATCTAGAATCTCTCCCCATACAAATAGCGTCTCCATATCTTTAAAGAAAAAACCACTGTAACAAGCTCTAAATCATGTACCGGATAGTTAATCTCGTGAGACCTTAGTTGTCTCAATGCATAGGTGATCACCTTGCCATATTGCATCAATATACATCCCAATCCTTGATGCGAAGGATCACTATCTACCACATATCTCAGATACTAATCTTGTGCTTTGACTCCATTCATCGGTGTTGTTCAGAGGTTTCTCATATAGTGGTGATTAGGTACAACTTGAGGTATTTGGAGGTAATTTAGTAGCTAATAAAAGTTTCACTACTCCTGATAGATAGATATGATGCCTACAACCTCTTAATGGGGTCATTACTCGAGATTCTCTAGCCAAAGTAGTTATATGTCATGAAGAGAGTCTTCAATGATAAATAGAGTAATCAGATCTTTAGGAAAAGATCTAATAACACTTGGACTATATGCGACGTAGTCATTCTAGTGGGAGTTAACACTTTGACCATACTCTGAACCAAGTGGGGTATAGATGGTGAAAGGATAAATTGCATGGCAACATTGCGTACAGAAGCATTCATAGTTAAACCACTAACTTTCTGGTCAATTGGGGTCATAACATGTTTCTGGATACTACTTTTGACATACATAAATTAAGTATTAGTTTAACTGGCCAACATAACCGAGAACCTAATGGGTCACACACATAGGAGATCAGAAGGATGGGTAAAATGGTCTTAAATGGTGATTCAAGCTATAAGAGAGTGTTTTGGGACTAGATCGTGATGTGATCATGGTAGAAAACATTGCATGGAATGGATTAGGAATAAGTGTTGTTCGTTTCCATTAATGCATGTTATTCATGGTCATTAACTTCCCATAACTTTCCATTAGTGATGGGGCTTATAGAAGGCCAAATGGTGCAAAAAATTATGATGATTTTTGCGCAACTGGTGTAAGACAAAATTGAAAAGGAAAGATTCTTTTTTTATAAGTACACACTTTTTCTCTCTTAACTCTCTCAAGAGTTCTTGTCTTTGCTAGCACAAAGAAAGAATTGTAGCCATCTCCTATTGAGGTTTCATCTTTCTATCTTCATATGGACTTTCATGAGAGGCGGTCTATATTGATTGTTATGGTTTACGACAACCTAACATAGAGAAGATTAAAGAACGAGGGAGATCATTAGAAAGTTATGTAAACATCTTACATTTCATGTTTTTGTTTTTCTATATCTATATTCATGAATATATCTGGTTTTTGAGGTTCTGTTTATTTTCGCTGTGTATATTTGATATATATTATGTATGAGATGCATGATCGAAACCTAACAGAAATTTCCATAATCAATCTTTGCTGTTAAGAAGTTAAAACATGTAGCTCATAAAGATCATTTTGTCCTTTCATTTATTGATTGAAATCTTGAGAGACTTGCTAGATATGACTGCTACGATTTTCAAGATGGCTTTTAAAGTTATTTTCATATTCCTAGTGCACTAGATAATCGTGAAAAGATGACCTTAACATGCCCATTTGGTTTTTTTTTACTGAAGGATGTTTTTTAGACTATGCAATATGCCTTCTATTTTCCAAAGGTGTATGATGATAAAATTTTCTGTAAGGGAAAATGCCGTTTTATAGTTAACCAAGGTATAATTTCAGCTCAAGTAGTGTCTTCTAGGCATATAGAGGTAGAAAATTCTAAGATTTATCCTATTTTTGGTTTGCTATATGTGACACTCCTAAAAATTCTTAATCCACAATTGTCTAAATTGTTTTAAAACCATAATAATAATTACTAAAATCAACATTAGCCCTAAAAGAGAGATGTTTGTTAGATACAAAAATATTGTATATAACACAGTTACCCGAGTTATCGTATAAAAATGAAATCACACAAGTTTACTTAAGAAATCTATTGGCCCCATCTAACCTCTACTCTTTATATCACATATGTAGAGCCCTTTTACCATGGGGCACATACCGAAACACCCTCAAGACATTCCAATACATAACCTATGATAATGGTGTGCTACGTTCAATCTCAACATTCACTTAACATGGCATCATCATTTTTTTTCTTTATAAGTCATCATCAAGAAAGTCACAACATTTAAAACAAAAATTCCCCCCTTTTCATTTCATAAATCTAAATGTAATACACTGTAGCTTTCGAATGGCCGTAAATGTACATCATCATAACCTATTACAAAATATGCTACATGAAAGAGGAAAATTACATAAAAAGTCTATCTAATCTTTCCAACTTTAACTGACCGACCTTTGAGCCGTTTCTTCTTTTTCCCAAAAGTACAAGTCTACACTGCTTGTAGCGTCTCTCAGTAGTTAAAGTTGTCTCTCGATCTTGAAAAGCCAACGTTGCAATTTTGGTGAGTTTTGCGAACCCAATGAGGTAACCATCATCGATGGTTCACTCAATTCATGCATCACATAAATACACGTAACATATTTTTCACATGTTTGCATGTTCATAAAATATCACCTTTCACTTTCAGAACACTCAAAATAGTCTTTTCATTCATGTAAAATACACATATCAAATATAAATGCAATTCACGTGACTCAGTTTCATTTGTTACTTTGTTGTGACCAAGTGCCTTTTTACTAACTCATATCCCTTTGTGGATACCGAGCTACATCAATTAATGTCCAATGTCCCTTAGTGTATACTGGGTGCATGCACCACTAAGCCAAAGGCTCTTCTCACTTTCTAATCTTTAAGCTCTTTTACTGGCAAATCCGATCAAAACAACCTTTATCTTTCATGTATTCTGGTAATGAAATGCATCATACATAGTCAATGATTACACTCATTCAGTCACATTCACACTCTTTCTTATTCACATTTGTCATCTGACTTTTAGTCCAGCATTTAAAATAGATGGTGAGAACAAATAGTTAGTCATATTCACATTCAAGTAGCACTTCCAATATAGTCCTAAATATAGAACTCCTCGGACAATCAATTGTATGGAATCAACACAATCAATTTCACATTCATAAGATAATTCAAACATAATCTAACAAAAACGATTAATTGAGTGAGACCATCTAGGTTACTCATAGGTCATTCCCGACGCTAGCACTTGAAAGTTCTAGCAACCTCTGGATGTTGACATTCCAGTTGCTCCTCTATATCACACAGTATACACCTATCACAATTTGGCATAATTATAAGTGTTTATTAATGCACATGTATGTACATGAAGTATGCACAATGCTTGTTCATGACAATCCCAGGTATTGCTCTATTATTCTTGTCATGTAAACATTCATATATCCAAACTCACATAAGTATCATTTATACTTATGATTTATACCTCAATAAAATTATAAAAATCAAATTTCATAATTCCTTGATCAATTAAGATTTTTCCTATAACAACTTTTGGGTCAACATTCTATATTCTTTTTTACAAAGAAAATGAAGTAATTCGAGGATACACCCTTCTAGAAAATTGTTATTCTATCTCTTAAGTAGAAACTAAGACCAATATCATTCAATTTCGTTCAGTATTCTATGAGTTATGCTCAAAATACTACAAATTGAACACATTTGAAACTTTGGCTTGCACATGATCATGCCATCAAATTGTACAACTCATATCTCTCAATTCCCACATTTAAAAATTATGAAATTTATATCATTTGAAATATAAAGAATAAACTACAAATTTTGTGAATAAACCTTTGTCTACTTCTGCAACTATCAATGCAGTTTATTCAATATCATGAAGACATGATTTCTGTCTTTGGTAATACTACAACCTCAGTCAAAACTTAATTTCAAACCATATTTTGAAATTCTTAGAGATAGAATTAAAATCATATTGCTTCAGAAACACTGTAGCCCTATGTCTCTAGCTTACTCCAAATCAAAAATCATCCCATTATGATAACTACAGAACAAGTTATGGCTAAAACACAGAAGCATAATCAGTGGACATGTTACAGTTACATTTTCCAGCATTCATCTTCCAATTTACTACACCCAGTTCTTGACTTCATGTCAATTTTTGAGACTCTTAACGATAGAATTCATATTTGGTATCTTCTTAAAAAATATAGACATATGTCTCTGGTGTAATCCAGATCAAGAATTGTCTCATTTGGATAACTATAGAAAAAGTTATAGCTAGAAGACATAAGCTTAATCAGTGGAAATGTTATAACTACTATTTTCTAGCACCCTCTTCATCACCATTTAGTCTCTCAATCCTTCCTTAAAACAACTCAAAAATACCATTAATACATTAAAACAGAAACAGAACATACATCTATTTATTGAGACATCAATGTTACACATATAACAACTCCTCTATCATGACCATTAAAGGCTAAACTATCATCATACATGCTTCATTTAACAAAACCATGAAAATTAACAAATTACTTACTTGATTTATCTTCAAATCCTTCAAAAACACACCAACCCTAGGTTTCCCATGTCTCTCACGACCATCATCATTCTAGGGTGGATTTGGTTGGGTCTTTTGTGAGAAATGAAGAAGAGAACAAGTTAAGTAGTAAGTGAGATATTAGAGGGTTAGGTTTTAACATGTATGGAAATTGGAGAAGTAAAAACGTGAAGAAGAGAAGAAGATAAAGCTCACGAAGAGAGGGAGGGAAAAGCAAGTGACAGACAACATTTAATTTGGTCTTTCAAATAAAAATAGTGAAGTTTCATGAGTGGGGGAGTTGTGGGAAGTGGTGGTGACACTTATCACCTTCCTATGGTCCCATTTGGACCCCTTCTTAAAAACTAGTCCATTTAGCTCCAATTTCTAGTCTAATTGTTTCCAAATTTCAATGACATATGTTATTAAACCCAAATGTCATTTATGAAAATTTTCACTATCATTTGACTCTTAATTCTACTGTTATTTATCAATTGTCCTGCCACTTGGTATTTTTCCTAGTCTAAAAATTTCTCAAAATTTCAGAAATTTTCCTAAAATTCACAAAAAATTCTAAATCACTAAATGCACTCTCCAAATCAGCTTTCAACATGTAGAAACCACAATTCTTAATAAAAATCACCTTTCACATATATAAATGAATTACATTCGAAAATTGTCAATGAATGCATGTACAATTATTTTGATGTGCAAAAATTCAATATTCACGTGTATGTGCATGTCATATTATGCATAAGCATGAAATGCACTTTCTAATTTCTTAATAATCTCTCATATTTACTATTCTAGTCTCAACATGGGTAATGGGATGTTACAACGTAAATTTGGATTATCAGTAATCACTCAATCTCCTAAAAGAAATATTGGCAAGGGGTGAGTGACCTACTCAATAAGGGAAACTGACCATACCCTTAAAAATCAAGTAACTTAATAAATAATTATAAACCTTAATCAACCAAATAAAACATATATATATGAAAATTCTCAATTTAATCCAAACAATTAACAAACTTCTCAAAAATTTTGCGAAACAATGATTAACTCAAACATTAATTTATAACTTTCATTTATGAATTATCTCATAACTAACAGAATTGCCTAGGCCCTACTTAACCTAGTAGGCTTACATTCAATGATTTCTTGGCTTATCTCATCTCATCATAACCTCTCACCAAGTGGAACTGTAATTAAATGTATAAATATAGATTTAAGGTACCTCATTATCTCAATCTCTTTAGTATCTCAGTACTACTATAGTATCTAGCCATCGACACAAGATATCTTTGAGACTCAGGATATCTCGATGCCACTTCAATACCTAGCCGTTGGCATAAGACATCCCTGGAATTTAGGATGCCTCGGTATCTGCTCCACAGACATATACCTAACCACACTCGCTCATATTTAAACAACCTATCAATCTATAACCATCGAACGTAGCCTATGCTATGCAAGCCATGAATTCTCGATTTTCACCAGTTAGTCACAACGTATTATCAACTAGTCTTTATTTAATTAACACATTTTATGTTGAATAAACAAACAATGCACCATATGTGAAACATAAAACAAGATACCTTATACTTTGTAAGCTATTGGTGAAACAAAGTAAACATAATTTGCGCATATAGATGTTAATCATTAATTTAATTAATGATTAATTCAAAATATCAATTACTATAAAAATAATTTATTAACAACAAAATGGTATGTTATTTTAAGAGTACATTCCAAAGTTATCCTTACCTCAATTTTATACTCAATTAATTAATAGTCTAATTTACTTAATCGAACCTTTGGACCTAAAAATTACAAAATTCTAATAGATTCATTGAAGAAAATTTCTAACCCAATTACACTTAATAATCCAACATTTTTCTCTTTCTAATTTATTCTTAATTATAAAAGTAATATCCTTACTAACCTCACCACCATAATTACTAAAATACCCTTAATTAATTAAAAGTCCTATTTTACCCTCATCCATTTCAATTAATACCAAAAATGCCCTTCTAGAAATAAATTCCATATTTACTTTTCACTGTTGGCATTTCTTATTTTTCCCCTTCAAACAACTTAAACTTTCAAAAAATGTCATCTTCACCCTCTCCTCTTCTCCTATCTCCTCTTCTTTTATCATTTCCCAACCATATTTCTCCATTTTTATCCCTTTTTGCAATTCAATTATTGTCTCAAACAACCATAACATGCAAACTAGCTATAGTCTAGTGTAGGATGATCAAAAATCACAAAAAGAAATAAAATGGTAGCTGGAAATTTACCTAAGTGTTAAAGGATTTTAGGGTTGTTAATTTTTCACAACTTCCTACAAATTTTCTACAAAACAAGCAGAAAGAGGGAACTTATGAGAGAAGTGTCACGTGTAGGGGAAAAAATGGCACATTAAGACACATACCTATTAGACTAATTACAAGAAAAAGATGAAGAAGAAGATGGTTATCATTGGTCTTCTTTTTAGTTTTCCAGATGTTGTCTTTGATACAACTTAATATTTATAGGCTATGCTATTTTATTTTGCTTAATGATGGGCTTTACAGATCTCACCCTTTTAAAAGAATTTCATCATCAAAATTAAATTACCCACCTAAGGATCGAAACTAGTGAGGATATTGATGTTGAAATTAGTCTTTTACCTCCCAAGTTGCCTACCTTGGAGAATGATGATGACTCCACAAAACTTGCACCATCAGAATCTTTTGTCTCGTTAATTTCCTAGTTTGTCTATCCAATATCTCCGCTAACTCTTTTTTAAAAATCATTTCATTTGTAACTTCGATCTCAGGCCTCAATATCCAATTGATACCATCTCAACATCAACATATGAAACACATTATGAATCTGTGATAACTCTAGTGGAAATACTAATTTGCAAACCAATGGCCTGACACATTTTACAATTTCATATGGCCTGATATACTTCGAACTTAACTTTTGTTTCCTACCAAACCTCGTAATTCCCCTCCAAGGTGATACCTGAAGAAATACCATGTCTCCAACATTGTATTCCATCTCTCGATGATGTTGATCGATATATTTTTTTTATAAATCCTGAGTTGCCATCAAGTATTGCCTTACTACCCCTATTTTTTCATCATCTTCTAAACCAACTTTAGTCCCTCTAATAATCTAGCTCCCTCTACATCCTAACATATTGTATCTCTATTATAACACACTAGTACCATAGAGCATATGTTGAAACATTCAGACATTCAAAAACAGACCCTATGAAAATGGAATGTTATATCAATTATATCAAGTTATTAATTATGGCATCATACAAAACATAATTATTTTAAAAGATCAAAACACCTTATTTTATTCACAAAATGAAACTTTCATTGTTATTACATTTCATAATCCATATTTATACATAACATAACATTTAGGAGTTTAAAATTTTATACAAAAAGTTTAACATGAAAGGAGATGCTAAAGAAAAGTACTATGTCTAGACTCCGTAGGTATCAGTTGACCAGACCTTTAAACCATTCTCGTTTCCAAAATTGACAGTACTAGACTTCTATTATATTACCATAGAATCTAGGTCTCCCTTGTACCTAAAAATTCACATTGTAATTTTGTTGAGTTTGCAAATTCGGTGAGTGAACCACCATTGATGTGTTAACTCAAGTCAAAACACAAATATCACAATTATAAACTAAATTCACAAGTATATTTCCTAATATAGTAGATGTATCACATCATTCAATGTTAAATACTAGATCACAATATACATCACATTTCAACAATACATCATAGACTTCAAACGTCTCATATATTCATTTCAGAATAATCCAGTCAATTATCTCAATTATTCTTATCATCAACATGTACACAAAAATTGCACATCACTACATCAACACAATTTAATAATTCGTAATCATTCACATGATACATGTAAAGTTATATATGCAAATGCCCATGTGACTCAATTTTCATTTTTAGTTTATTGTGACTAAGCCTCTACTTACTATCTCGTATCTGTTGTGGATACCAAACTCATTTCTTATTCTGTCCCGTACCTATTGTGGACACCGAGCTCATTAATAACTAAGCCTATGACTCTTTGTGCACATTTTTTAGCTTTAAGCTCTTTTTCACACTGGTCACTCTGGTCACAACTCCTTTATTTGATTATGTATAACAATGTGATGGAAAACATCAATATACATAATATGTTATCAACACTTTCATTCAATATTCAAAACCATTTATCATATTCATCATATTTGAGTCCAACATTCAATATTCAATTGAGTAGACATTTTCCATATTCACATACACTTAGAAAGTTCTTCCAATACAATCCCAAAGATCAAACTCCTAGGACTATCAATGTCCAGAATCATCTCAATAATAGTTCAATATCTAAAAGTTAATAGAAAACAATTCGATCATAGTGAGAAAACATCAAGGTTAACTCAGTACACTCCAAATAAGCTGTTGCCTTGATGAACTGGCAATGTTTGGATGTTGACGATCAATTTATGCTTCTTTTTCATGCCATACACATATATAGTTCACATATTACTAAGTTGATCGATCATATGTACACATATACAGTTCACATATTACTAAGTTGATCAATCATATGAATATTCACACACACACACACACACACACACACACACACACACACACACATGTGTGTGTGTGTGTGTGAATATTCATATGATAGATCAACTTAGTAATGTGGATGTATGTGTGTGTGTGTGTGTGTGTGTGTGTGTGTGTGTCATGTTTAATGCGTACTCATTTGACCTTTCTGGGTATGTAACTATGCATAAATTTTAACCAATAAACATCATATTCAATTCTCATTCATCCATACCTCATACATATTTCTCATGTCCTTAAGATAATGTTTGCACTAAAAGAACTCATTTATTCCTTTAACAAATCATAATTTCCATATTTGAACTTAAACACATCATAGCAGTCCATTCTTAAGAAAATGCCATCAATTAACTACATAAACTTATCAAGCTCTTAACAAATTAATCAAGCAACAATCTAGGATCATTCTTAACCATAATCAAGTACAAATATTCCAATTCAAAGTGAAATTTCTTAGCTGATTCAACATGTACATATGGCTAAAATTAAAATTTCAGAATTTGTCATTAACATCACTAATGTGTATAACTTTACTATCTTCAATACCTCATGAATTTAACAAGCTTGGAGACATCACTAACAGCTGAAATTTTCCAGATTTCATTTCCTTTAAGGTTACTTTATTTCAGGTTAATTTAACTTCCATATTGGTTACACTAAGGCTTACAAAATTCTGCTCACTAAAGCTGTTAACATTTATTTGTTTACAGACACACCTACAACTCTAATTTTCTACATTTGAAAACACCTTAATAACACCTATCTCTAACCTGAATTCCTCATCAATTATACTTCAAATCCCAACTTAAATGATCCATACAATAGTACACAAACTAATATTTCCGTACATACAAAAATAGACCAGAAAGTACCCTTTCATTCTCCATTTTCCAGCACAACTTCAACATCAACGCCATATACAATCTATCCCAATTCAATCATCATAATCTTTCTATTATAACATGCTATAAAGAAAAACACTTTATTTACTTATTTAGCTTCCAAATCTAGTTCAATTAATCAAGTCTACCTAGCTATCCATGCATACAATATCATGCCAAATTCAAGTTGGAAATTGGATGGTTTTCGGCTATTATAAAAGACAACAATAATCTAGTTCTTTAGTTATCTTATGAAGGGTAAAAGCATATATTTGGTTTGATAATTTAGGATAGCTCTAGAAAACACAAGAATGGGAGATAGAAGCAAGTTTTAGTGGTGAGAGATGAAAAGAGAATAAAAATGAACAAGGCTGAAACTACACCTGCAGAAACGTTACACCTTAGATGCTAGATGTCACCATATTACATTAACATATGTCCCTAAGCATGTAAGCTACTTATCCCCTCCATAAGTTGCCAAATGTTACCTAGTTACTAGTAAATTTGTCACTCAATCATCGCTTCCATTTTTCAATTAATTATCTATGTCAAATTCCACTCATTAATCTATGCCATTTGTCACTTATTTCATGGGCTTAGTTATCCTAATTTTTTAAGTGTCAATTTGTCTTATCACTTGACATTTTTCTTAGTCTTATCGTACATCTTAATTCATCACTTTTGTAATGCTAACAATTAATTCCAAAGTTATTACTTGTAACCAATCAAACAAAATTCAAGATATAAATAATACACAATTGACATCATGATCATTTTAAACCTTTCACACCCTAGAATATGTCAATTAAGTGCCTATACTATCTTTTCAATGTGTATGAAATAATAATTCATATGTGTATGCTAATGATATGCCTATGAGTGAAATGCATTTTATAAATGCTAAAATTATTTACATGCAATAATTTGAGGTTCTAACACTTAGTATGAAAAATGAGCTATTACATCTACATCGCTTATCATATAATGCCTCAAATGGTGCCATATTGATGTTAGAGTGATAATTATTATTATATACAAACTCTATCAAAGTTAGATATATATCCCATGCACCCTTAAAGTTTAGCACAAAAACTCTCATCATATCCTCAAATGTTTAAATCGTACACTCCAACTGTTCATCTGATTAAGGGTAAAATGTAGTATTCAAATTCAACCAAGTCCCCAAGGCTATTTGTACACTCATCCAGAATTGGGAGGTAAATCGTAGATCGAAATCAGATACAATAGACACTGGAACCCCATGTAACCTTATAATCTCATCAACATATAACTTGGTGAGCTTGATCTCATTAACATGTAACTTCGCAAGCTTGTCCAAGGAATTTATCTATTGTACAGGTAAGAAATGAACTAATTTAGTCAACCTATCCATAATCATCCAAATTGAATCCTGTCTACGTTTGGTCCTTAATAATGCTACCATGAAGTCGATCAAAATTTTCTCCTACTTCCACGATATAATAACTAAGGGTTTTAATTTTTTTGCTAGTGCCTGATGCTCTGACTTTACCTACTGATAAGTCAAACACCTTGACACAAATTATGCTACATCTTTCTTCATTGTTAGCCATTAGTAATGAGGTCTTAAGTTTCAATACATTTTTGTAATACCAGGATCCATAACATATGATGCACTATAAGCTTCCTTCAAAATCTCTTCTTATAATCCATCTACATTTGGCATACAAACTCGCCTTCCAATCGTCAACGCTCCATCTACTCTTACTGAAAAGTTAGTCCCCCTACTCTATTCTCTCTTTTATCAACATCAAAAAATAATCTCAAGATTGTACATTTTTAATCCTATCACTCAAATCTAGTAGGGCCTGGAATGTTGCCAATAAATAACTTAAATAATCATTCTCTAATTTAACGTCCAATGCCCTTAACTCCACCAATGATGTCATGTTATGTCCACTCAAAATAGACACTACGTTTGAGATTTTCCTACTCAAAGCATCCGCCACTACATTATTCTTCCCTTGATGGTAATCGATAGTACAATCATAATCCATCAACAACTCGACCATCTTCTCTACCTTAAGTTTAACTCCTTTGAGTTAAAATATACTTAAGGCTCTTATGATCCGTAAAGATTCAGAATGTCTCCTTATACAAATAATGTCTCAAAATCTTAAGAGCATACACAATTGCTACTAACTTTAGATCATGGGTTGGATAGTTTAACTTATACAATTGATTGAGCCCAAGTTTATAACATAAATTGGTGACATTTTCATGGCCTTTGCTATACTTTTTGACTCCTATCTCTAGATTTTGTGCTTCAATTGATTCTTAAGTGTGTGCTTTTATTTTATGTAGTTTGAAGGTGAAAAGTGCTACAAATTATAATTAAATGCACTAATTAATTTTATAAGAATAATTGATAGTGCAAACTACCATCTTTTTATTGCAGGAGACTCAAGGAAAAGGAGTTCAAAAAGAAAGAAGAGAGAATACTGAAGTGAGGTCAATGCTATAGGAAGTTCACCGCGGCGAAGTGGATTTGTCGCCGCGGTGAAAAATGATGAATCTAGGTTGAATTTTCCGGAAAAGTTCACCGTGGCAAAGATTAATTCTTTCACTGCGGTGAAGGAGCCAGCAAAGAAGAAGTCCTTTCGAGAAAAGTTCCCCGTGGAGAAAGTCATTTGTCGTCGTGGCGAACCTTCGAAAACTCAGACTATTTTTGGGAAAATCACACTCTGTGCAACCCGACCCGACAAAATTTTTTTTAAAACCTACTAAATTAGGTTATAGCTGGCACGAAACAGAAAGAGACCAGACAAAAAAAGAGAAGACAAAAAAATAAGAGAAAAGAAGTTCTCTCATTTCTGACCTCTCCCTCCACTTCACTATCATCCATCATTTTCCTTCCATTTTATATATCACCGTATTCACTATCTGTTGCTGCTGCTATGGATGCTTTTGGTAGGGTTCCAGTTGTGAGTTCTCCCGAAGCAATGCTTGGCTAAGCATCAGTTTCTTTTGAAGATGTAGCAATGGTTTGAGTTCAATGGGCTTCAAAGGGGAGTAGTTTGTCCATATTTATCTACACTATTATGAACTCCTGAGTTAGGATTTACGCTTTGTAGTTAGATTTTCTTGATTATAGTTTAATCAAGTGTTGACCAATGAATTGTGTTATTGGGTTTGTTGATGTAGAACTTGGAGCTTGAATATATGAAGTCTCATATATGTCGTTTTGT
>JAOSBN010000008.1:37164900-37185102 GCA_027563595.1 Erythroxylum suave | reverse complement strand
CCCTTTATCCTCCCCATTCAGGTGACGAGCAAGCGGCCGAGTAAGTCAAGGGTTATGGCATCACTCCGACTTATTTTTTTTGCATATTTTCAAGTTGTACTTTTGGAAGTCAAGGCTTTAGTTACATTTCAAGTTTTATTGGTTCAAGTGTAAGATTCACTTTTACTTATTATGGTTGATGTTATGATCGAGTGCCTTTTTTCTAGTTCATATCCTTTAGTAGATACCAAGTTGTACCAGATAATGTCCTATATCCCTTAGTGGATACTAGGTACTTTCACAACTGAGCCTGATGCTTTTTTCACAGTTTGAGCTTTAAGCTCTTTACACTGACAACTCTAGTGACAACTAACTTTGTCTCTCATGCATTCATGTATGGGATGTTTTACATTCGTATCAATACAATCAGTTACTCGATTTCTATTTCACTTTCACTTTCACATTTTTCAATGTACCTTGGTCCATCATCCCATAATGATGTGGAGTGTCACTTATTCATTCAAATACACATACAAGGAGCGCTTTAATATCACAACTATCATATCAGAACCATCAGACCTTAATATTCAGAATTCAACAATCAAATCACATTCATAGATAATATAAATCAGAAATTAAGCAAGCAAATAATTAAGTGAGACCGTCTACGTTACTCACAGTTTGCTCCCAAAGCTTTTACCTTGAAGTTCCAACAATATTAGGAAGTGGTCGCTCTATTTGTTCTCCTATATGTAATCATATAAAAAATTTACACATTCATATAAATAGTCAATGATAAGCACATTCATAAATGTATCAAGTATTATGCGTGTTCAATGACAATTTCTCATGCATGCTTCTTTGATACGCTTTATAAGTAATTTCAACACTTTACAAACGTTCTTCAATCTCAAAAACTCTTTATTCTATTTAATCCCTTCATTAAACACCAATTAAAACATTTAAGAACTCATTTAAACCCTAAATACTTCATATGGTATCAACCTTACTTGAATTTGATTGAAAAACATCAAAAAATTCACTTGTTAATAAAGCCTGTCAGGTCTACTATTCATGATCAATCTGACCACGAAAATGAAATAATTTGGTTATATTTTCTTCTAGAAAATTCTTCTCCTATCTCTTAAGTTTCTAGTAACACCAAGATAATTCAATTCGGATTAGTACTATGAAAGTTATAAGCCAAATACTATAGACTAAGCACATTTGAAAATCAGCTAATGCATGTTCATGTTGTCAGGTTGTACAACTCATATCTCTCGATTACATTATCAAAAAGTTAAAAAATTTATACCAATTGAAATACAAGAGATTTAGCTAGAAATTTTATGAAGACACTTTTATCTGATATTGTTTACGTCAATACAGTATATTAGAAAACTATAGTATATGAATTATGTCTCTGGTAGTGTTATAACCTAAACCTAGACTTAATTTCAAGCCAGATTTTTATGTTCATAGAGATAGAATTAAAATTGGATTTCTTCAAAAAATTTGTATCCCTATACCTCTATTTTATTAAAAATCAATAATCATTCCATTTTAATCATAAAATCAATGATTCAGTTATGAAATTCCAGAACTCCTCATCAATTTCATCCCAAATTCATCAATAAATCTCCCAAAAATGATTTCAAATGGTTATAATTTCTGTTGCAGATATGAAAAAATGTGTTTCAAGACTAATGGTTCAAGTACGATGTCACTTGGAGGTCGGGAGACGAAGTTATGGTTAAAAGATGAAAGGATGTTCAAAATAGTCCCTTATTACAGTGCACGATTGTGACTGTCGTCCTTAAACAGCAGAGTTGCGATCGTGCCTTCCCTTGGCTTTTCATAGAGTCGCAGTCATGTTGAGGCACGATTGTGACTTTCCATATGCTTTAACAGAGTCATGATCATGTTGATGCACGATCGTGACCTGCTGTGTTTTCTTCCTTCTTTTCTTCCTTTCATACCCTTTTTTACTTAAAACTAGAAGTTTTCTTACAACACTTTCTTCTAATCAATTGTTCCTCTATGTCTTAAGTTTCTAATGCCATCAAATTCATTCATTTTGGTCTAGATGATTCTCAATTGTCATAGGGAGGAAAAGCAATTTATTTAGGAGTGTATTCGTTTAATTTGCATGTCATTTGGAGTTTAGAAGAAAAAGTTATCACCAAAAGAATCAAAGTTGTTCAAATACACACTTAAACACAAAAACCATGCACGAAACCTCTTCTTCTGCTCTCTTCTGTGAATTTTGTTTTATGAACAGTAATAACCATAAGCAAGAATAGAATTTAGACCCACTTAAATAAGAATTCATCTTTAAGCATGAAAACATCATTTGTACTACTCCCCTTTTCAGCTCAATATCACAAAACAACTCAAAAATCCAAAATTCACATAAACATCAAAACTGGACTACTATTCACGCAAATTCCATTTCTGCATTTTTCTCCATTTTCTATTCATCTCATTCATTATTCCACTTTCTTCTACATTTTCATTTCATCAAGAACTTTTCATTTCTATACCAGAACTATCTTACACAAACTTCTGCATTTTCATTCATAATAAATCAAAAGCCATATCTACAAGCATTCATTTTCGGTACCCATATACGTATTTCTTTAGACCAGAACTATATATATATATATATTCATTGATTTTTTGATTTTCTTTCATGAATTTCAGTGTCTATGTATCCAATTCACTAATCATTAATAAACATACATTTTCCTATCTCACTTATGCTTGAGTTCATTCACAAATTCTCAAACAACATCACTTACTTGATCCTTGAACAAATTACAGCAGTGAAAAAGACAAACAAGGCTTCAGTGGTTAAGCAGAAAACAACGAAAATTTTAGTGTTGGATGCATTCAATGGAGAAGAAAAATGACAACCATTTTTCCATATTCAGACAGAACATATTTTCTTAATTCACTGCCACATGTCACCATTGCATATGAGCCATTTATCACTTATTTGTGCTGCCGCATATCACCATGCAATTGGTCCAAAATTCAACATTTTTTTCCTAGTCCAAAAATACTCCAAATTTTCTATATTCACCAAAAATTTTGAAATAATACTAATAGTCTCCAAATAAAATTTGGATGCAAATAAGTTACAATTCACGTTTTAATCAATCAATCATACCTGAAAATATCAATGAATGCATGTACAATTATTATAATGTGTCCAAAAATAAATATTCACATGTGTGTGAATATACTATGATGCATGAGCATGAAATGCACTTCTAATTTCTCACTGTACTCTTAATTCACTATTTTGGGGTCTAACCCCGAACATAGGATGTCACAATTCTCCCCTCCTTAAGAAATTTCGTCCTTGAAATTCTTACTTGATTGAGGATGTAGGTGTGGATATTGCTTTCTCATATGTTCCTCTATCTCCCAAGTTGCTTTTTAAGTCAAGTGGTTTCCCCAAAGGACTTTCACCAATGGAATTACTCTATTTCTCAGTTGCTTTGTCATATAACCCATTTTCTAAACTGGCTCTTCAACATAGCTTATATTACTAGCAACCTCAATTTCTTGAGCCGGTATTACATATGTTGGATCAGATCTGTATCTTCTCAGCATGCTCGCATGAAGCACATTATGTAACTGAGACATTTTAGTAGGCAAAGCTAGCTTGTATGCCAAAGGTCCAATTCTCTTAAGAATTTCATAATGACCAATGTATCTCAAGCTTAACTTGCCCTTTCTACCAAACCTCAGCATACCTCACCAAGGCGACACTTGTAAAAATACTTTGTCGTCGACACTGTACTCCATCCGAATGATGTTGATCCACATAACTTTTCTGTCTACTTGAGCTGCTTTAATCCAACTCTGGATCAGTTTCACCTTATCTACCATGTCTTGGATCAATTTAGGACCTTCTATCATTCTTAAACCTTCTTCATCCTAGTATAGAGGTGATCAACATTTTCTTCTATAGAGTGCCTCATATGATGCCATTCCGATACTGCTATAACTATGGTTATTGTAGGAAAATTCAATCGGTGCTATGTATTGATCCCAAGCTCGCTGAAACTCCAATACACATGCTCTAAGCATATCCTCAATAATCTTGATAGTTCCCTCACTCTTTCCATCAGTTTGAGGATGGAATGCAGTATAGTTGACTACAAACTCTTCCAAAATTTTGAAGTGAATTTGGGATCCCTATCTAATACAATAGACACAAGAATCATATGTAGTCTCACAATCTCAGTGACATACCTCCGAGCCAACAGGTCTAGTGTGTTGTACTCTTGTACTGGTATGAAATGAGTTGACTTAGTTAATCGGTCGGCTACCACCCATAATGCATCATTTTGCCTCAGAGTTTTAGGCAATCCCATAATAAAATCTATGATAATTCATTCCCATTTCCACTACAAAATAGGCAATGAATGAAGCTTACCAACCGGAGCCTGATGCTCAGCCTTAACTTGCTAGTATGTTATACATTTAGAAACATACTCCGCTACTTCCTTCTTCAGTTTAGGCCACTAAAAATGCTGCTTTAGCATGTTATACATCTTGGTCGTGCCAAGATGCATCGCATAAGTAGCCATGTGAGCTTCCTCTAAGATTTCCTTCCTTAGATCATCGACATTAGGTACAGACGGTGTCTACTTTAACCGCAATGCTTCATCTCTCAATTCAAAGTTAGAATCTGAATTCGCTTTAACTTTCTCATTCAGTTTCACCATGTCAGGGTCCTTGGTCTGAATCCTTTTAATTCTTTCATGCAATATTGGTCTCAGTTTCAATGTCGCTATCAATGCTTCATTATGTTCAAGATTCAACTCTACATTCAAAGCTATTAACTAAATCAGACTTGGTAAATTTCATATCTAAATTTAAGCTACACTGCTATGTGACTTTCTACTCAATGCATCAGGCACAATATTTACTTTCCCCAGATGATACTCAGTTGTGCAGTCATAATCTTTTAATAACTCAATCCATCTCCTCTGTCTCACGTTCAGTTCTTTCTCACTTAACATACACCTCAAACTTTTGTGATCAGTATAAATCTGGAATGTCTCTCCATAAAGATAATGTCTCCTAATCTTTATAGCAAAGACTTCTACAGCTAGCTCTAAATCCTGTACTGAATAGTTCATCTCATGAGACCTTAGTTGTCTCGATGGATAACCTATCACCTTGCCATGCTATTTCAATACATACCCCAATCCTTGATATGAAGCTTCATTGTATACTACATATCCACCAATTCTTAATGGTATAGCCAACACCGATGAAGTAGTCATTCGATGTTTTAACTCCTTAAATCTTTTCAAACAATTTTCATCCTATCTAAAAGCTACATTCTTCCTCAGAAGTTTAGTTAGAGGGGCCGAAATCAAAGAAAACCCCTCGATAAACCTTCGATAATATGTAGCTAATCCTAGGAAGCTTCAAATTTTTGACACATTCTTCGAAGCTTCCCAATTTATCACTGCCTCTGTCTTTATTGGATCCACTTGTATGCCTTGTCCAAATATTATATGAGCCAAAAATACTACTTGATCTAGTCAATCTACTTATTCTTCACTGTAACCCAATTTAGTTGACCATAGTCAATGCACAGTCTTAAGGTACTATCCCTCTTCTTCACAGATAAGACTGAAGCTCCCTAGTGTGAAACACTGGGTCTAATAAATCCCTTATCCAACAACTCCTATAATTCAGTCTTCAGCTTCTTGAATTCCATAGGTTCCATCGTATATGGGGGAACGGATATAAAAGCGGTACTTGGAACTAGATCAATTGTGAACTCTGTTTCCCAATCTGGAGGTAAGCTAGGTAATTTGGCGAGAAACACAACTAGGTATTCCCTAACTAAAGGAATGCCCTATATATTCTGTTGAACTCAAGTATCAATCACGTGGGCCAGATAAGGCTCACATCCATCGTACATTAACTTCAAAGCACTTACAAATGAGATCATTCTGGCTGGCATTGCTTGGCTAATACCTCTGAACACTGCCCTCGGCTGATTGGGAGACTCTAAAACAACTTCCTTCATACAGCAGCTCATGATGGCCCTATAAGCAGTGAGCTAATCTATTCCTAGAATAATATCTATCTCCCTCAACTGTAATATAATCAAGTCTACTTCCAATTCTACCTGTTTAGTTCAAAGCAAGCATTTCTTGCAGACTTCCCCAATCACAGTGGTATTACCTATCGGTGTACTCACCTCTAATGAACATCTCAAATATTTTGTATCACAATGCAACCTAGATTTCATATGCAGTGTGATAAATGAATGCATAGATCCAGAATCTAGCAATGCAAATGCTTTATAATCGAAGATAAGTAATGCACCTGCAACGACATCTGGAGGGTCCTGAACTTCCTATCTAGTCATAGCGTATACTCGGGCCTAAGACTAGGGTCTGTTGCTCTGAACCTTAGTCTTGATAGAAGGACTATCATAACTCAATCTACCTCTGCCTCGGCCTCTCTGTCTAACCCCACTTCTTTGGCTTTGCTAGACAGTAGCTTCACTTACAAATCTCCCTCTTATGCTTGACTGGGTTCCAGCAATAATAGGACAATCTCTAATTCTGTGCTCTAAAGAGCCACATTGAAACACATACCCCTGATAAAGTCCAAAACTCACCACTTTGCTTCTTCCCATAGTGCTCACAAGGAGGCATCTGACTCTACACTGCACCTCTTCCACTGTCAGACTATGCAAAGCCACCCCTCTATCTAAATTTTGACTATTTTGATCTAGCCAACGGTTTGAAAACTTGGTTCTACCGCTTACTAAATCTCCTACCAGAACCACTTTGAATTTCACAGGGTCTTTTTATTATAGAACCTTGTCCCTACTCTACTTGTCCCTCTCTCAGAAGCTACTCAATTCTTATCGAGGCAGCCCTTAACTCAGTAAAACTACTCAGGTTAGTGATTGCTAACCTTGTTTTAATCTCCATGTTCAACCCATTTTCAAATCTCCTACACTTGTCTTCTTCAGAAGGAATCAAGGTAGTAGCATAACCCATCAACTCTGTAAGTCAAATCTCATATTCTGCCACTGACATCCTACTTGGCTTCAAATCCATAAACTCCTTAATTTTTCTATCCAGTTACAATTTGGGCATATAATGTTCCCTAAAACCCCTAAAAAAATCTCCCCAATTTAGATTGTAAGGTCTGGTGGTACTGCCTGGAACATTCTTCCACCATTGGTAAGCTGGGCCTTGTAGTAATGACACGGCATAATCAAATCTTCCGTCTGCCTCACAGTCCATCTGATCAAAAACTCACTCTGTCCTTTCTAGCCATCCCTCAGCCTCTGTAGGTTCTATACTTCTGTAGAAGTCCACAACCCCCTAGTTTGGTAGCCTATCATACCTCCTCTCCCTTCTCTCGGGTACTCTAGGAAGCATTACCTTAGCTTAAGGTACTGATGACTCTCTACTGACTCTTTCTGATCCTAGGCCAGTTGAGCTTTCCACTTGACCTCCTACAAACACGCAATATCTTCAATTATCATTTAAAGTTTTCACAACATTTCATGCCTAACAATACTACAAATCCTTATGGATACCAAACCATGCTCTAATACCAAATTGTAACACCCCATTACCATAAATTACATACTAAAACACCCAAAGGATATTCTAGTATATAATCTATAATAATGGTGTATTAACTATCTCACCTTCACTTTATAATATGGCAATATATCTACCTTAGCCGTGGCATGTCGCAGATAAATGTGACCAGATTTTAAAACCAAATACTAAACTGTAATCCTCATTTTATTTCATATAACTGAACCTATTTACATTTTAGCTTTTAAACATCCATGTATGTTCATCATCATATCCTAATACAGAATATTGTGCATGAATGAGGAAATTATGCAAAAATTCTACCTAAAGTCTTTAGCCTCAGCTGACTGACCTTTGACCCATTTCTTCTTCACAAAAGTACAAGAATTATGGTTCTTGTAATCTCTCATTTGCTAATGTCCTCTCTCGGTCTTGAAATGTCAACGTTCAATTTTGAGTGAGTTTTGCAAACTCAATGAGCTGACCATCATCGATGGTTCACTCAATTCATGTAACACTTTATCACATGTAACAAATACTTCAGGTCTTTGTATTTTGCAAGAAATATCACATTCTCATTCAAATACAAGGTACTCATACATTTTAATCAGTCAAACACATGTATTAAAATGTATATGCGATGCACATGAGACTCACTTTCGCTTATTATTGTTGATGTTGTGACCGAGTGCCTTTTTACTAGCTCATATCCCTTAGTAGATACTGAGCTGTACCAGATAATATCTCATATCCCTTAGTGGATACCATTACTTTCACGATTGAGCCTGAGGCTCTTATCATAGTCTGAGCTTTAAGCTCTTTGCACTGGCAATTGTAGTCACAATTTCCTTTATATTTCATGCATTCATGTAACGGAATGCTTTAAATTCATATAAATACAATCAATCACTTGATTTTAGTTTCACTTTCACATTCACATTTATCATTGGACTATGGTCCAGCATCCCACAATAATATGGGGTATCACTTATTCATTCAAATTCACATACAAGAAGCACTTCAATATCAAAATTATCATATCAGAATCATTGGATCTTTATGCCTAGAATTCAACAATCAAATCACATTCATAGATAATACAAATCAGAAATTAAGCAAACAAATAATTAAATAAGACCTTTTAGGTTACTCACAGTTTGCTCCCAAAACTATTGCCTCAAAGTTCCGACAATATCAGGAATTGGTTGGTATACTTGTTCTCCTATATGCAATCATATACAAAATTTGCACATTCAGCTAAATAGTTAGCCATATCAACATTCATGAATGCATAATGTATTATGCATATTCAATGACAATTTCTCGAGTATGTCTCTTTAATACACTTTATAAGCAATTTCAAGAACTTACAAACATTCTTTAATCTCATAAACTCTTTACTCTCTTTAATCCCTTCATTAAACATCAATTAAAACATTTAAGAAATCATTTGAACCCTACATACCTTAAGTGGTATCAATTTTGCTTGAATTTGATTGAAAAAAATTCAAAAAATCACTTGTTAAAAAAACCTATTTTGTCTACTAATCATGATCAATCTGACCACAAAAACGAAAGAATTTGGTAATATTTTCTTCTATAACACATTTGAAAATCAGCTAATACATGATAATGTTGTCAGGTTGTACAACGCATATCTCTAAATTAAAATATCCAAAAATTACAAAATTTATACCAATTGAAAGCTAAGAGATTGAGATACAACTTTTTTTAAGACACTTTTATCTGATTCGGTTTATACCAATACATTTCATTTGAAAACTATAGGACATGATTTCTATCTTGGGTAGTGTTATAGCCTAAACCTAGACTCAATTTCAAGCCAGATTTTGAAGTTTATAGAGACAGGATTAAAATTATATTTCTTAGGAAAATTTGCATCCCTATGTCACTATTTTTCTCCAAATTAAGAATCATTCAATATTGATTACTACAAAACAAGTTATGTAAAAAATACCAAAGCATGTTCAGTGAAATTACTACAGTTATGAAATTCCAAAACTCCTTATCAATTGTCCCAAATTCCTCAAAAAATCTTTCTAAAATAATTTCATATGGTTATAATTTTTTTTTAGAAGTAAAACAATGTTTTTCGAGTCTAATGGTTTAAGAACCATGTCATTTGTAGGTCGGGAAAATATGTTATGGTCAAAAAGTCAAAGGATGTTCAAAACAGTCCCTTATTATTCAAACGTTAAGAGTCGTGATCATGCAGCAGAGTTGTGATCGTGCTGAGGCACAATCGTGGCTTCCCTTGGCTTTTAATAGAGCCAAGATTGTGCTGAGGCACGATTGTGACTTTCCATATGCTTTTGATTGTGACTTGCTATGCTTTCTACCTTCTTTTCTTACTTTGATGTCAATTTGGACATAAAACCAGAAGTTTTTAGACAACACTTTCTTCTAATCAAATGTTCCTCTAACACCATCAAATTAATTCACTTTGGTAGAGTATCGTGCAAGTTATGATAAAAAAACTCTATATTGTTCATTATATCTTAACAGAATACTACTCTCAACTTCAAGCTAAAGTTCAAGGCTTTTATGAATAGAATTAAAATTTTACTTCTTGAAGAAAGTTTTAGACATATGCCTCTAGTTTAATATGAACTAAGAATCAACTTGTTTAAAAATCTATAGCTCAAGATATAATCAAAATACAGAAGCATCATCAGTGAAAATTCTCCAGTTCAACATTCCCCAAGTTTCCTCACTTTGATCCAATCACTTTTTTTTCTTATCAGTTCAGATGATTCTAAATTGCCATAGGGAGGAAAAGCAATATCTTAGTAGTGTATTGGTTCAATTTTCAAGTCATTTGGAGTTTAGAAGAAAAAGTTATCACCAAAAGAATCAAAGTTGATCAAATAGACAATTAAACACAAAAACAGTAACAAGCACAAGCTAGAACAGAATTTAGAACCACTTACACACATCCTCGAGCATGAAAATATCATTTATACTACTCCCCTTTTCAGCTCAATAACACAAAAGAACTCAAAATTCCAAAATTCACATAAGCATCAAAACCGTAGACTACTATTCACACAAATTCTATTTCTATATTTTTCTCCATCTTCCATTTATCTTACTCATTATTCCACTTTTTTCTGCACTTTCATTTCACTAAGAACTTTTCATTTCTATACCAGAACTATCATACATGAACTTCTAAATTTTCGTTTTACAAACAATCATTTTCGGTACCTATATACATATTTATCTAAACCAAAATTGATATATATACATATATATATATATATTCATCGATTTTCTTTTATGAATTTCAGCATCTATGTAACTAATTCACTAATCATCAATAAGCCTACTTTTTCTTATCTCGTTTATGAAGGAATTCGTTCACAAATTCTCAAACAAAATCATTTACCTTATCCTTCAACAAATTCCAGCAGTGAAAAAGACAAACGGGGCTTCGGTTGTTGAACAGAAAACAAGGAAATTTTCAATGTTGGATGCATTCGGTGGAGAAGGAAAACGACAACACTTTTTCCATATTCAAAAAAACATATTTTCTTAATTCACTACCACATGCATGTGAGCCATTTGTCACTTATGTATGCTGCCACATGCCACCATGTAATTGGTTCAAAATTCAATATTTTTTCCTAGTCCAAAAATACTACAAATTTTAATAAATTTTCTAAATTCAGAAAAATTTTTGGAATAATGCTAATAGTTGCCAAATAAAATCTTAATGCAAATAAGTCACAATTCATATTTTAATCAATCAATCATACCCAGAAAATGTCAATGAATGCATGTACTTATTATATTGTGTCCAAAAATAAATATCCACATGTGTGTGAATATACTATGATGTATGAGCATGAAATGCACTTCTAATTTCTCACTGTACTATCAATTCACTATTTTGGGGTCTAACCCCAAACATGGGATGTCACAATGAATCTCCATAAAACATCTAGAAGTGATAATATCATTATAAAATCTTTATTTAAGTGAATGTTCCCTGATATATGTTTCAATTAACAGTTACAACATGGAGACACTGGATTAATACTCTGTAAAAATCTATTCTGATCATATCAAGAATTATAATGAAGCATGTATAAGTTAACCACTAATCAAGATTGTCGTATATAATAAGAAAATGCTAAAATGTATGTTTTAAGATTAAATTAACGGCCTACTTATTCATTAAAACATATGTGATTCTATATTCATTTAATAGTGCCATTATCAATAGTCGACTACTATGATGATGTGAAATTCATCATTTCCTTGAAGTAAACTCCTTTACTTACATGGAGATAAATCACAACACTATAGTCTAAACCATAATCGAGCGACCAACTTGATTATTCAACTGTAAATCAATTAATTTAGATTCTAATAATATACATGTTTCCCATACATTCATGTTTATGTATATTATTAACAAAAGAATCTTTGTTCTTTATGACTAGTTGTATTATACTTGTACAAATAAAATTAAACTCCTTTGCTTTATTAATAATAGATATTTTTATTACAAACCTATAACTAGAAGAAGATTAAGTTATATATAAATACGCTTACTTTCCAGGGCACTATAATTACATAACTCCAACACTTTATAGATCATTACTCTAGACATGGCTATTTGTATTTAATGTATAAAAAGAGTGAGTCCTTTGAAAGGTTCAGAGAATTCAAAGTTGAAGCTAAGAAGCAGCTAGGTAAGCCATTAAAACAACTTCGATCAGATCAAGGAGGTCAGTACTTATTTGGAGAGTTCCAACAATTCCTAATTAACAATAGAACTTTTTCCAACTTATTAGCTCCCAGGACACCTCAATAGAATGGTGCAGCTAAAAGGAGAAGTAGGACTCTATTGGAAATGGTAAGATCAATGATGTCCTACACTAGCCTTTTATAATCATTCTGGGGATATGCCATATAAACAACAACTTATCTTCTTAACTTTGCTCCTTCCAAATCGGTGCCTAAAAGACCTAAGGAGATATGGACTAGATGACTGCCTTCATTTTGGCACTTGAGGACTTGGGGCTGCGCAGCCCATGTTCTAAGGCCTGAATCTACAAAGATGGAACCAAGGTTAAAGGTATCTTTGTTTTTAGGATATCTTATGGGTACATGAGGTTACTATTTTTTTAGTCCTCAAAATAGGAAGGTATTTGCTTTGACAAATGCAACCTTCATAAAGGAAGAATTTGTGAGAAATCAAAAAAGGAAGAAGCGAAGTAGTACTAAAGGAGTTATCTATTTCATCTAAACCAAGAGTTAATTCGAATATAACAGAACAACATGTAGAAATAGATTCAAGAGTTAAATCGACAGAGTAGCCTGAATGTCATGTGGTGCCTAGATATAGTGGGAGGGTTATGAGATAACTAGACAAGTATCTTGGTCTAGGAGAAGGCATAATTTCCATCTCAGACTAAGAAGTAATAGATCCCATTACTTATACATAGGCTATTAATGATGTTGATGTGAAAAAATTACTATAGGCAATGGAATCAGAAATAGATTTCATAAACACCAATGAAGTCTCAATACTTGTAGATATACAACCAGGTGTAAAAGTCATAGGGTGTAAGTGGATTTTCAAAAGGAAAAGAGGATCAGAGGGAAACGTAGAGAACTTTAAACCTAGATTGGTAGCTAAGGGCTATACTCAAAAGGAGGGTATAGACTATGAGGAGACTTTTTCTCTAATTACCATGCTTAAGTCCATTAGAATTCTTTTGGCCGTAGTAGCCTATTTTTAATATGAAATATGGTAAATGGATGCCAAGAGAACATTTCTTAATGGGGATCTTGAGGACACCATTTATATGGCCCAATTAGAAGGATTTGTTTAGCTAGGTAATGAGCATAAGGTAAGCAAGTTGTAAAAGTCCATTTATAGATTTAAGCAAGCATCTAGGTCATGTAACATTAGGTTTGATAAGCATATCAAGACCTATAGATTTGTAGAAACCTAGATGAGCCTTATTTCTATAGAAGGATGCAAGAAGGAAAAGTTACTTTCCTAATTTTTTATGTCGATGACATTTTACTCAATGGGAGCGATGCAGGAATGTTATCTACAGTCAAGGGATGACTGAATAAATGACTCTCAATGAAAGATTTGGGAGAGGCTAGCTATATTCTAGGGATCGAGCTTATAAGGGATTGTAAGAACAAGCAGATAGCCTTGTGTCAACTAACTTACATTGAGAGCATGCTTAGTAAGTTTTCCATGCAGGATTTCAAAAGGGCTTTCACACCTACTAGACACAAAATAAAACTTTCAAAGGAGAAAGTACCTAAGACCCTAGAGGAGTTCAAACGCATGCATAATATTCCAAGTGCTTTGGCAGTTGGAAGTTTAATGCATGCTATGCTTTGCACTAGAACAGACATCTGTTACGCAAAGGAGTGTTGGACTGTGATCAAGTACGTACTGAAGTATCTTCGCCGGACAAAGAACTTAATGCTTGTTTAGTCTAGAAGTGACCTTATTCTGATAAGATATATGGATTCTGATTTCCAATCAGATGTTGATTCAAGGAAATCAACTTCTAGTTCTATATTTACTTTGGGAGGTGGAGCCATAGTCTGGAATAGTGTTAAGCAGTCTTGTGTTGCTGATTCAACTATGGAGGTTGAGCATGATGCCGCTTATGAAGCAGCAAAGGAAGCAGTTTGGCTTGACAAGTTCCTAAAGGATTTGGAGTTATTTCCTAAAGAGAAAAAGGCCATTACACTTAATTGAGATAATAGTAGGGCAGTAGCTAATTCTAGAAAATCTCGGAACCACAAAGCCGTCAAACACATTGAGAGAAAGTATCATCTCATAAGGGAGATAATACAACATGGTGAGGTGGATGTGGTAAAGATTCCCATAGAACAAAAGAGCTTTGAGGGTCACCTAAAAGGCATAAGAATGAGGGATATGTCAACTTGCTTTAGGGCAAGTAGGAGATTGTTAAGGTTATGCAAATATAGTTCCCTAGAAAGCAAGTGTATTTATATATAACAGAATTTTCTTCTTGTTACAATATTGTAATCAAAAATTTTATTATTAATAAAAAACAGTTTGGTTTTATTTATTTGATAATAATATAACTAGTCATAAGGTACCAAGGTTCCTTTGTAAGTAATATACATATATATGGAGATTTATGGGAAACATACATATTATTATAATCTAAATTAATTGATTCATAGTAGAATAATCAAGTTGGTCGCTTTATTATGGTTTAGATTGTAGTGTTGCAATTTACCTCCATGTAAGTAAAGGAGTTCACTTCAAGGGATTGATGAGTTTAGAATCATGATAGTAATTGACCATCAATAATGACATTATTAAATGAATCTGGAATCACGTATGTTTTTAAAGAATAAAGTAGGTCGTTACTTTAATCTTAAACCATACATTTTAGCATTCATTTATTACAAACCATAATCTTGATGAGTGGTGAACTCCTGTGTGTTTCATTATAATTCTTGATATGATCGGAATGGATTTTTACAAGGTATCAATCTAATGTTCGCTGAAACGTGCATAAGGGAACATTCACTCAAATGAAGAGTTTATAATTATATCATCACTTTTAGATGTTTTACGGTGATTGGTGATTAAACTAGCTTCAGTAGTTTGATATCTAATTGGATTTACTAGAATGACATTTGGTTAATAAGTTGAAATTAATTCTAATGAGATTAAATTAATTCAAAGCTTATTAGGGCTTGAATTATTTAAGTCCAATTAGATTCCCCATTTGGCTTCTAGGAAGGTTATCAAGGAAAGTAAGAAAAATAAATGGAGGTTACCAGAAAGAAAATGAGACAAAAAGGAGAGAAATGGAATAATTTGATTATGGCTAATAAGACCGAAACAATTTAATTAAGAGTTAATTAAATTGAGTCTTAATCCTATAATTAAATGTGGAGTTTATACTAATTAATTGTTAATTATAAGCCCATAGGAACATTTCATATTTGGCTAGAATTTGTTTAATTAATTATATTAATTAAGTTGAAACAATTTCAAAAAAGGATAAGCAAAACCAAATTCTACAAAGAAGTAGAATTCAGTCATGCTTCTCATTAAAATGGTTTTATAGGCTGTTGTTTTAAAAATGGTAAAAGCATTGGAGAATACTAAAAGAGCTACATCAATAACTTTGGATAATAAATGATAACATCCAAGTGTTGTAGTGAAAAAGACACATATCACTTTTGTTTAGCATTTTTTTATTTGTTAAATGAATGTGTGAAAAAGGAGTCTCTTCGATCTCTGTCCAAACAGACGAAGATAGCAAAACAAAATCCTCCATTTTTTCTTCTCCTTTCCCATAAAAGGATCTTGTTAACCAAGCTATCCAAAGAGAAGAAGTGGTAGATAGGATTGGTTGAGGACATAATAGTGAGGAGTCGAAGCTGTAACGAGTAGTCGGTAATATTTCTATCTTGTTCTTATTTTATTTGTTTTTATTATACCCTATTATGCATGGATTGAAAGCATGTGGATTTGGTGTTTACGCTTCTGCTTCATTTGATTTTGGAAAATGTTTTTTAAATCCACCATTTAGCCAAACCAGGCATGATCTTGTATTTGATTGAACATAAAGTTGGAAGAAGGATCAAAAGTGGAAGAATCACTAATTACCACATTCATGGGAATTGAAGTGATTCCCATGATCATGGGAAACGTCTCTAGAAAGTTTCTAGAGAGAAAAACCCACATTTGTGGGAAATCTCTCTAGAATGTTTTTGGAGAGAAATCCCACGATCGTGGGAATTATGGTGATTCCCATGAGTATGGAAAATATCTCCATAAAGTTTTTAGAGAGTAGTCCCACGATTGTGGGAATTGTAGGAATTCATTTGGGAGGGAAATTTAAAATTCCCTCCCATTTTCTCCTTGCACCTTCTCTTCAAATTTTTACACCTCTCTCTAGCCTATGAAATTCTCATCCCACTCTCTAAAACTCTTCATTTTTCCTTTAGTTTCTTGGTATTTTCTTCATCTCTTTTCATTAATCCTACACTCTTTAATGTTTTTCATGCATTAAGCATTCTAAAACACAAGGATTTAGGTAAGATTTTGCTCTCTCTCTAAAGTATGAATTTCACTCTCTCTCTCATTTTTGTAGATTTTCTTCTTACAATGGCACTAAGGAAGACGATCGCTAGGAAACTGATCGACAAACTCTGCCATCAAGTTTATGGGGAAGTTAAGCTTGATTTAGCAGTAACCTATCAGGCCCATTCTTTAATCCGCAGTGATGAACATTTACTTTTGCAGAAATTTATGTGTTTAATAAAAGTAAAAGTAGTAATTGTTTGGCTAAAGAACTTTTGTTTTTATGGTGCATGGATCAGAAAATAAAAATCAATACACCGTATAGAATTTTAGATCCATGGTCCGTGTTGTGAATAAGAAAAGTTCCTATTTTGGTATGGCTCATATTACTTCTACTTTGCCTGTGCATTATAATGTTTGGAAAATTTGGTTACAACACCACATGATATGTTTGACATTTTGTATTTAAGGTGCTCCGATATTATGGAGTTCAACTCTATGGAACTCAGTAATCCTCAGATGCATAATACAGTGATTAATAGGAGGGGTCAAGATACAACCACTTCCTAACCTTCCACCTCCCAAGCAGTCCCAGAGCCAGAGGAAGAAGCAGTAAAGGAAAATCGAGTGCACCAACGGAGGTCGACTGATTTCAAAAAATCCTTCACCAGATGGGCTCTAACAACAAAACATCACATCACAACTTGTTGAGAATGGCACTCAAATGAAGCAAGTCCATAAGGAACAATGTAACTTTAAGAAGAGGTTCCTTAACTTCTACCAGAGGAACAACTTTTAAGCTCCTTAGCCCACACTGTCACCAGCAACATCTCTATAAGCCATTTCTTACCTTAAAATTTTATTTTTGTTGTCTTTCTGTTTAGTTTAATATCATTTGTTTGTGTTATGTCTTTTGTCTTGTTTGATTTCTTTTGTTTGGTTTTATGTCATTTGTCTAGTTTTAATTTCTTTTATTTGGTTTAATTTCATTTTCTTTTGTTTGGTTTAATGTCATTTATTTCTTTCACTTTCTTTAGTTAGGTTTGATGTCATTTTCCCTCATTTGGTGGTTGACTTGTCGCATTGAGGACAATGTGATCTTTAAAAATGGGGAGGTGACATCAACTTTCTCAATTGCATTATGTACATTGTGTTGAATAGGATGCATGTTTAGGCATATTATGTGCATTGTGTTAGCAATGGTGTTTTATGTCAGCAATGGAACCATATGTGAATCATTCTAATGAATATTGCTATAAAATTCTATTATGCTAGTTGGAATAAGATCGCATGCATGCTTGGACTTAGATTAGGGTACTTAAGTTAGAAAGTGAATCATAAAGAGTGATGAAAAGTAGTTGGTTGTATAAGCTTAGTAAAAAAAATTTACATTTGAGCAATGAGGTAGTGTAGACAAGCATAGTGAGTTTTCATTTAATCCAACTTGAGGATTGAGCTATATGGCTCTTTCAATGGTCATTTCATTTCTTTATTGAGTGATACTTCCTTAGGTTATTACCTTCAGAACTTGCTTTGAATCGGTTTAAGTCTACTAGATGCATGTTTAATAGAGATGATTAAGGCTCTTTTGTGTTAAACCATGGCTTAAATGACCAACTTTTGCATTATCCTTTGCTACCCACATTGAGCCTTAACCTTTTGATTCTTGAAACACCTAAAATTTTAAAACATGGAACCCCATTAACCTTCACATTCATAAGCGTAGTAAAGTATTAAGTAATACATTAGTTGGGATCGTATGAAAATTTTTAGTGAGATGATTTGAGTATATTTTTCCTGTGGACTACATTATATATAGCACTTTTTTTATTCATAGTTCTTCCATTTATGAAGAAAAAGAAACAAAAAATGAAAATAATGAAAAAAATCTAAAAATGGAAGTACAAGTGAGTAGCATCAATAAGTGCAAAATATTAGCTATATATGTGTATACCTCAAAGTTATGTTTTGTTATCCCATTTTTTAGCCACCTTTTAATTTACAAATGCTTGTGCTTAATCATTTTCCCTCTTTACCCACCTTAAACCTTACCACATTACAGCCCTACACAAGTCCTTTTGATTTATTCATGCAATCATTGTAAGGGAGAATTTGTGTATTAGCAAGTCTATGGTAGTGTAGTTTCCTATGGGAAGTGAGCGAAACACTAATCATTAAACACTCAAGGGAAATGAGTGAAAACCGTGAGGAAGATTCATTCTTTCATCTTGACTTATCTTTGAGTGATGGTGACAATTGTTAAATTTGCTTATGTACACCAATGAAAAGTAGTCCTGATATATGTATTAGCTTGATATTTGAGTTAGCTGAAATTTGAGGGATTGTAAGCTTTGATCTTTATGAAGATGAAGTGATAGAATTGACTGGTTGTATTTATTTTGCTTGAGGAAAAGCAAAGATTTAAGTGTGGGGATGTTGATAGGTGTGCATTAGTCTATGTCTTTCTAAATAATTTGCATGTGTTTTTTACACAATTGTTCATTATTGTTATAGTTTAGGATTCATTTTGTATGTTTCCATTAACTTTGATTTCCATTGTTGTTCTTTTGTGATTGATGTTAATTTAGGGTAAGAATTGACTATTTTTATGCAGGTAGGAAGATTGAGCAACTTAGAAATTGAGCTAGAGACCAAAGAGGAGAAGACAAGAGGAATCCATCTGTTTAAAATTCCTACAATCGTAAGGATTACATTCCGAGACAATGTACCGAGCTTTATTAAACTTAGGGTTTTTGGACTATTAAAGGATACTTAAGCCTCCATATTTGAAAGGGATACGAAACCCTTCTGTAGAAATATCATCCTTGAGTGAAGAACACAAGTTTGGAGCCTTGAGGAAGGAATGAAGTCAAGGATCATCATTAAGATTGGGAAAAGAGCATATCAACATCAAAATTTCCAGATTTGGTAAAGAAGAGGAGGAGCGGTTTTATTCAATTTTCTGTCAATTTTACTTCTTCTATTCTTTGTAAAATGGTTTATTTGAATGTTGATGATGTTAAGGAGACCATATTGGCTGATTTAGTTTTCGGTATTGCTTTTGAACTATTGTGTTGAACTCCTATTTTATTGAATTGAATGAAAGTGTCTTTGATGATTGTTGATTTTATTTGTTATCTTGCAAAAAGTTGAGAGAGTGAGTAAGATTAATTGTGTAGGATTGTATGATGAGTGTTGGCAGCCTATAGATATACAATCATCATGTTTATTGATTAGTTAGAAGCAAAATATTGGCAAATTCAATTGATCACCCATAGGATAGCTTAATAACTAGTTGAATTGGTAGAGTCCTCGGGTAGGTTGAGAAATTGTCTAATTGATTCCTTTTAATTCAGTTAGGGACAATCAATTACAGCTTGAGTGAGGTTAGTTAATACATTTGGAAATCTAGGGTGAGACACAATTCAATTAATAAAATAGGAGGGAGACCAAATATGTATAACATCCCATCACCGATGGGAAGGGTAGAATAGTAATTTTGAGTGGTCCATGGGCATTTAGAAATGCCTTTACATG
>JAOSBN010000008.1:37144316-37158735 GCA_027563595.1 Erythroxylum suave | reverse complement strand
GTTCTCTCAATTATTAATTGCTTATAATTTTGCGGTGAATAATGGTGGATTGTGATTTGTGTCTGATTGTGGATTCCAGACAGAAGGTCCGATGACTAAGTACTAGGGAGCTATGACATAGAAGTGCTACTTGTATGTGAATTTGAAAACTACATGTTTTAATGTGATTAATTGTGAACGTGTTTTAATGTGATTAATTGCGATTGTGTTTTTAATGTGATTAATTGTGACATATGCATACGTGCATAATTGTGACATATGCATTTCATTCATGAATGCAGGATCAAATAATGACAGTTGTGACCGGAGCAGCCACCGAGAGCTAAAAGCTCAACAGTTGTATTCGAGCCTCGAGCCCCACAGCGATTCAGAGCCTCAGGCTCAACGATTAATGTGCCTACATTGGCACAGTTCAGGCTCTTAGTCACAACACCGTAATAAATTGGAAAAGTGTCACATGCGCATTTCATATGGATTTGGTTTAATCTCTTTGATTGAGTGAAAGACGAAATACCATATACTTATGTGATACTTCTGATTTATGTGAAATTATGAAATACTTGTAATATGCTTGATTGTTGAATGAATTGAGTGAACCATCGATGATGGTTACCTCACTGAGTTCGCAAACTCACCCAAAATTGCAACATATTTTTCAGGACCGAGAGTAGACTCTTAGCTCCAGAGGGATTTTTCTAGCCGTGTCGGTCGTGTTGGCGAGAGAAGTCATGGCTCACAGGTCGGTCAGTTGGGACTTTTGGGATGGCCTAGATAAATTTGATGTATTTTTCCTCTTTCATGTAGCATGCTGTACTTTTTTTTTTGAATGGATGTACAGACAGTAAAAGATGACAGACGTGTAAACTTCTGGTTTAGATGAAATGAAACGAGGAAAATTTTGGTTTCAAAAACATTATGATTTTTGTACTAATGTTTAATTATGATGCCATGTGAAGCGTTTGTAGTGACTGATCGTAGCTCACCCTTATCGTAGGATATGTACCGAAATGACCTGCGGGCGTCTCGGTGTGTACCCTGCGGTAAGAGGGCACTACAAATTAAACTATCTCCACTAAATGACAACTGACGCACTGACACAGACTGACAAAATAAAATCACAAATTATCATAATTCAAACTGTGCCTCCTCGACAACGATGTCAAAACTTGATACGAGTATTCTAGGTATAGAAAATTATATCCAACACGTATAAAAATTACCTAAAATTACCGTAGTGACGCAAGAGTATATTATGCAATTGCAGTACTTTAGGTCCGATCTCACAGAGAGGTTTAGATTAATTAAAGTGGTAATTATGACACGACTCAACAATTAAAATTCAAATTGCAAAGTCACTAATAACTTAATTAATTTGTCAGACCAAATATCAATCAGAGAGACGATACTCCTAAGATTCAACTAGGTTGATTTCCATTCTTTCAATTTATACTAATTAGCTTAAATATGTAATTAGTAGGATTGATGCCAGTTTTACACTTTAACCCATATTTCTAGGAGAATTAGAATATTTTGACTAAACCCCTATTTCTAGATGGAATTATAGTTAATACTCACGATAATTAAGCCCTGGCAGATGTGCCGTAGATTCAAATACCGCTTCTACACACATACGACATATTAAATCCACCTTTTCACCTCGCTTATTTATAAATCAATGGCTTTTACGGCTCTACCAACACATATTAGAATTACACAACGCTAAAGAGGCAATCATGCAACTCTAAGTACATATAATTCAAGCGCGCAACTTAAATCACAAGAAAAATATTTAAAACATGTAGATAAATATGATCTTGCATAAATCATGGCTAAATCAATATAAAAATTCAGAATTTCAATCAACCATCATCTATCTAAGGAGTATAAAGAGAGTTTAGCTACTCATGGTTGAAATAAACATCTCAATACAATTAAACAATAGGAAAAGATGGCTCCCCATAAAAGTTACTGTGATCTCCAATCCTTGAGAAGTCCTTGTGGGGAAAACTCAAGCCACCCAAGCCTCCAAAAATCCCTCTTTCTTCTTCTTATCTTCTTTTCGTTTCTTACGTCACCCACCTCACTGTTCGTGACGTCACAATTAATAAGGATCAGCCCTCTTCTCTATTTTTTTTGCTCCCCCTCACTTACGCACCAAAGCCTTCCTTTATGCTTTAATGCCGCCCCCGTACTCTTTTTTAATGATGTGACAGATTAATAACAATATCCACACTATTATTCACCAAACCTTGTAACCCTTTCTCTGCTTCTTGTACGGTGAAGTTTTTTCTCAGCCAGCTTGTCTATGTGATGTTGCTTTGCTCCTTCTTACTGTGACGCTGTTTTGGTTCCTTGCTATGTTGCCAATTTGGGTCTTGGTTGGTGCATCAACTACTGCGCATTTTGCCTCCTTCCCTCACCATGCACTAACATTTCCTCATTCCAAACGTTGGCTACATTTTATTTTTTTTGCTCATGTTCGTTGCATTTATTCTTCCCACTGTTGCATCATTTGGCTACCTTGATTATCAATGTGCTATGTCATTTTTGGCTTCTCTTCTCCAACTAGCGTTTTCTTCATATATTGCTGCCGTTTTTGCTTCTCTTCTCTAGGTGCTTGTTTAATGCTTTGGACTGCTACTTCTTTTATCTTTTGAGTACCCTGTTGGAAATGAAGGATCAAGAGAGCTTCCACCTAGTCGAGTTTGCTGTTGTACTCCTAACCCTGGGTACTGGACTGTCCTCCTCCTAAATGAGATATAAATCATGTGAAATTAATGTAAAATCATGGTAAAAATATGGTTATATTTGACTCACATCAACAAGATAAGAGAGAGAGATAAAAATTCAACAGCCCCTTGTATTCTTTCTCTCAATTTCAGTTAAGCCTCAAAGAAAGTAGTGAAGTGCATCAAATGAATCACATCCTTCTTTAATCAGTCATAAAGAAGCCAATAAATGAGACTCTTCTCATTAGTTATATGAAAAGACCAATAACCTAAAATGATACATCTCATTTTGATTTGGTGATGAAAGAAGGAAGAGGGACCATCAAATGCACCTCTTTCTTCTTTAATCTAATGAATCTTAAATGGTTACATGCTATCATTAAAAGACAACCATTAAACCATGTAACGATAAGGTTATAACTCCATTTAATGATGATATAGCATGTTAAAAATGATCTTAAATGTAACAAACCAATGTTAAATGCGCAGCTACACATTTAGCCCATTAAAATCAAAAATCCACCTCCTATTATCTTTAATAACTTCAGTTTAATTTAATTAATCAAGTTAAAACAAAGTCCAGCCCATTTCTAAATGGTCATTTGGGCTTGTAATTAAAGTAAGCCCAACATTCAATTATAGGCTTTAAAATCTCTATCTGTATTTCTTACTTTGCTCGGTAACCTTCTTGGGAGCCAAATGGGGAATCTAGTTGGACATATATAATTCAAGCTCCAATAAGGCTGAAATTAATTTAATCTCATTATAATTAATTCAAGTTTACTAGTTAAATGCCACTCTACTAAAGACAATTAGTTGAAGTCTTAAATTATTAAATACTATTAGAACACATGTTTCAAATAAGATGTCAAATTGCAAACTCTAATCTGAGCCATATTATAGCCATCTACGCAACTGTGGATTATATCTAAATTCTTGGAATGTGTTTGCAATTAAACAATTCAATGGATGAATTAAAATCATCTTTTCAAAATACCCAATTCAATAAACACAAGATAACATAATCAGTTCCTAATAAGGGAAGAAAGAAAAAAAAGCAATACACTTATCCCAGATCGTCGGCATCGATATCACCTCATAATTAGCGTTGGGACGTCTAGCCCTTAATGGGTCTCTCAAGAAAATGCTTCAACCAAATAGGTGTGAATGCATCATATTTTAGGGTACAACTTGATATATGTTTAGTTGTTAAGTTAATTGTTTAGTGTGTGTTTAGCTTAATATTTGTGCTAGTTCATAAAAAATTGTGTTATAGGTGTTTTTTAGGTGAGAACATGCTTTTAAGCTTCAATTTTATACATATAAGGTATCATTATGAGTTTGTTAGTGTTTTACGACATTCAAAAGAGTTTCAAAAGAGAACTGAACCAAAACTATGCATCAGAAGTTTATGATTTGATTCAACTCTTGAACCTAATCGGGTAGTAGTGTTAGTCTTGGCTAATCCGAATTATGAATGTGATTCAACTAGAAGCCCTAAAATTTAATTATTTTGATGTCCAGATTAAACACTTTAATCTTAGTTTATATGCCTTTACCTAGTCACACTAGAAATGCTATGCTTTACTTAGATTAATTCTAAATTAATCCCTAGGGTTTTTGAATTTCTTGTACATCAATTAGTCTTCTATAATATCCCTAAGCCATCTCAATTTTATTTAAACAATTTCGGCACATGCCAAAATTATCTTGATGACCAAAATTCTGAAGATAAATAAGTTAACCTATTAGACATTAAAGGGATAGATTTGATGTTTGGAAAATTTCCAGAACGACAATTTTAAGAACATGCATTAAGAATGCTATTACCAAAAAAATAAAACATTTATTATTACATAAGAACCTTATTAAGGTCTTAAAATCGAAATACATACACTATAAGTCATTTAGTAGATCAACTCCATCAATTTTCAAAAAGTTGACTAATGTTGAATTTAAATTTGTTTATTAATTGAATCAAATTGAATTAATTCTGGAAAAAATTCCAGATTCTTATACACATTCTAAATGTTTCAAATAAAAAATTCCAGAAACTAATTATTAGGAATTATTAATTAATTAATTGTAATAAGCCAATATATCACATGTGTAGGACACTTGTCATATTACTTATAACAAAAGTCAAACATTACATCATGCATGCATAAGATAATCACCTTAACAACAAATGTCATGCATCTTATACACGTGGAAACATCTCATCTTGCTTGTGCATGCAAAAAATTCATTAAAAAAATTTTATAAAAATTAATATGGAATTTACATGCATGCATGTTCCTTAGGTTTTTAGAATTTCCCAGAACTTCGTACATGCATCAAATTGAAACTTAATTTATAATAAAATAGCAAATGACATTGAATTGGATTTTACTTTTACATAAACATAAAATAACACCTTATAAAAAAATAACACCTCTTACAAGCTTGTAGCACCACAACATAAAAAGTTCCTTAGTGGAACACTTGTTGGTTTCTGACTTCTCAAAAACTAGCTGACACATGAATTTATGCAGCAACAAGTGTTCATAAGACCTGATAATGTCATTGTGAGCATTCTTGTCATGAAAATGCTCAATTCCAGTAAGCTCATTCCATTATTGAGAGGGACAAAAATCATTATGTTGATCGACGATGGTGGATTCGGGGAATCCACACATCTCACATAGGAGTTCTCCAATTAATTCATAAGCCCTTTCTCTCAACTTAAACCACATTTCTTTAGGGTTCTTAAGGCCATAACTCACTGAGATAAAAAATTCCAGTGTAAGCTTCTGATAAACAGGAAACTGAAATTGTATGAACTGGCCCCACTGGATTATCTCAACTAGGTTTTCTACCCGCTCTTACAACTCTAGCCTTTCAAGTGTGTCAACATCAAAGTATTTTGGAACTAAAATTTGTTTAGCATTTAGGGACTGGAAACACGTACCTTCCTCCTCAGTGTAGATTAGGAAGGGTACTCCAAAGTCTGCTGCTCGGTTTCTTCATCCTTATCCCATAACTTTCTGACGTCCATATAGCTCTCGTTGACTGATTGTTTAATGCAAGTCCTACTTAGGTAGAATTTAAAAGAATTTGGAAGGTTGAAATTTTTAATGAGAGGTGAGAGTGTTTTGATGCTTGAATTCTAGAGAGATAAAGTGAAAATGAAAGTGAAAATGAAGTTAGAACTGAATATATAAGTGGTAAAAGGGTAAAAGGGTAAAATGGTAAAGGTTTCTTTTAAAAAATCCACGTCCTCCCTTTTACTGCATAGTCGTAGGTCACAATCGTGGCTTATATCACCACCCTTAATTTCCTTATATTTTTTCTTTTCCTAACCTTTTCACTTCCACTACTTGATTCTTTTGTGGCCCTTTTTCACCTCTCTTTACATGCTTGCATAATCATCCACATAGTTCCAAATTCTTATTCTTTTCTCGATTTTATTCAAACAAAAGCAAAAATAAACCTAACTATGGAATTCGAATGTTCTAACAAATTTGATAACGAAACTAATTTTTTCCATAGGTTGCCTCCCATGTAGCACTTCTTTTAACGTTGGTAGCTCGACACTCCTTTTAAGCTCAAGGTGGTTGGAATGAATAGTTCGATGGTAGCATCATCATTAATCTCAAAGTCTATACTTTACCCACCATGCTGCAGTTACTACTGTCCTTACAATTTTCTTTACCTCGCCTTCTCCTTTATGAGTTCTTGTTTCGGAAAGCATTCCCAAGATCCTCAATGTCCTCCCATTCTCCTCGAGGTTCGGTTTCTTTGATGTCCATTAGAGGTGAAGGAACTCGATACTCTCTACTGGATACCTTAAAGGTCAATTTCATCTTCCCTATTTGCAGAGTTAATTCACCCACATCAACATCGATAATTGAGTGAGCAATGGCCAAAAATGCCTATCTAAGAATTTTTGGGGTGTCCTCATATTTGTTGATGTTGAAAATATAGAAGTCTGTGGGAAAGGTAAATTTACCAACCTTTATCGACATATCTTGTATAATTCCCATCGATTTATGTGTTGATTTATCTACCATCTTGACCAAAAATTTGGTGGGCACTAACTCTCTTAACCCCAATTTCAGACTAAAGTTGTAGGACATCATATTTATGCTTACGTCTAAATCTATGAATGTCCTGTCTATTATGGTCATATTGATACTATAGGGGATGAAAATGTCCCTTGGTCCTCTTTCTTTTTTGCTATATTGGGTTCATCTTCCATGATTGCTCCTTAACCTTCTTTTTAAGAGACTCCTCCAATTTGACCTTCATATGTACTAATTTTGTCACTACCTTAACCTCGTTTCACTCAATTTCCTATAATTTCTTTGCTTCCCCCTTTTGTATATAAGTCCCGCTGAGTAAAAATTGGTGCAGAAATAACCTTCATTTTACTTTAATTGACTTGCTCATGGGCTCACTTGGAAGGTCTTCTTTACCACCTTTCTCTTCTTCCTCCTGCACTTGTGTGGATTCTCCATCTTAAGTCTGACTTATGACCATGATACATTCCTTTGGATTGGACCTGGTGCTGCTTGGAAGAGTTCCAGCATTCTGAGTCAACATTGCCTCCGCTAACTAGCACGTTTGGACTTCTAGATTATCTATGGACGAGGCACGATTCTTCGTTACTTGCTCAAATTTGCTCTCAAGCTTGCTTTATCATACTAGAAGCTTGATCGTCCCTAAGGCCTACACTACCCACCATTGTTGCTCGACCAGGAAAGGTTAGGGTGATTCTTCCACCCGAGGTTGTAAGTATTAGAGTAAGGATTGTTAGCCCCTCCTCGTCCAAGTTGTGCCCTCATACAATTCACTTGCTCCTGATTGCCCTCTCTCATCAAGTAGCAGTCCACAGTATTATGATCTAACTAACAACAAAGCTTACACTTCACTTGAATGAGTTTAACCTAGGCTAATGACAATGCCTTCATATTGCTGAACTATCACATCAAACTATCAATCTCTCTTTGCATCTCTGTCATCTGATCAACTGCAACGATTCCCTTTTACTCTCTAAAAGTAGTAGGCTTCTTACCTCACTCATTTGTCAATAAGGAGCTATTACTCGCCATCTCCTCTATCAACTCCTCTGCTTCATCAGTAGTCTTCCGCTTCAAGGATCATCCTCATGTTGCATCTATCGCGCCTTCAATCGGTAGGTTCACTCTATTATAGAAAGTCTACAAAAGGAACTCCTTCGGTAAATTATGGCGTGGGCACTTCCTATACACATCTTTATATCGCTTCTACGCTTTGTTAATTGACTCCCCATCACCTTGTTGGAAATTGGTAATTTCCTTTATAATCTTTGTGGTCTTGATCAACAGGAAGTACTTGTCTAGAAAGGCACGCACAAGCTACTCCCACGTCGTGATGTTAGCAAGGCTCTGTGAATGATACCAACCCCTTCTCTCAATCTCTAAGAATCAAAGGAAATATACTAATCCTAACCTCATCCTTCAACATCTGATGATACTAGAAAGTGTCATAGATCTCGAGGAAGTTCACAATATGCCCGTTGGGATTCTCGTTAGCCAGTCCGTAAAATTGCACGTTCTGCTGAAGCATATTAAGGAGGGCTAGCTTGATTTCGAATGAGGCTAAGTCACTCTTTAGTTCGATGGGTCAAACCCTAACCTTATAAAGTCCAACAGGGTTCGTGGTTGTCGTCCATAGTTAGCTCCTTGGTCCATGTTCTGTTGGAATTCCTCAGCCATTATTGATTTTCATAACTCTTTTTTTTCCTCTCATCGAGCTTTATTAAAGGTTCATTCTAATCACGTATATCTAAATCTACTGTCTCTACCACAAGACTCAAAATTTTTGTGACTCTTGTGTTCATATAAGATCACGATTCTGAAGGAAAACGAAAGAAACAAAAGAATAAAAAATATCTAATGCCTTAAATTATAGGACTAAATTTCACCTCCCTGGTAATAGCGCCAAAAACTTGATTAATGGTTTACGTGTGCTAAGTTTTACTATTTTTATAACCTCGATATTTCACAAGTGCACAGGTCTTTTGCGTAGTAACTAAGGTATCATTCCCACAAGGAGGGTAATCTAATCCTAAAATCTAAGGCTTAACTAAAATTCACCCTAAATTTAATTAAGCAACTAATGCAGAAATTAAATAAATCAAACAATCAATTGTGAAAATTAAAATACAAAAATATAAACAAGTCACAAAATCACACAACCCAATCCAAATCAACCTAAAAATCACCAAGTGAGAGAAAGGGGGTTTTATCCAAAATTAACGAATATCTAATCAATTATGCAATTATCCAATTAATGGGCCTAGACGGTCCTAAGGTAAATTACTCTCTCTCGAGTTGTAATTCTTAACCCTATTTTAAAATCCCTAGTTTAAATTATGAAGTTACGATCTCTCGATTCATAACTAACTTAAAACCTAAATTAGTTCTAAAGTTGTCAAATAACCTACCAGGAACCTATGCTCGATTTTGTCGTTACATAAATTTACTAGTTTGATTCAATTCGTTACCTATCAAATTACCTAACTCTCGTTAGCCTAGTTTGATTATTTTCACTCGGCTCACCCTCTCAGTTTATCGCCAAGTTGTTAAGAACAAATATTGAATCACAATTAACTCAAATAAAAGACAATCAATCAAACTTCATTAATCATCAAGAAAAAAATCCTAAGGGCGAGTATAGACATAAATCGACATTCAACAACAACTATTTTAAAAATATATTACAATTTCATTCATCAATCAAATTGAAATAAATGAAAAATACTATCAGAATGGGCTCGTCGAGGCAATGATAGTGAGAAACCATCTATTCAGGGAAGTACGTCGAGTCAAGCTTCATCTTCGAATCCCTTTTCCTTTGTCTCCTTCCTCAATCTCTTGATTTCTCTCTAGGTTATTTCAAAATTGACTAATGTGAAAACTCTCTTTTCAAACTCTCCAGGGTTACTAGTTCTATGCTGTAATGTTATGTTTCTACTTTGGAAGCTCTAGGTTTAACTCGGATTCAAAACGATCCAAAAATCTTACAAAAATTAGTTTTCATATCAGTGCCTAACCTTCTTTGTCACGATCGTGGCCAAAAGTTCATGATCATAGCTCAAATGAAAGCTCTCTATCATGATCATGCCTAAAGTACATGATCGTGGCTTGGTTGCTGCTTGCTCATCCCTTTCTATCTCAATCGTAGTTATTCCACAATTGTGAGCTATGTGTTTCGCCCAAATCTCCTCGAAACTTCTCCGTTCTTTGTCGTTTACCCTATAACACTAACAAACACATCAAGGTAACTTAAAAATATAACATTTAGGCTCAAAGACTCATACTAACCCATAAAATACTTAAACACCTAAACTAACACAATTTAAACGTAAATTCACACTCAACTTAACACTACATGCATAAAAAATTAAACCCTAAAATGCAATGCAAATCATAACTATCAACACTGAAGGTTATAATTAGCCTCCTACGTTATTTGACCAAAAAAAGTTTAGGTGGTTCTTCCACCCAAGATTATGCATGTTTGAGTAGGGATTATTCCTCCCTCCTCAACCAAACTATGCTTCCATATAATTGAGTTCATCTAGTTCATTGTTTTGCATCAAAAAGTAGTCAATGATATCATGATTTTCTTGTCCAAACAGTTCACATCTCTGCTGAATTACCTTAACAAGGGCTGAAGAGGAGGCTTTCATGTTATTAAGTTGTTAGGTTAAGTTGCCAATTTTGGCTTGCATTTCCCTTATTGAGATAACAACTATAGCTCCCTTTTTCTCTTAGAGAGTTACGTGTTGTCTACTTCTATCCATCATCCAAAGACTGTTGTTACTCACCATCTCCTTGAACAATTCCTCCGCTCCCTTAACCATCTTCCTTATTAAAGATCCTATAGATGCTGCATCTATGGGGCCTCGTGAGGGTGGAGTAACTCCATTATAGAAGGTCTGTAGTAGGAATTTTATAGGTAAGTTGTGTTGAGGAAACTCCTTTGCAAATCCTTATACCTTTCTTATGCTTTGTAAAGCGACTCCTTATCACTTTGTTGGAAATTCATAATTTCCTTTATCAATTTTTTTGTCTTGGTAAGCCAGAAGCATTTATCCAGGAACACACATACCAATTACTACCAAGTTGCAACATTTGTGCGACTTATTGAATGATACCATGCCTTGGCTCTATCCCTTAGCATGAAAGAGAAGAGCCTCATCCTAACGGCATCTTCCGATCAACATTCTGTGTTATCAGAAAGTATCATAAAATTCTAGTAAATTCACCATATAAGCATTAGGATCTTCATTAGTCAACTTGTAGAATCACATATTGGTTTGCAGCAAGTTTAGCAAGGCTAGCTTAATTTGAAGAGAGGCTACTTAAATTGATGGTCAAGTCATGACTTGATTCATAACGTTGAACCTCGATCTCATGAAATCAATAAGGGTTCAATGTTGGTTTCTATGGTTAAATTCTTAATGAAATTCTTTAGCCATTGGTTCTTCGACTTCTTCTTTTTAGAAACTTGCTCATCAAATAATCTTTCTAAATAAATGATGTTAAGTGGTAAGGTTTTGATGATCTGACTTGAAGTTTGAGTAACTCTTGTGTTAATACAACCTCACAGACACAAAAGAGGAAAAAAATTCCTTAAACTAAAGTAATCCAACTAATCTTAACTAACTCCCTGGCAACAGTGCCAAAAACTTGTCAAGCAAGTTTTACAATTATAAAACCTTTAATGTTTCACAAGTGCACGAGTCATAAGCGTAGTAGTTAAGGTGTCAAGCCCACGAGGAATTAGCTAAATTAGGTAAATCCTAACTTTATCTAAGGTCTAAAAATTGTAATTAGATGAAAATAAAATGACAAAAATTTAAGAAATTGAATATGGATTAATTGAGAATGAAATTATAAAATTAATGTAAGGAAATCAAAATTGAGAACAATCGCTTATCAATCCAAAACCATACAAGAAAGATTAACCAATTATGAGAAGAGGGGATATATCCTATTGTCAATTACCAACTTAATTACTTTTGAGTTAATGGGTATCGATCCTAGAATTTCATAAGGTTAATTATCCTCTCTTGACACCTAATTACTAGACCCTAAATCATAATCCCTAATTGAATTTGAAATTTTGAAATTACAATCTCTCAATTAGTAAAATTGCCCACATTCTAATTAGTTCTTAAGCACTCTAATAGGCAATAAGCTCATCACACAAGGTCTCTCTTCTTATAATTATCAATGTGATTGTTTATATGATCTATTAGGATGTTACCTGTCATTACCCATCCTAATCATGTTACTATCAGTTCATTCTCTTGACTTGTTATCGAAGTATGAAAAAACAAAACACAATCACAATACCTAAACACATTAACATGAAAAGCGATCAAATCAAAATTGATTAAAGACTGAATCCTAAATGAAGTTTAGAAAATCCTTAAACAAATATTCATCATCCTCATATTCATCTCATGCATTAAATAATCAAACACAAAGATGAAATGAGAAATTAACTTGGAAAGGATGGCTAAAGTTGGTTGCTACAGCTCTTCTTCTTCTTCTTCCCATCTTTCCTTTCCTCTCTCTTCCCTGGATCTTTCATAATATGGTAAGATTGAGGCTCCTTCATTAAGTCATTTCTTTTTCCTTTTATAGTGTTTTTACCTTTTTGGGTAAAAATTAGGTTTCACCCAGGTCAAAAGGTTCCATATTCATGGCCCTTGAAAATGAGAATGAAATGAGCTTCTATAATGATCGTGGGCAATTCAGTCAAGATCATGGTTATGTTTAGGTTACTTTTATCATGACCGTGAATGGGATGTCACGATCATGACCCTGGCTATTCCTTTAAGCTTTCTCCAATGTCTCTTTATTTTCTTCATTTGATCTCAATGACTAACAAACATATCAAAAGACCTTAAATGCATAAAATTAAAGTCCAATAATATGCTATAAACCACATAACAATCAAATACATAAACACAAAATCATATTGACATAATTCTAAACCTAAACATGCATAAATCTTCTAATCAACAACTAAAAACACTCTAAACTACCCATTAAAACATAATGTAAACTATAACTATCAAGGACAATAAAGCAAAAAGGTTCCTAGAGATTATCCAACAACTTGTTTCCAACTTAATTGCCCAACTAGTAGTATTGGTTTTGTAGGTATGGAGCTTAAAGTTCCTACCTTGATAGGCTCCTCTACAATGTTGTTCTTTTTTAGTAGGGGTGGTTATGTATTTTCATATAACTCTTTTTGACCAGTTCTAGGAGCTCTTACATCCATAGCTTTAAAAGGCAAAGCTTCAAGCCTTGATTTTATTAAAAATTCATGACTTAAAACAGTAATGGTAGGGAGGCCAGGAATTTAAATGAGAAGTTCCAAAAATTCCTCTTATATGTCGCTTACACTTAAGTCAAAGTGAGGGTTGTTTCAAGAGAGCTTCCTAAATGCTAGAAGGAAGAGATATAACTAGTTACTAGATGGTGACAAGGGAAGTTTGGCTAGGAGAGGGGTTATAAGATGATAGAAAGACCCAAGGTTAGCCATAAGAGCTAAATAAGGTAGAGAGACACCAGAGTGTCCCTCTCTAACTATTATTATATTATTATATTGTTTTCAGTTGGGGTTCAAAATAAAATTTGTATGCTTAGAATTGAGTTTGAGAACTTAAAGTGGATAAAATGCCTAGAGTTGAGATTTTGGTCGTAAAATTAAAATAAAGTAGCTAGAATGGATCTTAGGACTTGAAATTTAAAATTAAATTCCCGTAGTTGAGTCTTAAGACTTGAAATAAAATTAATATGCCTAAAGCTAATTCTTAAGGTTTGAAATGGAAGTGTATAGTATTAAAGATAACATCTAGGGCTTATTTATGGTATTACGAGTTTTGAATGAATTTTAGATATAATTTAGACGTAGAAAAAGAAAAGGAATAAATAATTTACTACCTAAGGCCTGGCTTCACCTAAAGCTTGGCTTAAGTTTTATAGTTTTGTAAACTTATGATTAAGGCATATATTTTCTTTTAATATTACTTTGCTTTTAATGATTTATTTTATTGAGTCAAAAATACTCTCTCATGCCATGCAATCACTTAACAAATAACAATAATAAGAGGTCGCGAGCATCCACTATCCAAATACCATTGGTGCTGACTGCACTTTCCAAGGAAGGAGATCTGTAAGAGATATTATATTTTTCTTAGGTACCCAGATTTTCTTGGGTCTTTTAGGGTTAGTCTGATGATAATTCCTAGCATAATAAAATGACTGTTGAAACTTCTTCTTATAAGGAATAAGCTTATTTTTATAGCTGGTATTATTTTTTGTGGACCCTAGACCACTCTTGTTATTCGAGTGTCTACAATCTCCAATCATATCATTCAACTTCTTCATACTTTGAGTAAATTTTGATATATCTGCTGAAAGGGAGTTAATCCTTTGTTTTATCTGTCTGACTTCTTCAGATCTATGAATATAAGCCTTTTCCATATCGTCCATTTGCTTCTTAAGACAGATATTTTCTTTTTCTAATGTCTCTGTATGTTTCAAGTTTTTGACATGCTTTCTCTTCAAGGATCTATACTATTTTAGTATAGCATGTGAATCTTCTAACAATTCTAGATATGCATCTTGAAGTTCATTAAA
>JAOSBN010000008.1:37119914-37143613 GCA_027563595.1 Erythroxylum suave | reverse complement strand
AATATCGTTGGATGTATCCATTTGAGAGGTACGTAATTCAACAAAAATGATTGTAATTGAAGTCATATTATCATGTTTTCATAACTAAATTCGTATAACCGTATTTGCTCATATAGGTATTTGCATCACTTGAAGAAAAAGTGAACAAAAAGGCTAGAGTTGAAGGTTCGATATGTAATGCTTATTTAGTGGAAGAAGCTAGTACATTTTGATCACATTATTTTGAGCCGTATATTCATACAAGAGAAAGAAAAGTTCCTCGTAATGACGATGGGAGAGGAACTAGTGATGCTTATGGTAACTTATTCATTTTCACATATCCGAGACAGTCATGTGGATGTTCAACAAGAAGAATGTTAATAGAGGAAGAAATTGAGGCTGCCGATGGTTATATTTTATTGAACTGTGAAGAGGTTCAACCTTTCGTGCAGTAAGTATCAAGTGATTATTTCGGTTTTGAAATTTAGTATTATTATTCATAACTGGAATAAATAATAATATGTTTAGATTATATGGGGAATTGTTACGCGAGCTCATGCCCGACAAATCACAGGATGATATCAATAAAGATGTTGGAAAACACTTTCCTCGATAGTTTGAGCAGTATGTAACTTTTAACTTACAAATATTAAAATGATTGAATTATAAGATTTAAGTGTTCAAATGACATAGTACACAGTTTAATATGATATTTTCTTTTCTGTGGGCCTTAGAAAATTCAATAGCCAATAAGTTTATATGTGATCTTGCAAATGGACCTTTGCGAACTATTGAATCATATGCGGTGTATTTCATTAATGGATACAAATATCATACAAAATATCATGGTTATAGCATGGCAACAATAAATAATGGAAAAAATTATTGAGATACTTGAAATTGAGTACCCCACATTGCCAATAAAGCGAATTGTGATATTCAAGTGTGAGTGATTTGATCCAATTCCAAATGTTGGCACAAAAGTGCATAGTCGATACAATCTAGTTGAAATCAACAAGCGAAGAAGATTTCGACATTTTGAACCTTTCGTGTTAGCAATGCAAGTAATCCAGGTGTATTGTGTCCCTTTTCCCAGCTTACGACAAGATAAGTCAAATTGGTTGGCTATTTGCAAAGTTAAACCTAGAGGTATTTTTGAATCACGTGGAAAAAGAGAACAGAGAATTGAAAGTGAAGCGTTTCAAGAAGAGACTTGCGAAATAAATGCATCTGTCGTATATGAGGATAATGAACCTTTGACCGATCCATGTAATGAATATGTTGAAATTTTATCTGGAGAGGATGAGGAGAGTCAAAGATCTAAAAAAGATCCTGAGTTTGATTCAAATTCTTCAAAACAAGAAGATGATTTTGATTTACAATTAAGTGATGATAGCGATTAATTTATGTTTGTAATTGAATATTATATGAACAAATCAATTATTTCCTTTTCAATATATTGTATAAATTATTAAAATGAAATTGTAATATTTCTACAAACTTGAACGTAATATTAATTTCAGGTTAAAATATGGCACCAAAGAGAAGACAGGATATTCCGGGACCAAGATTTAGATCACGATTCGGAGGTACTTAATGTACAGGTGAAGGATCTCATAGTGTAATAACTAGAGATGAAACACTTCCTCCCCCTCCACCTACTACACTAGCAGATGAGGTTGCAACATCCACCACTCCTACATCATTTACTACCCTATACTGACAGAGATATCATGGGTAAACAATGTGAATGAAGGAGACGGCCGTCAGCCTAGAGATGAGGGATCTGATGGATGAAAATACATCACAATTGTCAATAATATGTAAATGAAAATACATGAAACATTATATGTTTATAATTAAGTTATAGGTTTAAATTTTAAAAATGGTATAAATTTATTTGTTTTTATATTAGGTTATTTCTGTTCAAGAAACATGACATCAAAATTCAAGGAGAAAATTGATCATGAGGGCTATGTATAGAAGAATATCTCTCAAGCGACAAAGGAATTTTACTATCACCAATTTCAGGTACGACAAAAATTATTATTTCCTTTTTAATTAACATTTTTATACATTAATCTGATAAATATTATTACATCAAAAGTATTTATTGAATATTTTTCCTTTTGTTACAGAATTCATTTTTTAGATTCTCAATTTGACGGGATCATCTATAGAGTATGAGAGAGATAAGCGCGTACACGTTATCGCGACTTTGTTGGAGCGATACACAGGGCGGGTGTACGACTGCCTTACATTTTTTAAAAAATATGGAGTCTTTGACTGCAATATTGGACATTACCTGAGGCTATATCCGTTTCAGAGCGTAATTCAACGAACAAACGTGGAGGACCAGAGGGAGAGAATCTTCCCGTACATACGGGAGGATCTATTACCCACCAAGAACATGCAGAGAGACTTGTAAGTATCTACAATCTACAGTTATATTCTCATTTCTTTTCTTTGTTATATTTTAATTGAATTTGATGTGTTAAAATTTGAAATAAAAATATGTGTTTCTTGTTGAGAATGATAATGTTATAAATATCTGGTGTCATATATGACTGTGTTTTTAGTTTTTTTTTTCTTTGTTCAACAGGGGGTAGATATCATAAAAATAGAGAAAACTCTGCCGAAATTTTTATAAAATCTAATTCACTTATAATTAACATTTTACTTTTATGCAGGAAAAGTCCATGGGCATGAGGCCTACACCTTGTCAGTTGTTTTTGCACACTCACACTAAGAAGCATAACGGTGTGACATTTGTCAACAGTCGTTGTAAAGAACTCAATATATGTGAAAATTAAGGTTTAATATTAATAATGTTTAATAATTATCACTTACTAATATAAACATTGCTTTCTGATGTGGCCAAATATAAGAAAGCATTAAACGGCAGTCTCAACAATCTGAAGATGTTGATGAGACTGAAACTTATCTTCAGGCAGTGGGTGGTAGAGCCCATCGTGGGAGGATATTCGGCTTAGGTTTATTTGCGAATACATGTTATTCGTAATACTCCACGTCCAGTATTGCAACATCTAGTAAACGGTCCACCACCAATAAAGTGCACAAGCTTCAGAACACATTGCAGACATTGAAAACTCTGTTGCAGTAGAGCATGGATCAGTTGGAATGATTGATGCAATACATAGCTCAGCTCCTTTATGAGATGGGTGAGTTAAAGGATAAGGGTAGCACCTCATCACACCAACCATAGCATCCGCCGTCTCCAAATCAACAGTATACTTTGGTCATTTAGTTTATATTACAAATACTTATTATGTACAATGTAATGTTTTTATTATCAATTAAGTTATTTTAACTTTTAATCATTAATCAAAATTTCTATTTAAGCAAATTAAATGTATACTATAAATTTATAGCTGTTAACATTATGCATCAACCATAATTTAAATATAACAATTTATATTATATATTTTTTAAAAAATTGTTATTCATTTACCGACGGAAACAAATATGCGTCAGTAACGTCCTCCTACGTTTACCGACGGTCTACGCTCTCATCTCTCGGTAATCACAGAAGAAATAAGCAATTTTCTTGCAGTTTTGACCGACGGAATGACCTATCTGATGGTAATCTTTTAGCAAATTTACCGGCAATAAATTTCTTACCATCAATAAATATGCCAACAGAACATAACCGTCCGTTGCTAAATGTTACCAACGGTCAAATGCAGAGTAAATTGTCAGTATTTTTACTGACGTTAAAAAATGCTCTGTCGGTAACTTCACCGACGGTAACTCTTTTGACCGTCAGTAATTATTAACTGCAGCCAATTCTACGACGACTTCGTCTTTCGGTATAGTCTGTCAGTAATATATCTTACCAACAAAATATTTATATTTTCTATCGATAATTTCTATCACAAAATAACATTTTAACAACACATGATCGGCCACCTATACTCTTCACATACTCTTCACACTACCAACTCGGCCACCTATGGGCCGTCCGCTGCAACACACTAACGTTTTAACAGCACATGATCGGCTAATTTTCACTCGCTCAAATAATGCCAGTACTTTACACATCAAAATCATAATATATACCTTTAGTTCATTTATTTAGCAATATCGTATTATTATTCTTTTGGATCGAATTCGTAAATAACAGCAATAAACAAATAAACAAGACCTTATTTGTTTATTTAATCGAGCGTGAAAACCGAAAACCTTTTTTTTCCCTGAAAATTAACAATTTGGTGCAAAAAATAGCTGGCCAAATTTTAAAAGTCAAATAAATAAACAATTTAGCTTCCATCATTGATGACGTATAACTTCTAGAATTTCTGTTTTTTATTGTAATTTTTAATTTTTGCTTTTAAATAAAAATAAAAAATATGCTTGCCGTTAACATTAATATAGTTATATTTTTATCAATAATAATAATTAACTATTAAATATAAATTATTTTTAATTACATAAATTTATTTTAATCTCTTATATAATATTATTAATAAAACTATTTATTTTATTAAAATAAAAAATTTATAAATTATTACTTATTTAAATATATTTTAATTACTTAATCAAATTTTATTTGAAATTTATATATTTTGAGGACATTTTAAATTTAATAATATTAATTTAAGTTAATTACAAAGATTAAATACATTATTAAGAAAAATAAATTATGTATAATTAATAATTAAAGTATTCATAATTTAATTCTTTTTTTAAACAAAGTCCCAACTTAGTTGTACTTATCGAAGCAGCCCGCTCAGAAAAATGAGAACTGGACTTCAGCAGAAAACAAAAATTTTAAGATAGTTGATGCCCCCAACTATCAAATAAAAAAATAATTTTTTTTCTGTCTCGATCGTTAAACAAAATTTTCTAGATATGATGATAGAATCGATTACCTATCGTTTATTTAGGTTAAAATTTTTATTAAGGGCATAGCGTGAAGGACTTTTTCTATGCAAAACATGTGGAGCATATTATTTTATCCATTCACGCATTCCATGATGCCATTATTTTTCTTATCAAATAATGTTGAGTACAGATCGATAAGAATATTCATAAATGACTAGTTATTTTTATATATTAAGATATATGTGATTAATAAACTCGGACAACTCTTTGAGGTTAGTCACGCCTCGATATTTCAAAAGGGTACAGAAGAAACGTAGCTCGTAGGTTCATGAACCATTTTATCTTTTATTATAATTAAAAAACGACGCCGTCCATTATAATAACACCAACTTGTTTAATCAAGTTGCATAATGTATATATTACGGTTGTTATCAAATTCAAATACAACACAAACCTGTCTTTTAATGATTTATTATGACACTTTAATAGGAACGGTGTTATTATGATTTCTATGCAATCTGTAAATAGCTTTTTAAAATGATCTCTGAAATTCAACTTAGAACAATATGTATATATATATATATATATATTTTTAATGAATATAAAAGTTTATCGTCTATATATGAATGATTGTTTTAACTGATATATTTTTGTATTAGAAGTGAGATTAGTATCTGCACGTCACGCTTGATCTCGAATGGTGAACGACGATGGGCTGCGACCTGTTGGTCAGCGTCGCTTTGGTTACGGCATTATCCTTTAATCGGCTGCTTGTCAATGTCAAATTTGAATACGATTTCATCATTCAAACCGTTGCAAGTCAGCGTCAATCCGATACCACCTATATCTTTGCTAATTTCCTATCTTTGTTTATCGTGAACTTAGAAAGGATAACAAAAGTTGAACATATCTAGTGGAGGCAGAAGAAACTTTCACAATACAAACGTTTTAAGAAGGATATTCTAGTTTTGTGTTCCTGAAAATTCAATGTACGTAAATGTAGTTTTGAAGGCTGTTATAATTGACTAGTTAATAGAATAACATCCTTTTATTGTTACGTTATTGTATACTTTTACAATTTTGCTACAGATACATTGTGTTTAAATGATTATATTTCGTTAATTATCAAATAATGGGAATTTTAAATCAATAAAATAAAAACTATGAGGAATATTAGCCCAATACCCACGTCGTCTTTTTCTTTTTGACCAACACTAAAAAGAAGGAGGAGGATTTTGAGCCCAGTCGGCAAATATTTGTCCTATTGATTTGCTGCCATAAGCTCTAAAACCTCTTATTACATCTGAGGTGGCCCATGACGGCTGGGTGTATGCGGACATCAATAACATAAATAATCCTTTTTGGCTGAGAATCCTAGAAAATCTGTAAACCCTATGTATAAAAAGATAAAAGAAACCTTGGAAAGAGGGGGAGAAGATTTTTCTAGTTCCTTGAGAAGTCAGAAGAGGAAAGTGATGGACCGGCGATTTCTATCCCGACAATCCCACGATCAATTGGGGAGTTCCACATGGAACCCTTTGAAAACTCAAACAAATACTCAGATCAAATTTTTTTAAAAAAAAGTAGTTTATTGAGAGCTTTTGTTTGGATCCTTACTTGCACAAGAGAAAGGAAAGGAAATATTGAGGAGAAAAGAACGGAAGAGAAATGAGAATTCGTTTCCTTTGTTTGTTTTCCTAGTTTATCAAAGGAGGGAATTGAAACTTATATGGGATACAAGAATTTTTTGAGACCTTTATGTCCTTGATTATGGAATTAATTGATTAATAACAACAAAATATCATATTTATTAGTCATAGCAGTAATTTTCGTAATCAGATCAAGGGATTAATCAACCTTACCTCTTTAGCGAGAGTTGTGCATAAGAAAATAGGAAGAAAGGCGGGAAGGTTTTATTCTGTGTGGGAAAAATTGTAGCAGAGAGTGTGTCCATTTTGTTGAGTTAAATAAGGATACTATAATAATTTACATATATTAGAGTTCTCCTGTCTTAAATTTCTCCTCTTTTCCCACCAATTTGAGGAGAAATACATTTGGCCCAAATTTCCATCACTTTCCTCTCCATTCTCTCACTTTCCCTTTACTTATTTTTGTTCAAACGGTAGAAACCAAGAGAACTTTAATTCTCTTCCTTTCTTTTCTCTTGCTTTCCTTCTATCCAAACCAAGGCTAAGTATACAATATTAGTTTGAATTTTTAAGCATTTAATTTATTTAGTCAGATAGCAAAGAAACCCCTTAAACAAAGCACAAGAAGAGGAAGTCCCTGTGGTGTTTTTTAACTGTAGGAGATGAAAACGTGAAGCTGTATTCATAGATCATGATTCTTCACGACTAATTAAGCCAATGGCATCAACACTCATGGCCTATAAATAGAGTGACATGCTTACAACATTCTTACCTCAATAGAATTTCTTCCTCAGCTTACAGGGTGAGAGTCAGAGAGAGAGAAGGAACGGCAGAGATGGGAAGTACAAACTCCGACTCTTTTCTCAAGAACATACCATCTATCAAGTTTACTAAACTCTTTATCAATGGAGAGTTCGTGGAATCCGTTTCAGGTTTATGCGCATCTCTTCTTCTCCTTCTACCTCTTTATAGGATGTCTTGTTTTTGCTGGTTCTGTGGTTTTGTTCTACTTGCATCCTGGAGTACTCGAGTATTATGGTTATCGCTTGTCATACATCTTTTCTTATGCAAATGTTATTATTGGTTTTTGGTCCTCTGATAATCTATCTGAGATTCATCTCTGAATCAAAGTCCATTCTCCACGAATCAAACAATAAATTATATGTTCGATTTGATTTATCTCAATTCATTATTAGATGATTTAGAATTCATCAGCTTCCTTCCAAGTTTATTCACATTACTTAAGATATTTTCATTCCATATTAAATAACATGGAATAGTGATACAGATGAGAAGATGATGCTATCAGATGTCACAATATAGAATCACTATTTAGCTCAATCATACCGCAAGAAATAATTTGCACCATATTAATTTCCTTACAATTATTTCTTACTTTTGCTATCTTTCAAATCATTAAAATGAGCTTATTCGTCAATGAGCTGAAACGTAAAAAAATAGGAGCTGAACCTCTAATAATTGTCGAAATACTACTTGCACGTGATAAAAAAGAAGCTCTACCCTTTTACTTAAAAATTGAAATTAGATGTAGTGCTTCATGTTGGCCCACCTCATTTATTCTTGTCGATTATTATTTCAACAAAAATAATTATGTGGACTTGTGTCTAAACAACTTTGAGGACATGCTAATAAATTAGGAACTATTAATATTATTAAGCCCTACCATCTCTTCATCATCAGGTCAAATTCCTGTAGTTACAAGCTAATATGTGATCATGATAAAATTTGCAGGCAGTATTTTATTTACAATTTATGTTAATCAATAAGCACAAAACTAATTCATTCATACAAGAACGGTGGGCCAATATTCGGCAATTTTTCAGTTTTTGGTTATTGGAGGAAAAGAATGCTAAAATAGAATTGTCTGAGTATAGGAAAAACATTTGAGACAATAGACCCAAGAAATGGAGACGTGATTACAAGAGTTGCAGAGGGTGATAAACAAGACATTGACGCAGCTGTCCAGGCTGCTCGCCATGCATTTGACAATGGTCCTTGGCCTCGCATGTCGGGTTATGTAGGTTTTAATTTTTATCTTTTTTTTTTTGTTTCATGCTTTTATGGGATTGTCATTATGTGTAAAGACTTGCATATACCTTACACGAATATATGGTATTAGGCGAGAGGAAGGATTATGATGAAACTTGCGGATTTGATTGAAGAAAACGTAGAAGAATTAGCAGCACTGGATTCAATTGATGCTGGAAAGTTGTTCAGTTGGGGAAAAGCTTTTGACATTCCTCAGGTGGTAACAATGTTGAGGTATTATGCTGGTGCAGCCGATAAAATTCATGGAGATGTGTTGAAAATGTCACAAGAGCTTCAAGGCTACACACTCCATGAACCTATTGGTGTAGTGGGACATATCGTACCCTGGAACTTCCCTAGCACTATGTTCTTTCTCAAAGTTAGCCCTGCTCTAGCAGCTGGATGCACTATGGTTGTTAAGCCTGCTGAACAAACACCGCTTTCTGCTCTCTATTATGTGCATCTTGCCAAGCAGGTAATCTTCTAAACAAAATCATGTGTGGTTATGTTTGACATGTATATTAGTGATATCCACTTCAATTTTCTTTAATCTATCTTTCACTTTCTTTTGTTGTAAATATGTCAAACAGGCTGGAGTCCCTGATGGAGTGATCAATGTTGTGACTGGATATGGACCAACTGCTGGTGCTGCTCTTGCTTCTCATATGGACGTTGACAAGGTCAATTTCATTTCATATGTATTGAGGGTTTTTAGTGGAGTATAGTCGTTGTGTCTTTTGTCCCTTGTATCATTGAAATAAATAAACACTTAAATAGACAATTTTATGTCATTCTCGAGTTGAATTTCTTATTCACAACATTTGATCTTAAATCTTTCAGATAAGCTTTACTGGGTCGACAGAAGTTGGACGACTAATAATGCAAGCTGCAGCAGCTAGCAATCTAAAGCATGTTTCACTCGAATTGGGAGGCAAATCACCTCTCCTTATTTTTGATGATGCTGATGTAGATAAAGCCATAGATCTCGCTCTCCTCGGCATTTTGTTTAACAAGGCAAACTTGTCCCTTGAATTTCATCAATCTTGTGTATATATGCTTTGATTTTCCTCTTAAAATGCACATGGTGACACAAACTTTCTTCCACTTATCATATATTCTCAGGGTGAAGTGTGCGTGGCAAGTTCACGAGTTTATGTTCAAGAAGGTATCTATGATGAATTTGTAAAGAAGCTGAAAGAGAAGACAAAAGAATGGGTGGTTGGAGATCCATTTGATCCCACTTCCCGACTTGGTCCACAGGTAGCAAAGTTTAGAATATTGTCGGTGGCATATACAGAACTTACACTTTACAAGAAAACAAACCTAACATAACTGAAATGTCCTTTTCATTCCATAGGTGGATAAGCAACAGTTCGACAAAATCCTAACTTACATCCAACACGGAAAAAGAGAAGGAGCCACCTTGATAACTGGTGGTAAGTCTATAGGAGAGAACGGATACTATCTTCAACCAACAGTTTTCACTGACGTTAAGGTAACGTGAATTATACCATTCCTTAGACATTTATGTTTTGTGGGAACTCTGTTTTGATTACTTGTCCTGATTTACTACTTAGGAGGACATGCTAATAGCAAAGGATGAAATTTTTGGACCTGTTATGTCACTAATGAAGTTCAAGTAAGTCTAATAATAGATCTAGATCAAAAGTGAATTTGTTTTGTTATTGTGAACATGCTTAGTAATGTTGATTCAAATGGGTAATTGCAGGACCATAGAAGAGGCAATTAAAAGGGCAAATGATACCAGATACGGTTTAGCTGCAGGGATCATCACTAAAAACATAAATGTAGCTAACACCGTCTCAAGATCAATACGTGCTGGAACGATTTGGATCAATTGCTATTTTGCTTTTGACAATGACTGTCCCTTTGGAGGATACAAGATGAGTGGATTTGGAAAAGACATGGGATTGGATGGTCTGTATAAGTATCTCCATGTCAAGTCTGTTGTAACTCCCATATATAATTCACCATGGCTCTAAGGTGTCCCAGAAATGATCTTCAAGTGAATCATGTTAATTTTAATTTCATTTTTGTAATTTTATTTTTTTCATTTTGATACATTTATTAAAGAACTTAATATATAGACAATTAGAACCCATTAAACTTTGCAATCTATTCTAAATATAAAATTATGCTTTTGTATAGCTTGTATCTTTTAACGGTCCTTGTTTTATTTAAGAAAAAGATATGGGAACATCTATTTACTTTGTTTTCATAGTCATTATAGAACAAATTACTCATCACACTATAATTTATTACAAACAAAGCATAGTTACTATTAATAATTTATTCTTTGATACTTTAAAAGAAAACAATATAAATTTTAGTAATAAACAATTTATAAAGCCCAAATACATTTAAGTCAAGAAGAAGACCAACTCCGAAGAAAATCAAGGCATGATATGTCTATAAATTTATTTATAATTTTTCTTGTATCACCTACTTGGTTATTTTAATGCTTTAGAGGCTTTTGGTGCATAACCATATACTGTTTTGAGCTTAATGCATAAATACTTTTATTTATCAAAAAATTAAGGTTTTTATTTTAAAAAATCCTCTTTATCTTTAAAATACTTTTTAAAAAATTTTGAAATATTTTTGGATCAATTTTTGGATAAAGAACTGAGGGTTGACCTTTGAAAGAACTTGAAAATTCTTTAAAATGTGTTTTCAGACACAATGATTGACTAATGTGCAAGTGTGATCAGCAAATGTAGTGTGTAGGTGTGATCGACTAATGCGTTAGGAGTTTTGAAAAATTATGTACCATAAGTTTGCACATAATATTAGTTGATACATTAGTCATCTAAAATCACTGTTACTAGTTACTAATTTTTGTGTCTCACAATATTTTGAAGCTAGTATAAGTATAAATATTAGGGAGTTTGATTATTGAAAATTTGTATGACATTTAGAAGTTACAATAACATATTTACATGAGCTTTTTTAGCATTTACAAGCATTTCTTCATTGATTGAAGTGATTGAGTGTTCCTCAGCATTAAAATGAGAAAGCAATGTCTATTTAAGTTACAAACATCAATTAGGATTGGTGTTCTTGTATCTGGGTATTATAAAATGCAGCAGGGTTCTTTTCATTGTTTAAGGAAGATTGTAAGGGTGTTGAACACATATGGTTATAAGAAAGTTCTTTGTTACCTAAGAATTAGTAGAACCCCAAGAGAGACTTGGAGAATAGACCTATGTAAGATTTGTTGACTAAATCATTATAAAATTAATTGGCAACTTCTCTTTCATATATTCTTTACTTTATCCTTGGTTGATTGATTGAGTTTAATAAAATTACCATCATTTAAATTGAAATCAATTAAGGAAAAGTTTATTACTATATAAAAAATTCTTAAAATCACTCACTTCTAATTCACTCCTCTTTTGGGTACCATTAAGGACCATTTATTGGTATCAAATACAGTCTCTTTATTATAACTTCTAAATTTTGAAAAAAGATCTTAATGGAATATTTAGGTGTGTATACATCTTCGCCTAGCTAAGAGTAAAATATTAGTAGGCCTCCATTCTTTTGTAGAAATAATTATCTATATTGGAAAATTAGAATAAAATTAATCTTGATTGTCAAAAATATTAACTTATGAGAAATTGTTTTAGGTGGTCCATTCATTCCTACTAAAGTTATAAGATAGAAAAGTTCTCAAACTAAAAGAACAATAGGATCCTCGAGGTAAGAGAATAATCTCCTTGAATAGCATAGTAGGAAGAAATGAATTCAACAGTCTACATGTGTGAGATAGCTAACAAAGTTTGGCTTACTTTAAAAGTTACACATAAGAGAACAAATCAAGTAAAGCAAAGAAAATTAAGCATTCTAACTTATCAATATGAATTTTTTCAAATGAAGCATGATAAAAACATATTTAGCATGTTCACCATATTTATGGAAATTATCAATGATCTCAAAGGCTTAGGCTGGATATATACCAATAGTGACTGATGAGAAAATTCCTTAGTTCTTTTTCAAATTCTTAAGAATATAAGGTGATGACAATCCAAAAAAATAACAGACCTAAAAATGCTACTATTAGAGGAACTCATTATATCACTATTTACTAACAAAATGAGGCTTAAGGAGACTCAATAAAAAGAGAAAATGATTCTAGGAAGGAAGAACTCAAATTTTAGGTCTCAAAGTTAAGAGACATCAACTAGTAAAAGTGATGAGAAAGATAATGCCCTTATAACTGGAAAATTTAAGAAGTTTTTTAGGAGAAGGAACTTCTCCAAAAGAAAGGACTTCAAGGGTGGTAACGTAGATTCAAAGTGAAAATCAAATAACATTATTTGTTTTGAATGTATAAAACTTAGAAACATGAAGTCTTAATGTCCTCTATTCAAGGACAACCATGAATATGATATAAATGACAAGAAGGAGAAAAGGGATTTAAAAAAAGGCACTTGAAGCGTCCACTTAGACTTAGGATGATATAGGTTATTAAAAAAAAACTCATTTAGAAAAAGAAGTATCTCACATATGCTTCATGGCTAAAGATGATGATTAGGGACTCTCTAACTCTAAATCTTGTGATAGTGATAGTGATTTTAGTTTTCATATAGTGAACTATTAAAGAGCCTTAAAATTATAAGTATTGTTGAGCAAGCTTTACAGTTATAAAACCCTAAATGTTCTACAAGCACATGGGTCGTAAGCATAGTAGTTAAGTTGTCAGTCCCACAAGGAATTAGCTAAACTAATTGAATCCTGACTTTATCTAAAGGCTAAAAATTGTAATTAAAATGAAAATAAAAATGAGCAAAAAATTAAGCAATTGAATATTGATCGATTGAGAATGAAATTCTAAATTTAATGCAAAGAAATCAAAATTGAACACAACCACTTATCACTCAAGAATTCACACAAGATAAGATTAACCAATTATGAGAAGGGGGGATTCATTCTATCGTCAATTGCTAAATTTAATTATTTTTGAGTTAATGGGTATCAGTCCTAGAATTTCATAAGGTTGATTGTCCTATCTCGAAACCTAATCATTAAACCCTAAATCATAATCCATAATTGAATCTGAATTTTTAAATCTGCAATTTCCCAATTAACAAAACAACCCACGTTCTAATTAGCTCTTAAGCACTCTAATAGACAATCTGGTCCTCATAAGAGATCTCTCTTTGTATAATTACCAATTTGATTGTTTATGTGATTTATTACGCTGTTAACTCTCATTACCTAGCCTAATCATGTTACTATCGGTTCACTTTCTCGATTTGTTATTGAAATATGCAAAAACGACAAACAATGACAATACCCAAACACATTAACATCAAAAGCAATCAAATCACCATTTATTCAAGAATCAATCCCCAAAAAATTAGGTTGGCACTAACTAATTAAAATTTTATTGCAAAAGTTTTCATCACAAAAAGTAAAATATTGTGTGATAGTAAACCGTTTCATCACAACAAGAGAAAAATATTAGTGACTAAATTATATGTTGTTACAACAAATAGAAAATATTAGTGACCAATATATATTTTGTTAAAATTATAGTTTATTCCATCAAAATGACTTTGATGCCAAATTGCATACACTTTTAGTGACAGAACTTAGAGATAAAAGAAATTTTGACACTATTAATATATTAATAGTAACAATTTAATTATGAAAGATACTAAATTGTCACAATTACCATTGTATTAGTGATTAAAAATAAATCATCACAATTAATCCACAATAGTATCAATCAATTGTTTTGTCACAAAAAACCTCATATTTATGACGAAAAGATAGTTAGTCATAAAAAAGTTTTCACTAAATGTGTTAACTCTTAGGTCTTGTTTGACTGGCATGGATTCTTGCTTGGGAAAGTATTCTTTTTCCTAAAATTTATATTACCACATTTGGTTCATTTTTTTGAGTTGTTGGGAAAGTAAAAACTTTCTCAATCTAGGGAAAGTAGAAGCACTTTACTTGGATTCTAAATCTCATCACCCCCTTGATATTTATATTACTTTCCTTAGGAATTTAATCTAAAAAATACGCTAGCCAATTCAACCTTTCCTTCTCTCTAAACTCTACGACAACTCTTTTATAAAACCCTACCTCCTTTTCAACTATTCTTATTGTTGTTGACATAAAGACACACTTTTGAAGTTTTGACATCCAGTTAATTGCTATTCCACCAATAGTGAAGACATAACCGGAAGTGCTCTTGCTACTATCCACATCTCTACTAAGGTCATTATTAACGAACCCCTATAGCACCACCTTGCCTTTCCCAAAACAAAGTGCAGTACTAGATGTACCCTTCAAGTATCTCAGAAGCCACTTCACGACTTCCCAATGAGCTTGTCCTGGATTTGATATATACCTACTAACTGCTCCCACTGCATATACTGTATCAGGTCTAGTGCAAGCCATAGCATACATCAAACTACTAACCACTGAGGCATATGGTACCTTAGACATGTAATCTCTCTCTTCAACTGTCTTGGGAGGCTGCTCCTTAGACAATTTGAGATGACTTGCCAAAGGTGCATTTATAGGCTTTACATCATCAAATCTGAACCTGCTTAGCACTTTCTCAATGTACAGTTCTTGAGATAGTTTTGGCATCTCAACTGATCTGTTCCTAGAAATCCTCATACTAAGAATTTGCTTTGCAGCACCCAAATCCTTCATCTCAAAATTCTCTGACAACTTTTTCTTTAAATTGTTGACCTCTTTCATGCATGAACCTGCAATCAGCATATCATCCATATACAAGAGCAAAATAGCATAAGAATCACCAAAATTCTTAAAATAACAACAATGATCCTTATCACTCCTATGGAACCCGCTATTGCACATGAAAGCATCAAACTTCTTGTACCATTGTCTTGGAGCCTGCTTCAACCTAGACAAGCTTTTAGTAAGCTTGCACACCATGTGTTCATTACCAGGAACAACATAACCCTCAGGTAACTGCATATATATGTCCTCCTTCAGGTCACCATGTAAAAACCTTGCTTTTACATCCATCTACTCAAGATGTAAATCTTCAACTGTAACAATACCCAACAAGATTCTAATAGTAGTTAGTTTCACAACAGGAGAGAAAATTTCATTATAATCAACACCCTTCCTTTGTGAGTACCCCTTAACCACCAGTCTGGCATTATACAGCTTCATACCATCAGGTTCATCCTTGATTCAGTACACCCACTTGTTGAGTAAGGCCTTCTTCCCTGCAGGCAGTTCAGACAACACCTAGGTTTGATTTTGTTCAAGGGAGCTCATCTACTCGTCCATGACTTGCTCCCACTTGACATAATCATCCTGAACAACTTCATCAAAGGACTCTGGTTTGCCAGCATCAGTTAATAATAGATAATGCAGGGAAGAAGAATACCATTCTGGTGGCCTTAGCAATTTAGTAGTCCTTTTTATCGCAGACTTTGGCATAACTTGTTCTGGCTCAACTGTAGCAGTTTCAGGAACTAAAATGTTTTCAAGACACCCCTGAGATCTTGTTGTAACATCAGATGGCATAACTTCCTGCAATTCTATCATCTCAAACTTGTCTCTCACCTTTCCTGTATTGTCGGAACCCACCAAAATCTTGTCCTTGTACAGAACATTCTCATCAAAGGTTACATCACAGTGTCTCAGAAATTTTCTATTCTTTTCATCCCAAAATCTATAACCAAACTTATCAGAACCATATCCAATGAAATAGCACTTAACAGCCTTAGGATCTAATTTATCTCTCTTCTCAGGATCAACATGTACAAGGTAATACAACCAAAAGTCCTAAGATAAGAGAGATTTACCCCCCTTTTTGACCATACCTCCTTTGGAATCTTGAAATTCAAAGGAACTGAAGGCCCTATGTTGATCAGGAAGGCTATTGTATTCACTACATCTACCCAGAACGTTTTTGGCATCCCTGCTTGCAATTTCATACTTCTCGCTCGCTCATTCAATGTTCTGATCATTCTTTCAGCAACATCATTCTATCTTGCTTTACAGGAAACTGTCTTGGTCAATTTGATCCCACTATCTACACAAAACTGCTTTAATTCTGTCTTGTCATATTCACCTCCATTATCAGACCTTAGACAATCGATCTTCAAAACAATCTGATTTTCAACTTCAGCTTTCCACCTTTTAAAAATAACAAAGATGAAGGTGACATAGTATCTCCAACCACCAAGGGATGAAACTAGTGCTAGTCCCCACACATCTATGTGAACTAGCTCTAGCCTTTCTGCCTTCGGTTCCCGTCCAATCTTTGAAAAGTTGACCCTCTTCTGCTTACCTAGAACATAACTTTCACAAAGATCCAAATCAATTGACTTCAAACCCCACAAGAAATCTTCTGATTGCAAAATCTTCATCCCTTTCTCGCTCATATGATCAAGTCTGTTATGCCATAAACTTAAATTATCTGCATTGCAGCAACAACTACCTTGTTTGAGCATCCTGCTGTTATGTACAATGTCCCTGTCAACACACCCTGTGCTACTACCATAGCACCCTTAACAATCTTCCAGGAACTGCCCCTGAACACCATTCTATAACCAGTTCTATCCAACTGACTCATTAAGATCAGATTTTTCTTCAAGTTAGGCACAAATCTAATATCTTGCAATTTCCTCGAACTCCCAATAGAAGTCTTAATGTAGTATCCCCCTTCCCCATAATCTCCAAAGGCTTATCATCAGCAAGATACACCTTACCAAATTTTCTAGAGATAAAATTCTAGAATAATTCTCTACATGGAGAAGAGTGAAACAATGCTCCAAAATCCAATATCCAGGATTCTATAAGGGCTGTCCACGCTCAAGACTAGTGCATCATTAATATCATATGTGGAGGAATTCACATAATCGTTGTCATCATCTTGAGGTTGAAAATTCTTCTTCTCTTTCAGTTTTAAACTATCCTTCTTAAGATGTCCCTTATCCCTGTAATTCCAGCAAATATCATTACTTCTCCCCTTTGATTTTCCCCGCCCCTTTGACTTCTCGTGGGTATTCTAACCTCATTTTTTACCTCTTCCTCTACCTTCCGCCATGGTTTTTCTTCCTCAATAGGAACTGAACTTCGACTTGCCTCCTGGTCTGGACTGCATTGTCTTACTCTTTTGCGGGATAAAGGTTGGTGCTCTAGCATAAATTGACACAGTGAGGGAAGGGCGCCTTAGCGAACTTTCTCCGGTCTTGTCTCCTAATCCTACTCCTATTTCATTTCTTAATTAGACTCTACGTCTAACAATATTTCTAATTAGACTCCACGTCTAACAACTTTAAAATTTGGTCTATTTAACCAAATATATGCAAGTGGCAATTGTTGATAGGTTAAAAGGAATTCAGCCTAATAGACTTACAAGTGTAAAGAGCTCCAAATATAGAAGTCCAGTGAAAGTTTAACCGTAGAATTTGTATCTGTATGGATGGTAAAAGTCTAGAACCTGAAGGTTGAACATGTTAAGTAACAAACATGATGGAGAAACATGGCCATGTGGGTTAAAAGTTAGGAAGTTACAAGAGAGAAGCTTAAGGCTAAAGCTAAAATAGTGGGAAGTAGTTAGCTAGAATGTGGGAAGTGGGATAAAAACTGCTTGAAGTGGAGAAGGTTATATAAAATCCTCTAATGCCATGATAGAAACGTAAAACACAACCTCAAACACACAATGACAAACAATTTGTCCACTCTAAAAACACATTGTTGCTATTTTTTAGTTTTCTTTATGTTGTATTCATTTTTATTATCTCAAATTTTCTTTGATGCTTGCCTTTTTGCTTAAATTAAATTATTTTTTATTTCAACACATTTTAACATCTTGGTAGCATAAAATTTTATGTTCTAAATTTTTTGAAGCTCACTTACATTATCGATAAGAAGTTAACTATCAATTTTCAGAGAATTTTTACTTAGTATTTCTGAATTCCATATCGACGCCAACAATTACATAACCAAATATGCCCACAAAAAAGTGTGAGAAAAGGATTGGAATCCACTAGGACTAAGGACATGATCAAGTAAAACATTTTTTTATTAAATTTTTAGTATTATTATTATTATGTGCTACCGCTGTTATTGATATTTATGTTCTTAGATTACTTTGAATCAGTCTTTGAATTATACCAACAAAGGCTCATTAGATAGGCATAAACCCTAACATTATATTCAGATCGATTACTCGGCCCAGCTAAATTACCCAAACAAGCAAAACCTGGGTGTTAGGGTTTTTATTTTCTGCCATTTCCTCCGCAGCTCTGAGCCGTTTTTTGGAGTTGTCAGCAAGTGTTAGCTTCCGACTCGCACGATGAGGTTAGCTGGAGATTAGGTTTACTGTTTCTTTTTTGTTTGTTCGATAACAATTTTTTCTTTTAAGTTTTACAGATCAGTTTACTTTAGGTTCTGAAGTTTATAAATATTTGTTTATTTTGGGAACTTGGTTGCAGTAAGCTTCAGAGCGATGCGCTGAGAGAAGCAATATCAATTATAATGAACTCCTCGAAGGAGAAGAAGCGTAATTTTACAGAGACAATAGAGCTCCAGATTGGGCTAAAAAATTATGATCCTCAAAAAGATAAGCGTTTTAGTGGGTCTGTGAAATTGCCTCATATCCCTCGCCCTAAGATGAAGGTCTGTATGCTTGGTGATGCTCAGCATGTCGAAGAGGTATGACATACTTCTTTTTGACATATATGCTTTAAACCAATTATCTTCATGATTTAGTTTAGTTACAAACAACTTCATATGCAGATTTTGAGAGAAGATAAATGGATGGTATCTTCTTCTGGTTATAACAAACTTTTTTTTTTTTTTTGTGAAACATTGTTCATCTATCAAAGCGGTAGCCACTCTATGATTTTCCTGTTCCAATTTTGCCCGAAGTGTTATAGTTTATTTTCATGGCGTTAACTTGTTTGTTGTCCTTTGACCATTACTGTTTTTCATGGTACTCATTATAAATTTGGTCCTTTTCTTGTCCCTCTTTACAGGCGGAAAGTATAGGCTTGCAGTGGATGGATGTGGAAGCATTGAAGAAGCTTAACAAGAATAAGAAACTGGTTAAAAAGCTTGCTAAGCAGTATCATGCCTTCTTGGCTTCTGAGTCCGTCATCAAGCAGATTCCTCGTCTTCTAGGCCCTGGTCTCAACAAGGCTGGCAAGTCTATTACACCTCCATATTCTTTATTTTTACATACTGTAGCATGTGTATATGCCAATATTCTGTTTCTGATGTGAAGTTTTTTATGGTTTCTTCTAACTGATCTATAAAGGAAAGTTCCCAACTCTTGTCACGCATCAAGAGTCCCTAGAGGCCAAAGTTAATGAGACCAAGGCAACAGTGAAGTTCCAATTGAAGAAAGTACTTTGCATGGGTGTAGCTGTTGGAAACTGTGGTATGGAGGAAAAGCAGATCTTCCAAAATGTGCAAATGAGTGTCAATTTCCTTGTTTCATTGTTGAAGAAGAATTGGCAAAATGTGAGTTATATTTGCTTCTTAGCTTTTCATTTCTATGCCATCTTCCAAAATTTGCAAATTTCTGTCATTTTCCTTGTTCCATTGTTGAAATAGAATTGGCGAAATGCAAGTCATATTTTCCTTTTAGCTTTCATTTCTATGGCTGAATGAGTTGGTCTCCGTTGACTGTGTTCTGATCACTCTCTCATGTTGTTTTGTACCGAACCTGTTGCCTTCAGCATCAAGATTCAGTCCTATGTTTGTTGATGTGTTCTTGCTTATTAGTCTGTTTGTTTAAGGTACTTGTGCTTGTAATTGGTTAAATTTTATTTCATGTCGTTATTTGTATTTATTTATTGTGTAAATTTTTTAAAATATTTTTCATCCGTTTTTCTTTTATATATATTTTATATATTTATTTTTATTATCATTTTTAATTAGTATTTTTCATTACTATTATTTATTATACATATATATATATTTAATTTTATTGTTTTATTTTTGTTGTTTGTTAGTTATTTATTTATGTTTATTTATTTTTAATTTATTTTCCTTATTTTACTTCATGCGGGTCATTTGAAAACAGCCTCTCTACTAGTTAGGTGGTAAGGTTGCGTATTACTGACCTCTCTAGATTCCATGCTTCAGTGAAATTTCTATCGAATGTTGTTATTGTTGTTCTCATTGCCTGCATTGCATCCAATTGGATTTATATTTTTCTTGACGTCTGATAATGGTATATTGGCCTCTAGTTTTCAATTGTTGGCTTTACATATGTTTCCAAATATGAAATGAACCCAATTTACCTCATTTGGACAGTGTGCCATCTTCATATATTTCTGTTAGTACTTGGGTTTCATTTTATTTGTTCCTGGGTTCCATACATTTTTCATCTGTAAAGTTTTTTTGCTGCGTGTATGCTGGACTCTGTATGTGTGTTTAGGTTTGTACATATGGAAACAGGTTAATTTCAAAATAACTCTCCAACTAGTATTGCTTACCTAGCACCTGTTTGTTTGGTAACTTGAAAACTTATCGTTGACACCGTAAAGCTAATTGTTAATCCTGTCTCTTATCTTGGTCATATGATATTATTGTTTTTACCCTTTTGGTAGTCTGATGGTTTGATTGACGGAAATTAGGTGAAGTGTCTGCACTTGAAGAGTACCATGGGGCGGCCACAACGCATCTTTTAAATGGTTTTCTTGACTTTGGATTGGACTCTAGTGTAAGGAGACATCTGATTTTAGTTGATAAGAATTTTTTAATTTGCATGAGCATACCCCTCTAATTTGTCTTGTTATTTTATTTTGCCAGAAAGCTAACAATTTTACTGTGTTTGACTAAAGGAGGATATATGATCTTTATTTTTGCAAATAATTGAAAGGTTAGGATTTTGTTGGTTATATTTGCATAGTAATTCATTTTGTTGCCAAGTCGGCTAACGTGTATCGGTTAATTGTCTCTAGGAGGGTTGTCAAGTTAGTGGAGTGAGTGGTGTAGGATTTAAAGGTCCTGTGTTTGAATTCTCCTATTTATACTCTCTCAATCGAGCTTGTTGTATAAGGCTTGTCTAGTGCGGAGTATTTGGTTGGTGTGATTTCTAAACTATTGTGTCAATTCAGAGATTGATTCGTGTGCTTCTAAAAGATAGTAGCTGTAAGTTTCTCTGTTCCAGAAAAAATTATCAGTTAATCTAAACTGTGTTGTGTGACTTTGAAATAGCTTATTCCCTAGGAATTATGTCAAAAGTAATAACTATTTTGATTATTCAGAATTAAATGTTCTCACATAAATAGTAAAGTTGAACTAAAGGTCCAATTCTTAACATATCATCATCTTTCGAGCCAACTATCTTCATTCTCCGGATATGCTTGTAGAGCTCTTGCAACTTTGTAATCAGGCAATTTTGTTTTTTTTGAAAGCAGTAATCAGGCAATTGATTGTCCCGATTCTTTAGTAATCTGAGGCCCTTCTTTAGTATCGGTGCTCTATGCACTTCTTTATTGTAGTCTTCAATTAAAGTTTTTATTTGGACTCATTATTTCAAAACAAAGTCTTTTATTTTAGTTTTTAAATAAAAAATGTTCTAATGGTATTGTTGACAGCTAATTTTGTTTAATTCTTACTTTATTTGAATATGGTTAACAGAATTTAATTTAAATATTCTCGAATCTGAAAAAGTGAAAACAACAATAAAATTACAGCCACTCACCATCGAAAGATCATCTTTCTTTTCCTAGCTGACTTCTGCTCCGAGATGTCACTCTCACTGAACGTGTCTTGTTGAAAATCTTCCCTCAGTTTAGCTTTTAGCTTACTGTAATCCAACGCCCTTGTCACTACATCTCTGCTGTCACTAACACCATTGGTAGTCCGAACTCTAAGCCTACGCCCTTGTCAGTACATCTCTGCTGTCACTAACACCATTGGTAGTCCGAACTGTAATCCTACGCCCTTGCCACTACATCTCTGCTGTCACTAACACCATTGGTACTGTAATCCTACGCCCTTGTCACTACATCTCTGCTGTCACTAAGACCATTGGTAGTCCGAAAAGTAATTAAACTTTCATCAATTGCTTTCATGTCTGTCTGTCCTTTTTTATGTTTATTAATCTTTCTTTTGTTTATGTTGTCATCTTCTTTATCTTGGTGTTTTCCCTATTCCACTAAATTTATTTCAGTTTTGCCAACGTTCCATATTTACTCCTTTATCCCACGGCTTTGCCTCTGTTGCAACTTGTCTACCTCTTTGTCTTTGCTCATATGTTGTAGTTTTAAGTCTTCACAGACGACGTCGTGTTTTATGGGTTGTTTCTAAAAGGTTTATTTGAAATTGGGAGATGTTATTCCTCCTTTTCAAAACATTCCGAAATATATATATATATATAAGGGCTTTTAAGATCCATTTAGAAGCTTGATGAACTCATGCGTGATGTATGTTGCTTGCCTGAAAATTAATATTATTAGCTACTCTTTTGGGGTGAAAAAAACATATACCATTTGAAAACTAGGCCCATTTTAGTTTAATTTAAGACTAGTCAAACATCAACAGGATACAAGCGGCAAAAGCAGCAGAAGTAAGAATAGTAACTGTGCCTATTTCGGTTTAAGCCCACAAACATCTTAGGGAGAAGAATCAAGAAGAGGTTAAATAATGGGCTTGAAGCTTATATTTGTATGATTCAAAGTTTTTATGTTTATAAATATTTTATTATATTATTAATCAAATCCCCTTTTTAGAAGGCATGCCTTGGAAAAGTATTTATTTTCTACAATTCACGAGTAAGTCTAATCGCAAGTGGTTCTTTTTAAAATAAAATGGACTCCATGTTTGAGTATATTTGTTTACATGAATGCCTGTAGCTTCAAAGGAGCATTAGTACGGAGATAGAGAGAATTTAATACATGACTAAAACAAAAAATTATGCTCTTTTCAAAAGCTCAAACACTTTTTGCCGAAGTCCATTTATATTTTCGAATGTCTAAGTTCTCTTTCTTAACACCCAATCCTTTTTAGCGCTATTTGTTCTTTATTAAATAAGATTTCACAAAATGGTCATTTTTAATCCTAATTTTTTTACCAATCAACAAGTTTAATCCTAACATTTCAAAGAGAAAACATATAACCTTAACATTTCGAAAACGTTAAAATTAGATTTCATCATATTAGAAAATATAACCTTGTCTGTTAAGTACCAGA
>JAOSBN010000008.1:37108762-37119814 GCA_027563595.1 Erythroxylum suave | reverse complement strand
AGGCCTACTCTACTTTGTGCTTAATTAATTTAATGATAAATAGGTAAGTGGTAGGATTTGAACTTAAGACTGTTTGATCATAAAGGCTCTAATACCATATTGAGCGACTATTTCACCGCAGTAGCTTAAACTATTATGTAAGGCCAATTTAATTGATTTTATATATTCTCTAACAACCTTATTATAACAAAATTACTAACGGCTTGATAATGTTGCAGATCTAACACTTTTTTAATAATTATTTTATTTTATTTGCATGTTATAGCAACTTTTATAGCGGAATTGTAGAAAAATTAAAATATTTGAATTTAGAAAATTTAAAATAAATTTATTTTATTACCAATGCAAATTATTTTAATAACAATTCTTATTTCATTAGAACATTCTACTAAAATATTTAGCAAATTAGATATTAGTTCATATTTATATATAAAAATAAATCCAACAAATATTAAATTAAAAGTTTGTATCTTTCACTTATATTTATGCAAAACAAGCTGTAACTATCTTCTCCCCTTTTGAAAAACGAAAAAATAATAATTATTTTTGATGATATATGTAAATTAATAAAATATAAAATTACTAATATTCTTTTTTTTAATAATAATAATCATAACAACAACAACAACAAAATAACAAGAACATCGACAATAAACAACAACATCGACGACGACGACAACAACTTCTTACATGGACCATAAAAATTATATATTTTTAATTATAAAGATAAATATGGTGTTTCTAAATATTAAAAAACTAAAAATCACTAAAATGTTAGATATATAAATAATAATTAAATGTTTAATTTCAATACGAATGTACATATGAGAAGTTTAAAAGTTTTGTATTGTAAAGTTAAAAGAATTGCTTAAAAAATGAAATACATGCCTCGTAATAGAGAACTACACTTTTTATAAAGTCGTTATAACTTTATTTTATTTGCATGTCCCACAATGCAATTCCATTATAAAGCCATTATAACATACAAATAAAATAAATTATTAAAAATGTTAGGTTAACGACATCATCAAATCGTTAGTAATTATGTTATAACGAGGTTAAATTTTGACATTTTCTAAAAGTTCGGGTATTAAATGTTCTTTTTGAAATGTTATGGTAAAACTTGTCGAGTGGTATAAAATTTAGGGTCAAAATTTACCATTTTGGCAAATTTTTAAAAAATGTGGGTCCATCCTTGCCATGTCAACAATGACGTGATACTTGGGGTCCACAAAAAAATTGAAAAATTTTCTAGTCAACCCTAACCTGATACTTAATAGACGAAGTTAAATTTTTCGTTATGGTGGGATCCAATTTTTACATTTTTTAAATGTTATGGTTATAATTGTTCTCTCTGAAATGTTAGGTTAAACTTGTTGATTAGGAAAAAAGCTTAGGGTCAAAAGTGACCATTTCGCCAATAAAATTTAGAAAATTTAGTTATGCATGTTGACCATATTCCTTTTTTAATTTAAGATCCAAATATTTTATAATAGTTGTGGATATAAGGCCAATAAGATTCATTTTTCATCTTTTCTACAAGTTCAAATTTTTAATGTCATTAGGTTTGAGTAACCACTAAACCTGTAAGAAGTTAGGGCATTTTTTTCGTACCATACCAGCTTATAAATGGTATAAAAATTAATGTTCCAGTACTGGCCTCATGTACCAACCTATACCAACCTGTTTCGATTGGTACCAGTTGGTATTCAAAATACCAACCCAATATTAGCTGGTTTTGGAAATTTTAAAAATTCAAGGGTGTTTTTGCAAGAAAAATTATTTTGTGAATTATGAATTTGTGATGGTTGAAATTGTTGGTTTTTGGAAATGAAATTATTAGTTGTTAGAAATGAAATTGTTGAAAATTTGGAAATGAAAATTGTTTATGTATGTTTGTGATGTTTCAAATTTTGAATTGAAATTGTTCAAAATTGTTGGAAATGGAATTGTTAAAAATTATTAGGAATATAAAATGGTGGAAATGGAAATTATTTATGCATATTTTGTAATGGTTGAATTGAAATTTTTGGAAAATGTTAGAAATTGATTATGTATGTTTTGTGAATGTTAGAAATGGAAATGTGTGCTTTATGTAATTATGTTTGTTGAATAATTGAATTGTTAGTTTTTGACTTATGGTGAATTGTATTCAATGAAACTGAATTATGTATGATGTAAGGCCTCAAATTTTACTCTAGTTGGAATGTTACATGTTCATGAGAATACACGTATGATAGGTGTTAAAAATTGTGTTATGATTGTTAATTGTATATGTCTTGAATTTTTGGTTTAATGGATCATACTTAGTGAATTAGACTAAACTTCTCATTTTCTGCGATTATATACTAACTAGAGTTATTCGATTCATCAAAAGGGGATGTTATGCTTAGACTTGGTTTTGGTAGCACGACACTTGATCCAAAATTCATATCTTATCTGTAATCTACTTAGATCATACTTTACATTACACTGATAAAGAACTCCAGTACATATTTATGGCTCTTAAATTACTATTTGATTGATTCTTTTATGTCTTCTCTCTCTAAAAAGTTTTGTCCCTTTTATGGGTCTTCTCTGTAGATGAGTGGTTTCGGCGTTTTCATCTTTGATTTGTAATATAAAGTTATCATCTTTATGCAATGTGTGAAAAAAATGGATCTTTACATGTTTCCTTGTTTTCGGCGTCAGTTTGGATCTAGGTTTTGCTTTTGTTTCTTTGGTTGTGTGGGTTGCTTGCGATCCTTTTGTTTTACGTTTTTAATAACAAAGATAGATCCTTTTTTGGACTCTTGATTTACTGCATTTAATTTCTTCAAATGGCGGTTACTCCAATCGATCTAGTCAAGTGCATCATACAGGTCTCTCATTTGACTATTTGATCTCTTCTTATATTTTGCTTCTTACTTCGCATAAGACTAGATCTCTACAAATTCCTGCTCTTCTTTTCTTCTATTGTTGTGCTCACGTTAAAATTCATCATTTTCTTCTCTAGATCTAGTAGGAGAAATCTAAGAATAATTTTATGACTTTTTCTTTGCTACTTTATGGGAAATAGGTATAGTATAAATTTTTGTCAACAGCTTTGTTGACACCAAGAACGATGAAGGTCGTATAGGAGTCAATCTTGGCAGCGAGGTGGGTGGACGTCAAGTAGTGGTTAAAGGTCAAGAAATCTGGGTGTTTCATGAGAAGGCGAGTGATGTTGTGTGCATTGGACAGAGTGGCTTCCGTAAGGAAGAGGACAAGTAATAGTAAGGAGGGGAGTGAAACTGAAGAGAGTTGCATTGTGCTAGACTTAGTGTGAGGGGAGAGACTATCTAATTAGGAGTTTTGTAGTTTGTAGTTTACAGTTTGTAGTGTTGTAAGAGTTACATGTATAGAAGTGTGCAGTTCAGGAAGTTTTCTGGGTGTTAGAAGTCTCACATGATTGTCGACCCAAAAAGGTATGTGTTTACTCTTTTTCATGTTAATTATGCATTAATGTTCGGTAGGACAAGCTGCATCTCTTTGACCTTTAAGTGAGAATCCATTCATTAGGTGCGCTTTTATCCTTCACTTATCTAATTTTTTATGCGATTTTGGTTTCTGTTGATAGTGTATTATTCATGTTCTTCATCTCCATAAGTGGCTCTTGTTCGTTTGTAGAGGTAATGGATGGCAGTTCTAGCCATCCTTATAGTTGCTTTTGGTATTTCATTTCTGCCGGTGTGCTCTTTGTTTTAAGTATGTATTGTTGTTATTTACTCATTTCTTAAGTCTTTTTTATGGTATGAATTTCGTGGTTATAGATATTAGTTGAGGTTGGCAACCTTGATCAAATGAGTTTTTCCTTTTTCTCAGTTTCCATGACCATTATCTATAAGGTTTGTTGTTCAGACGGTGATGCGTGGTGACATGTTTTGCAATAGATAAACGTACTTATACTTTCAAAGAGTTTTTGACACATCATATGGCTTCTTCGTTAGCTTTCTCGAGCATCCTGATAACTTTACTATTGTCCACAAGAAGCCGTCAGTCTTTTTCCTTTTGCGAACGGTTGATACTCCATTTACTAACTTTATGCCTTTATGAATATAAAATAAGTCCTTTAGATTTTTTAATAACGTGATACATCAACCTTTTATTTTATTATATGTTATTTTATCTATTTATTTACTTATTTTAATTTTATTTACCTATTCTTTTAATGTATCATTTCTTTACCTTTTCATTTCATTGTCACATTTACATATGGGTCTACCGAAAATAACCTTTCTAGTCTGTGAGGGTAAGACTACTTACTATCAGACCTCCCCGGACCTTGTTTTGATGCGAGATTTCAAATTAGGTGTGATGATGATGACTTTGTGAATTGGAATTTATTAACGCCATTAGAAAAATTGGAGTACTAAAATGTACATTTGGACTAGGAAAATTGTCTAGTGGCAAGATAAGTTGGTACATAAAAATTAGTGTTACTAAATATATACTTTGAGTGACTTTTGGCATAGTTAAATGTGTGACAAATGGACCAATTATAATATAACAAGTGGCCTAATTGAGTTGCGACATTTGGTAGCATGATAAGAAGACAAATGGCTCAATGGAAGTGTGACATTTGGTAGCTTAAATGGAGGGAAAATGTGATACTTGCATTGGCGACATGTGCCAATGCATAATTGAGACACCTAGCAACTTAGGTGTTACATTTTTGCAAGGAAGTTTCTACAGCCCTCATTTATATTCTCCACTAAAATCATCCACTCTCTCCTTGTTCATTCACCACTGAAACACCATATTTTTTTATTCTTGTATATTTGGCTTATGTTATGCTTGATTACCTCATCAAGATGCTGCATCAAGGAAGATAGATCTTGTTATCTTTTATGTTGTCTATGGGGTATTAAGATCATTCTACACCTACCTAGATTTTGAAAGTGTATTGGTTGCAAGAAGGGCTGGTTTGGTTAGTTCTTGGAAGAAGGAACTTGAAGGTGATTTAGTAAGGGAATTCTAAACTTTATAGCTTATACTAATACAAGTTTTATGATAATGAAATTGGCATGAAATATGTGTTGATGTTGGGAATTAGGTGCTGGAAAATAATTTTGGTTTGGCAAATGCTGTTTTGGTTTTCATGTATGTAAGATAATGAGTTGCTAGTTGTCTAATGAATGATTTTTGAATTGGTTCTTAATATGAAATTGATTTGTAATTGAGGCATGAATAATGTGGAATTGAAGTGGAATACATAAACTTTGGAGAAGGGGTTTCGGAGGTGTAAGATGTGAGTTAATTGTAGTGGTTTCACCGAATAGGTTTCTCTTAACAAATATCAATATTTTGGCTAGAACATGACCTGTAATTATCCAAATGAGGTGATTTTAATTGCATATTAAACTATATACATATTTCATTAAGGAATAGAATTTTATTTCTGTCTTTAAGGGTTTTGAAATTTGGCTTGAAATTAAGTTTTGGATTATGTCACTGTTTGATATGCATTGTATCCTTTACATGTGATTCTGAAATCTGAAATGTTTTGTTTTAAAACTGCTGTAGTGGGTAAATAGGCATGCCTAGGAGGGTCTGCAATTACTCCTATAACTAGACACTAAGGTGTCTTTTGTAACTAGACACTAAGGTTTCTTTTGTGCCAGACACTCCAGTGTCTTCTGATTTTAGACCCTTTTGTGTCTTTTGTTTACGAGACTTAAGTTTTTTCTGTTTCAGATACCAAACATGGTATCTTCTGTTCTGGTCCCGTTGCCCATTTCTGTAAAAAGGACTAGTAGGCTAATTTCTGTATTCTGTTACGTACTCAGTTATGATATAATCATTCTCTTTTTTGAAATAACTAAGTTCTATTCTGATATAATCAGATACTGTTTCGATACAGAGTAATTCTGTTCTGGTACTTTAAAGTTCAATTCTTTGTAGTCTATTATGATACTTTTAGGTTTGCTCTGAAGCAAATATATCCTATTTTAATATGGCATATTCTATTCTGAGATACGTATTGTTTGGATTGTGTTTTTATATGAACAATTAAAGATTATTTGAAGTGTGATATGCTTTTGCATATGTGAATGTTATATGACTATTAGAAACAATCACCAAATTATATCTTGTTTATTTATTCCCTACTAAGCATTATGTTTAGCACGGTGGTTTTGCCTCTATGTAGGTTATCATAAAAAGGTTTAAAGACTGGGACGAAGACAACCACAATGGCCAAAGATGGATGTGTTTTGTTTTGACAAGATGTATATTTGAGTTTGTTTTTGTGATGTAGTCAATGTAGTGAGACATATTGGAATTTGTATCTTATATGTGCATGGTTTGTAATAACTATAGCATAAGTCAGAATTGAAATTATGGTATGTATTTTGAAAGGTTCAACTTGTATGGTGTAAATTATGTCTTGATTATAAAATATCTCCTAATGGATTGTAAAGCTTGTTTGCTTGAGTTTCTGGAAATGCATGTAATTGATCGTTTGGTATGTTTTGGATTATTTTGGTTATGTTGTGTGTAACATCTACATATCCTTCTAGTGGATATGTGGGTGTTGCATATGATGTATGAGCCATTTTGTATAAGGTGGACATATGTATTTATGTAATGAAATTATGTGTTCTTTATTTTGATATATATGTTCATTTATTTTTACAGATAAATGGAAGGAAGTTAAAGTACTTTTGATCAAAGCAATTCAAGAAGATACAGTGATCCAGCTTTGGCTTATGTTGCATTAGTTCACGGCATGAGGAACTATACTATTTGCTTGTTTTGTAACAAGCATTTCAAAGGTGGAGGAATAACTTGATGAAAGAAACATTTAGTTATGGTTAAAGGAGATGTGGAACCATGTAAAAAAGTAACCCATGATATAAAGTGGCAGATGAAAACGTTGCTTAAATAATATCAACATGAGAAAGATAGAAGAGAAAGGTTGAATTTTGAAATTCGTGGTGGAACTTCATTTGCTAGTTTTCATGATGATTGTGGAAATGCTGAAGGTGGTAGTGGTAGTGGTATTGTTCCATTCCAAGCCCAGCAAGAAGAAAATGTTACACTTACACCTAATGTTAGGAAAAGAAAAAGGTAGGTGACTAGTTTTTTTACATCATAAATAACTCTTGCAGCGCAACCTTCAAGAGAAACGACTCATAATGTCGATATGGCAGTAGCTAGATGGTGGTATGATACAGGCTCTTCATTCAATGCTTCATAGTCTTACTGTTATCAACCTATGGTGGATGCAGTAGCCTCTTACGGTTGGGGATACAATGTTCCTTCAATTAATGACTTAAGAGGTAAACTTTTGAGTTTTTTTTGTTTTTGAAATTAGTAGTTACTTGGCAGAAAGAAGAGTGAATTGAGCTACTTATGGATTTTCAATTATGTGTGATGGTTAGACAAATAGGAGACAAGAGCCTATTATTAATTTTTTATTTATTCTACAAATGGCTCTATGTTTTTGAAATCTATTGATGCATTTCACCTTATTAGGAATATTGAGACTTTGTTTGTGACATTTGATGAAGTTGTGAAAGAAGTAGGGCTAGAAAACATTGTTCAGTTTATTACTGACAATGATTCCACTTATAAAGCGAGAGGAAAGAGGTTACATAATATGTATACTTCTTTTTTTTAATTCCTTGTGTTGCACATTTCATTGACCTAACGCTGGAGAATATAGTATATCCTATGTATTTTCCTGTTATTGATGAGACTATGTAAAAAGCAAAAATGGTGACCAAGTTTATCTATAATCATGCATGAGTTTTGAATTTAATGAGAAAGGGATTTACAAATGGTAGGAATTTGTGTCATCCTAGTGTGACAAGATTTGCAACAAATTTTTTATCACTTTAGTCTTTTGTTTTGATGAAGAAAGAGTTAAGACAAATGTTTACAAGTGATAAGTAGGTTGTATCTCAGCATGCTAGGTCTAATGATAGATTGGAGGTTTCCAACTTTATACTAGAAGATAGAGAATTTTAGTCTCAATGTCAATTTGTTATCCGAGTTTGTAAGCCTTTGATGAGGGTGCTTCGATTAACTGATAGTGAAGAAAAGCCAACAATGGGTTATTTTTTTGGATGTTATGAAAAGAACAAAGGAAGCAATCAAGTTCAATATGAAACATAAGCCTTCTTTGTATACACCATATCTTTCAATCATCAATGAGAGATGGAAAAGACAACTCTCTTCTTCTTTGTTTGTAGTGGGGCATTTTTTAATCCTAATGTATATTTCAAACCGGATTTTACAAAGAAAGTTAAAGTCAATAGAGGAATGTTATTCACTATTACAATAACTATTGGGTATGAAATGGTGCAAGATCTTTTAAGCTTACAAATAAAGCTTTATAAGCTGCCTTTTAGGGATTTTCTATTCAATAAAGAACAAAACTTTCACTAGGTATTAGTTGTTTCTTTGTTCTTATTTGTTGAAAATTAATTATCACTTTATTTTGTTTGTAAAACTATTTTTTTTAATCTTACGATTTACAGTTTCTTGGTGGGTTCAATTCGGAAGTGGTATTCCATAATTGCAAAGGTTTGCGATTAGGATTTTAAGTCAATATGTGAGTGCAATGAGTTGTAAATGGAACTGGAGCACATTTAAATTCATCCATTTCAAGAAAAGGAATAGATTAGAGTATAAGAGATTGAATGACTTGGTGTTTGTTTGTTACAATTTAAAGTTTCGGGAAAGGTATGTTATTATCATTATTAATTTCGATATAATTTCTTATAATTTTCTAATAATTAAATTGTATTGTTTACTAGGAGTCTTAATAGCACAAGTAGTTCAACAGATCCAATATTTATTGATAATATCGATCTTCTTGCTGATTGGGTTTCTGAGGAACTTGATTTGATAGATGTGAATAACTTGGAAGATAATCCTGGTTGGGAAAGCATTGAATTGCCATTTAGTGCATTGAATTTGAGTGATAATGATGAGGCTTCTCTTAACGATGAAGATTTTGTACCAAATGATAACTGTGTTTAGTGTAGTTATAGCAAATATCCTTCAATAGACGATTGAATGAAGTTATAAGTTTTTGTTTTTTCTCTTCTTTTAATTTTACTCATATTTGATATATATGTTAAATTCTATATATATAATGTAATTACAAATGTTTTTGATACAGGCTTCACTTTTACTTGATTGGTTTCTTATCACGAATTCTTATGGTAAATTGTAATAGTTTGAAAGTTAAGGATATTTATTATTATTTTTATTGGACGTTTTGAACTTCTGATGTAATTATTATTTATTATATGATGAAATTGTAATATTTTAAATACTTTGTATTATTCTTAATTTTACATTTATGTGATGATAATTGTCTTTTTTCACAATAATTGTGGTTATTATTTATATATGAAATATTTGAAAATTATTGTTATTGCATATTAATTGTGGTTATTATCTATTATTATGATTTTTGAAAATATGGTTGATGTAAACTTACAAAGTATACAATACAACTGTACAATTTAACAATGGACTATTTTGCAATTTCTAAAAAAATTCAAGAACTATTTCATAAATTTAAACAATTATCCGATACGGTATCTAGTATCGACTGGTACCTGTATAGTATTATACTAGAATTCAATTCGGTACCAAGCTTGATACAGTATTCGCAACAATAATTTAGGGTCCTTTTTTTACCATTGTACCATTAAGCCTATTTCTCTTTTTCCAAGCATTTTCAAATTTAAAAAGTTTTGGGCCCCATTAAGAATAAATCCGATTATTTTATTTTTATAATTTAATTTATCTAATCTTTGTAAGTTGCTCATCTCATCAAACTTTTTCTCAACAAACTCCATTCATCAAATCTTTTTTTAAAGATTTCCTTATCTTTTCAAATGAGAACTTTTATATTACCTACTTCACTTTATTATGAATTTTATTTTCACTCTCATCGTCATTATTGTGATCAAAGGAACGGATACCGTTACTAGCCTTACCAGCCGATATCCATTCCATCGGTACTGGCCATGAATACTAGTCGACACAGGCCGGTACCGACTGGTATCCAAAATTGCGGCCAAATATCAGTCATTATAGTAATTTATGGAAGTTGGAGGACCATTTTGCAATTTCTGAAAATCTCACCCTAAAAGCTAAAACATTACGAAGCCTTCTTCATTCTCCTTCTTCTAATCTCCATTGCCGTATGCTCACACCATCTCTTCATTTTCTTCGTCTCATTGCAGCCGCCGCACCACTTCTTCATCTTCTTCTACCTTCACTTCTCTCACTCTCGTTGTCGTACTCTCACCCACACCAATCACTCACCATCTCGCTTCACTCTCATCTCACTTCTTCTTCTTTACTCACCACCACACCACTGCACCGCACCACCACATCCACACATTGTCACTGCTGGTCTTCTTCTTCTACCATGTCCGCACATTGTCACACCACCATCGCACCCCCACCACGTCCGCACCCAACCACCAGTCCACCACTACGCAATACCCGAAGCTAAAGGCGGAAGATAGTAAATTAATTTTGGGTGTGTTTTATGAGTTTTTCAGTGTAGTTTTTTCTATTTAATGCATTATTTATTGTGATAGATATCGGATTTGGGAATTGATTTTGTGATTTGGGTTGATATTGAATTTGTGAACCGATATTTTTGGTGTGGTTGTAAATATTGCATTATTTATTGTGAATGAGATTTAATGAGATTTGGCGGGTTGGAATGGGAGTTGTGAATTTGTGAATTGGGGTTGAAAATTGGAATTGAAGTTGTGAATGGTTATTGACTTACGTCGTGATGTGAATTTGTGATGTTCTGAATTGAATATTGGAGTTTAAATGTTGAAATGGTTACGATGGTATGGTGGTATTGTGATTCTTGACTTGAATATTGGATTCAATGATGAATTGAATGAGACATTATGCTTATGGTTTTGTTTTATGATTTGTTTGGTTGGATTAAAAATTGGAGGTGAATTATTGTTTGGTTGATTTATTTCTGGTGTGGTTATAAAATAAAGATTGGTTTAAGTTTATCCAATTAAGAGACATCTA
>JAOSBN010000008.1:37081660-37092508 GCA_027563595.1 Erythroxylum suave | reverse complement strand
ATAGATTGCGGCTTTTCCGATTCTGTTGACTAAGACAAGGGTCCATTAGAGCTTACGGCTGCCATAGATTATATTCTACGGAGCTTTACTCAGGAATAGTCTAATTGGTTAGGGTAATAATCTGTAGAGCTTTACTCGGGGTTATCGAATAATTACGAATGGATTGTTTGATATGTGCTGTTCACTGTTTGCTATAACTTTGTCCATAAGAATGAACGAAATTCATATTTTTGAATCTATGATCGAATTACAGTTCAAACGGAGGAGTACCTTGGCTAGGCTTATCTTTATATTGTTTCCAATCTTTATTTTTAATTTCCTTCTGCGTGATTTCGTGTTCTAAAATTAATCATCCACCAAATCAATTCTTTTTATTTTATTTTTATTTTTATTTTTATTGTTTTCACACAAATAAAAAATTGCTATATTGGTCTCTGTGGTTCGACCCTATTCACCACTTTACTCGTTTAAGTGTTCTAGAGTAGGAATTTATTTTTGTTGGTTTGACACGCCATCAGAGTTGTAAATGAAAAATGTTAAGACTAGAGTATAGATAATGCTTTACCACAAATTTAAGTGAGTTAAGCTCTCCTCAAATGACTGTAACGTTTGCTTGCACACACACACACACATATATATATATATAGCTCATATATACACATTTTTCTTCTCAAGCACTACTAATTAAGATATAATATGTACAATGGAAATGCCTCCAATTGTCATATTCTATTTTACTGTCTCATCATCAAAGTTTATCTTGAAAATGCAAGTTTACATTAGTATAAGAGTTGAATCCTTAGAATTTGGTTATACTTTAGCTTTCTATTAAGTGACTCAAGGTATACCAAAATTTAACCCAATTGGTTCAAATTTTTTTGTTATGATAACAAAATATTGAAGTACTAATAAAGTTGTTTAAGTGTTAATAGGTAACATTAGAGAGCATAAGTAATATTAAAGAAAATATTGTTATACAAAGATTCTTAATCCTTTATAGATGATGCTTAAAGCTTGGATTGGATGAGAGGTATTGAATGAGATAATTCAAGATTTGGATTCCATCATTGGAGATGTCTAATAGGTCATTCAAGTTTTAGATAAGTTAAAGTGTTTCAAATGATGCTTAAAGGCTTCAGTGTTGGTCAAAAAAGAGGGCATCATGAGATCAGAACAAACTTAATTTGGACTAATTTTTTCTTATTGGTTGAACCAATTTAATGAGCTTGGATCAATTAGCTGAATATAACCTCACCAGAAACTTGTGAATATGGTCAATTAATTGAATCAGGCTTCATGTTTTAGGGTTAAAAAGTCATATATTCACTATAAGAAAGGAATGACTCTAGCAATGACTCAAAACATGAAAACAACTGTACAAGACCTTAAAGAGTCTAAAAATTATTAAGGGAAATAAGAGGAAACAAGTGATTAAGAGTCAAAGCTTTGAGTTATAATTTTGATTGTATTTTAGTGAGAGAAAGCTTTGTATGGTAAAAGATATTTATGTATATTAAGATAGATTAAGATGTGACGTTTAAGAGCATTTTAAAGAAAGTTCTAAACACTTAATCTTATGTTAATCTCTCTTCAAAATTAAAGGAAAAGTATTATAAGGTTTCTACTATGCCTTTGTAGAGATGTTTGTAGTGTTTTTCTCTTTACCCACCAAAAAAGAGTAATCATGGATTAAAATTTTTGAGAGGAGTTAAAAGAGTGGATTTAGGTCAAGATGGATCAAACAACTATAAATCACCATTCATCTCTCTTATATTTTCTCCTTTAATTACTTGAATATTACACTTACTTGGTTGATTGTATTCATACTTAATTGTCTATCTCTTGTGTTTGGTTTTGATTAAGTTTTGGTAGATAGAATGTTCTTTTTCATACCATTGTACCAATTGTGAAAGAAAAATTATAAAAAGAATATATAATGGATACTCAAAGCTGTAAGGTCGTTAACTTAAAAACATCAAAGATACTTCAAAATTGATTAGCTCATTGCTACTAGTTTAATAATGCCACGTACCTTAAGTCCAAATCTTGCTAACTTTGTAAGTTAACTGCATATCATTTAAATATTCATCTTTAGATAAATTTACAAGCAATTTGTTATCATACTTGTTAATTGCTCTATAAATTGTTAAAAATTTTGATTATTTTAATGTCACTTAATTAGACTTCTTACTAGGTGCCCCTTAAAGCAACACAAGTTATCACTCTATTAACCAACTCATAACACATACTTTTAAAAGAAGAAGAATCAAAGAAGAAATCAAACATAAACTCATGTTCTAAAGGAGAGACATGTAAATACTGGAAGATTAGTTATAAGATGATCCTATATGGCATGCTTTGCATTTTAGTTTTTTTAGCTAAAATTAAAGATTAAATTAAGATAATCAAGAAGTTTGATTATATATCCTAAGAGAGGATAAGAACTAGAGATAATTTCTTCTATAATAGGACATGAAATGAAGTTATAAATGATGAATCGATGGTAGAAACAAGGAGGAAGCATCAAATTCTAGGTAATCCTTATATCAAGATCATAATGATCCTTCTCAAAGAATGTCTTAACTTGATGAGACTTTATAAACGACATCATGAATACTTGGTTATGAAATTGTGGGAAACAAAGGACTCTAGAGAGAATATTCCTGCAAATTGTTAAAAGACCTCCTAGTGAAGTGAATCTTAACACCGTGATCAAAAGAGAGAATATATGGGTTAATATGATCCATTTGATCCCTAATGTTACAATAGGATAACATAACAATGATTGAGCTAACATAACATTTCCTAATGAACTTAGAATCCTAAAATTTGCTAATTGAAAAAAGAGAACTTACGAGATATAGGATCTATTCGGAAATTGGCATGGAGTAATTTTATTTCTCAAAAACCAAGATCCCTTTAATTCTATAAAATGATTAACTTATAAATCATAATAAAGCATGAATCGTAATTCGTACTTTATTATAAAGCTTGATCATTTTCTTATCGTATATTAGGAACTAATTCTGAAATTGATCCATCTCAACCACCGTAGCCGCATAAGTGTCTAGTCTCTAACACTATCCATAAAACAAAATGAGAGAACTTTGTAACTCTTACTGAGAGAGTTAAGTAAGAAATGCTAGCTCCATAAAAGCTTAAGTCTATTTATAATAAGTTTTGGACATTTTAGTAATTTAATTGAAATTAAATTATAATTTCTATTAAACTTTAATTAGAATTAAAAATAATTATAATTAAATACCAATTTTGCCCAAATAAGATTCAATATCTCATATTGATCATTATTGGTTAAATATCTAATATTTAATCATAAAGTTTTCCAAACTTTACTGTCAAGTCCAACTTGATTAGACAGATCATGGACTTAATTTATATTGGTATCTAACAACACATCATGACCACCCAATTTATATTTGACTAATCTTTTCTTTGATGATTTTTTGTATAAATCCTTTCATAATAAAATGTTTTGATCAGACAGATCATGGATTTAATGTCTATTCTTTCTAAGTCCAATTATATTGGTTCTCCGCCATTAGCTACTGATTTAATTAATGACATTTGTAAATTATTTACAAAGCTTCTTCATACATGAGATTTCCTTCATAAGGGTAAACATAACGTGTAATAATCTTTGCCCATCTTAATTAATGTCTAATCTTAATAGAACAATGACTAGGAACAATTTAGGGATAATACTTAAATACAATATGAATCTCATAATCATAATATCATTATAATTTTATTTGCAATGTATAATTATCTGATGAACTTTATCAATACATCTAAACATGAACAAGATAAAAAATGCCTTTGAAGTATTTTGTCACTAAACTACAAGCACTCTATTACCTGTAGGGCGTAAACAAATAATCTCCCACTTACACTGAGTCAATCGTTTAAGAATCTTATACCATATCACCATATGATGATTATATCATTGCTGGGACAGTGGCTTAATGAATGAATTCTACAAGATTCTCTATAGCACTTGCTTAAATCTTACGACTTCCATCTTAATTATTATCATATTTTAAGAAAAAATGCCTAAATATATCCTTAGATCTTTGATGAGTCTGTAGCTCCTTTGACACACCTAATGGCTCTATTGTTCTAGTATACATTATTGTCTTGAACAATGCAAGGAACTGTATTAAGTTCACTAAAGAACTTATTGATCCAATTAGTCATTTCAAGTAAATGAAAAATATATTATGGCTTAGTTAGTAACCATTGCTACATTGAAACCTTTCCAATCTTGAATGATATTGTTTTTAAGTAAAAATAGGCTTTAATTAGGATTTACTTCTATATCCTTATCTCCTTAAACTCAAATATCAACTCCTACATGGAATAATGGATATCTTTATTAAATCATACTTCTTCTCAAGATTAAACTTAAGGTTAACAAAATTTCAAGTTAAGCCACACCTTCTTTGTGTCATAGAGCCTGACTCGCCATTCACGCACTTGCTACACCTTCTTTCTTCTTGCTTTTGCAATGGAGTCTGACTCCCTTACCTTTCCTCCTAGATTTCTTTGTTCCAACCCCTCAGATTTTATCGCAACTATCTTATATCCCTCTGCTGCATAAGCGCAACTCTCCTCTCCAGCCTGTCCAGCCCACACCTTCTCCATAATCCAATTGAAAACACTACTATCCATACCACACCATTGAAATTTCTTTTGCTTCGTCACCCTAGACCTTTACTCTCAGTGACATAGGCTACTTATTATCCAACAGTCTATAAATGGACCCAATAGATAAACACTTTTGGCCATTTTCTAGCACAATTTTGCAACAGGTCTCCTTAGAAAATCCTCTACAAAACTGGAAACATATCACTCCAATTAGACTGGACGATCCTCATCTCACAAGCTAAGATAATCCCCAAACCTGCAATAACTAAAAGCTAGTGGTAGGTAACATTAAACCTAAGCTAAAGCTCACTTATTATCCACCTAGTACATCATCCAAACAGAGGATCGTTGCTCCTCCTTTAGACATCTTAAAGGCAAGTGTGGACAGATGGAGAACAACTCTTATTAGTTTCTTTATATATATATAGGAGAATTGCATTTCCTATAATGAAACATTAGGAGTTCAATGCATAGAAGCAATATGGTTTAGTGGGGGTCCTAGTAAACAATGAAGATGTGTTTCTCTTCAACTTTTCCAACTCAAAGGAAGTTAAAAAAGTTCTAGAATTCAGACCTTGGCACAGCAGAACGGCCCTACTACTACAAACTTGGAGACCTAGACTGAAATTACAAGATTTGAAAATACAAAACATATTGATATCGTTAAGCTTACACAATGTTTCGTTTGAATATTAGACAACAAATGGGTTAAGCTATCTTGCAAGTTTTGTTAGATGACCAATAATACTTGATCAAGCAATGAATGAAATAAAACATGTCAATTATACTAAAGTATGTTTCTTAGTGATGCCTTTAATTGATTTACCTAATATTATCCCATTCATCATACTATTCATACTGAACAATACCTAGAGCCCATTGAGGATAAGCTGCTAGTAATATATGCATGGAGGCTGTAGATTAGGGAAAAAAAGTAGATACCTACAAAGTAGACTTTCAAATTAGGTGGTTATTAGGAATTATTATTAAATAGTGATGAGAAGTATGTCGTCAATGAAGTGGCTGAAATTAGAGCAACAAACATAAGAACATCAATAGCTTATAACACACACACACGGTGGAGATAACAAATGGAGACATAAAAATCGTAATTACTCCCCTTATACTAGCCAATGAAGTTGTCAAATGTATAGTCGCAAATGCAAACATACCAGCTACTCTTAATACACATATGGTGGTACCAGCCAATGATGATGAAATGGAAAACATAACAATGCATGTGGTTGAGTTGAATGTAAATAGTGTTAAAGCTAATGAAGTATCACAAAAAATGACACAAAAGATGGAATCTAACGCAAGCTATACAGCAGAGTGTAAAGCTAGAAATATGGAGAATAAATGCAATAAATCTCCTGAAAAAAACTGCCAATTTAGACAAAAACAGTGCTTGATTTTGAACTTGTTATTTGGCAAAGATTGAATAGGAAGAAAAAACTCTCCCTAAAGGAGATGACTGCATGAATTTTCCTACATGGAATGTCAGCGGTGCTAATACTCCTAATAAAACTAATGATTAGAGATATTATTCTCTAGAGCAATGTTATCTTGGCTAATATTTTGGAAATGAGAATAAAAAGGGAGAGCATCAATATGTTGAACTATTTTCTAGTTAAGTGGCACAACATCTCTTGTCATTCGAATGATAGAATTTTTGTCTTGTCTGACTTTTAAGCACTAGCTATCCTCTTGTCTAGCATAACAGATCAAATGATTCATTTAGAGGTTGCTATTGTACAACTCAACCAAAGATTGTGCATCTATATGCATATAATAGTGCTTATCAGAGAAATTTCCTATAGATTCACATTAAATAAATTGTCACTTCCATTATAGACCCATGGATGCTATCAGGTGACTTCAATTCCATTATTAGAACTGTAGAAGCTGAGGGACCAAGGTAAGTTTGTCTTCCAGCATGGATCTTAGTAAATGATTGGAGGATGCTCAATGCTCTGATATACCAATGAGAGGATGCTTCTATACATGAACAATCAAGCAATCAGGTTCTAATTTGAAAAAGAAAATATTGGATAGAAACGTGGCGAATCTTAGATGAATGAATCTGCTTCCCAACTATTTTTCAAAGTTTGCTAGTAATCACTTATCCGATCATACCCCTATTCTCATTTATTTGACTGTAGACAAAATTGTTCATCCTTTCAAGTTCATTGAATTTCTGATGCAACTAGCTGGGTTTGAGGAAGGTTTATAGATTGCATCGATATTTGATATCCGAGGAACTAAACAATTTATATTTTTGTAGAAGTTGCAATTAATCAAGTAGGAAATGAAGAGACTTTATAGTGCTAATATTGGCAACATACACCATCTTATCAACACAACTGAAGGAGAGTTAGAATTTAAGGTCCCAATAGATACCCTAGAAGTATTATAGCATTTCTAGGGTGTATTAAGAAGTGAAGATAAAGAATTAAGTGCATCTAAGCCTAGTAAGGGACATAATGGTCCTTAATGTAAAAGACATGGCTAAATTGGTAATTTTCTCATTTTGGCATGGACATACATACTTAGACATGAAGTATGGAAGAGAATGAAATTAATTGATGAGATTATATGCCAATGTGGGAATTTAAGGAAGAAGAAGGATCAAATGTGCAATTTTACTAAAGTCAACACATGGACCAATTGGATTAAGGCATTTGTGACCAATAAGATTAAAGTATGTGTGTCCAATAGGATTGAAGCATATGTGTCATGAAATGGGCTTATAAGAGAGGAGAGAGGGACATGCATTTAGCGTTTTGAATGTCAAATTTTCCTCTTGATGAGCAAGTTTTAATCTTATAAAACCCTCAATATTCTGCAAGTGCACTGGTCTGAGCATAGTATAAGAGGTGTCGATCCCACGAGGAATTATTAAACTAATCGAACCCTAATTTGCCTAAGGACTAAAAATGTAATTAAAATGAAAATAAAATGAGCAGAAAATTAAGCAATTGAATATGGATAGGTTGGAAGTGAAATTGCAAAACTAATATAAGAAATCAAATTTGAGCACAACTAAGTAACATATGGAAACTCAAACAAGGAAGGTTAACCAATTATGAGAAAATGGGATTTATCCTATCATCTAATGTTATCTTAATCACTTTTGAGTTAATCTAATATCAGTCCTAGAATTTCAAAGGTGAATACTCTCTCTCTAGTTATAATCATTTAACCCTAAATCATAAACCCTAATTGAATTGAATTATGGAATTTGTAATCTCTCAATTAATAAACAACCCACACATCTAATTAGATCTTAAACACTCTAATAGACAATCAGGTCTTTACATGAGATCTCCCTTTATATAAATTACCGATTTGATTGTCTATGTGATCTATTAGATTGTTTAACTCTCATTACCCAATCTAATCATTTTGCTATCATCTCTTGATTTATAACCAAAGCATGCAAATACAAAAAACAACCACAATACCCGTTTCATTAAAATCAAAAGCAATCAAATCAACCTTGATTCAATAACAAATCCCTAAAAGAGTTTAGAAAATCCATAAACCCAAATTCATCATCATCACATCCATCTTATACATCTAAATGAAAGAAATAATAAGAAGGAAAGAGAAATGTAACTTAGAGTAGACTGGAATGGCAACAGCAACAAATGCTCCCTCTTCCTCTCTTCTCTTCTCTCTTCTTCTCTCTTCTTCCTTAGCTTCTTTCCCAATGTAGCAAGACAAAGGCTCCCCTTTTAAGGCTTCTTTCTTTTCCTTTTATATCTTTTTCCATTTAGTGTAAAAACTAGGTTTCACTAGTGATCGAATATTTGAAATAACTCTAAAAAAGTTAAGTTCAAAAGCATTCCCAGTTTTTTTTATTGTGCCTGCCATGATCGTGGCCAATGAGTCATGATCATGGCACTTAAGTTTTGGCTTCTATAATGATCATGGCCTAGTCTTGTTTGACTTTTGTCACGATGGCCTATACAGGTTGCTTCTGTCATATTCGTGACCATGATCGTGGTTGTGTCACCATCTTGGCCCTGGCTCCTCCTCTAAGCTTTCTCCAAATCTTCTTTAGTCTTCTTTACCTAATTTCAAACACTAACAAACTCATTAAAACACCTCAAACACACAAAATTAAAGCCTAATAACATGCTTCAATCCACATAACACTAAAAGAACAAAAACACATAGTCATACTAATATAATTCTAACCTAAACAAACACAAATGATCTAATTAATAACTAAAAACATATTGAATTATCAACTAAAACATAATGTAACCTATAACTATCACCTCTTCACATTTTGTAACATCCCATTATCCCATGATTAGGGTTACAACCCTAGGATACTATATATGAGAATTTACTAAGAATTTAGCAGTGCATTTCATGCATCATATGTGATACACTTACATGTGAAGAATGTGACACTCATTAAAATACTTGTACATACATTCATTGAAATTTTCCAGGTATAAGTGATTTTAATGTGAATTATGGATTAATTGTCTTAAAAATTGAATTAGTGTGTATTAAAATTGATTTAGCATTTTTGGTGACATTATGAACATTTTGAAAATTTTTGAAAATTTGGTTTTTGGACTAAGAAAGATGCCTAGTGGCAAGAACAATTGAGACATGAAAAATTAGGATGGCTAAGCCTAAAATTGAGTGACATTTGGCATAGTTAAATGAGTGACAATTGGATTAGTGATTAACTGACAAACGGACTAATTATGGAGTGACAAATGGACCAATTAATGTGTGACAAGCAAACTGATTAAAGGGTGACAAATGGCAGCATTATGAGTGGATTAGTGGCAACTGATTAATTAGCCAAATGTATTACATGCCTTAAGATATATGGCGAGTTTAGAAGTTGACACCTAGCATGATGATGGAGCAAATTCAAGTAGCAGTGTTTCTGCTGATTCTCTCACCTTTCTCTACCAAAAATTGCTCCTTCTTCTCTCTGAAATTTTGCTACATCAAAATGATCTTTTTACCTTACACAAAATGTTAGAGCCCGTATCCAGACCCCAACTCGCATGCAGAATATCTTAATATGTAAGTTATCTCCCAAAGAGAACACCTTGACCATTATCGGATTATCTCCTCAAACTTCCGTTTTCTAGTCTCAGCTCAGCTCATAGAATAGTCGACTAGTCCATTCCTACCTTTCACCCTAAATCCCTCAATGATCAGCGTGGGTGAGTCCTTACTTTACCCATATATTTGCTTCGAGGCTATTTGTATAACTTCTCCTATAAACATTCAAACTAGGGTTTCTTTGGATAAATAGAAAGAGGACTTCAAGAACTAAAATTTTCATGCAGACCTCGAAGACCAACTTTATCTTTAGAAAGGTCAAAAATAGGACAGAAGATACGGGGGGAACAATGACACAGAAGATGTACTTCAACTCAAATGACTTCTTAACTCCTTCTTATAATCCTTGGCCCATAATCTATCATCTGTATTCTATCTTCTGTCGTTGACTTTTATCTTTTGGGTTGACCCTCTATCGACTGTGAATTATCATCTGAAGTCTGTGAACAGTAACACAGACGAATTCTATGAACAGTGACACAGATGATCCTATCCTTTATGTTCTATCTTCTGTATTGACTTTTATCTTCTGGGTTGACCCTCTATCGTCTATCTTTCTATCGTCGGTCTTATGCGATTCGTCTGTCTTATGACATCATCACATCCGATTCCTTTCGTCTATGAATAGTAACACAGATGAATTCTATGAACAGTGACACAGACGATCTTATCCTCTATATTCTATCTTCTGTAGTTGACTTTTATCTTCCGGGTTGACCCTCTATCGACTGCCTTTGTATCGTCTATCTTATGTGCTTCGTCTGTCTTCTGACATCATCACGTCCGATTCCTTTCGTCCGTGTTTTCCTTGTGTCTATGTTTCTTATGTCTATGTTTCTCATTTGCGTTTGCCTGTCATTTGCATCTGTGTATGATGTCATCACAGACGATAAATTTCGTCTGTGTTTCCCTCTTGCAATCTACCATACATAATGCAGGCTTAAATCTTTTCAAACACCCTCATTCATTCCATTCTAAAGACAAATTACACAACCTAAATATAAAGTGCTTCCCCAAAATCTCTCACTCATTTAATCATCACATGCAACATGAAAACTCAACAGTGATTATAATCATGAG